>CM035414.1:137288474-137843474 GCA_020310875.1 Ceratopteris richardii
ATATAAACTATTAATTTTTATACCTTCTATTGAGGAAATGACTCTTGGAGACGTAGCTGTCTACAAAAAAACTACCACATCTCATGTGGTATGTTAGGTTGCTTCTTATTTTTTTCCACCATACAATATCTCCTGTTAATTTAACCTCAAACAGAAAAAAAGAATCAGAATACATACACATATATACACACACATACACATACACATACCCACATACACATATACATGCAAATATATACACATATATATGCAAACATATACACATACACATACATATAACATAAACACACATATACATATCCAGAAATATACGCACACACATACACATGCATGCATATACACTCATTCATACAAAATACATGAATTTATCCCACAATAATGTGTATTTGTGTATATGTGAATATGTGTGTATGTGTAAATGTGTATATGTGAATGTGTGTATGTGTAAATATGTATATGTGAATCTTTATGTATGTAAATAATCAGATTATTAATATCAAATACCATTATTTGTAGATTCCAATCAATCAGATGGAGCTCCACCACCGTCTCTTAATCGTGCAAGGACTATATATTGTAAGTATATCAAAATTTTAATTTTAAATATATTCAATAGATACATAACTGATATATTTTTTTGTTTCTTGTTATAATCAAATTCTGATCAATCAGAGGGCACTCCAAAACCTCCTACCCATGCAACGACTTCACATGTGTCCTCCAATAGGAATTATGATGAATTTTACTATCAAGAGCATATTATATGTTGGTGTAACTCTTGCTATGGCACATATCAAAGAACACAATTGGAATATATTGAACATGAGGCAGAGTATGGTACATTTGAGCGTGCACCATTACCTGGTCAACGTGATAATGCTTGGGTATGTATTTTTTCTATAAATTAATGTCATTATTTTATTTAAAAACCATATACAAAATCATATTACTGTTGATATATAGGAATACTTGTTCAATGATGATAAAGATGATAATTTTTCTCACAATGTTAATATACCCCGTATATATCATGGACTTGCTATTCATCAATTACAAGCAGAGGTTTCTAGAATTCCTCTACCTCCTCGTTTAGAGACTGAAACATCTGGAGATTATCCATTGCTAGCTCGTGATCGTTCTCTAGTACACACATATGATAGAAGAAGACATGGAGGATGGAATAGAGGACCACTTCCTTTAGATGGAGAGGTTTTCAAATTTTGGGGTAACTGCTATATGATTGCTCCATCTGCTATTACTAATGCTAGTCGTGGTCTCTTTTTTGTAGAGGATTTGTATGTGCCTGCGAACTCTGAAGTCACTCTTATGTCATTTTGTGGTCCTATATATGGATGGGGAGTTTGGCATCGACTTGCACATTATGTTCAAAGCATGAGTACTTATGGAATATGCTTGTATGCAACATCCCTTACCAGTGAAAGGATTTCACATGCAAAAAATGAAGGATTATATATTGATGGAAGACCTTACACGCATGGAAATATAGCAGGTTTAATAAATAGTAGTCGAGGGTTCCATTCAAGGACTAATTACACATTTGAAGAGCGTGAAAATAGTCATGAATCCCCATACATGAGTAGAGATGTATCAAGATACATGGTTGTCAATGCTATTACTACATTACATGCTCGTGATGAATTATTAGTGAATTATGGATGGCGTAGACCTCCAAGATCGCCTTTTAGCTAGAGAGAGAATGAAAATTTTCTATCCACATTTAATAACTTATATATTTGATTTTATGTTTAAAGTTTACTTTTTATTCATTTATGGAATACTAATGATTTTTATTCATGTGTGTAGATTCCAACGTATGATCTTGATGATATTCCTCTTCACCATTCACAATTGTCAGTAAGACCTCATTTATCAGAAGCTTCTATGAGGAGGCTCACAAAAGTGATCCTTTGAAATATGCAAGGTTGAAAGATCTATATTCAAAAGAAGATAAAGTACAAGATTTGTGCGACAGTGATGAAGATGATGGCATAGCAGATTTTATTGAGGATTGCTATCAAAATGGCATTGAGAGCATTCATATTTCTAAAAATGAGAAATATCTTTGAGAGGAATATCTAAAGCATGTTTGTGTGTGTAAATGTTTGTGGATGTGTGTATGTGTGTGTGTAAGTCTATATGTGTCTATGTGTGTGTGCGTGTGTTCATATATGTGTGTGTGTGTGTCTGTGTGTGTGTAAGTTTGTATGTGTCTATGTGTGTATGTGTGTATGTGTGTGTGTCTATGTGTGTAAGTGTGTGTGTGTCTATGTGTGTATGTCTGTATGTATGCATGTGTAAGTGTGTCTATGTATGTGTGTGTGTGTGTGTCTATGTGTGTGTGTAAATTGTGTATATGTGTGTGTATGTGTGTATATGTGTCTATGTGTCTATGTATGTGTATGTATCTATGTGTGTGTATGTCTCTATGTGTGTATGTGTATGCATGTAAGCATGTATCTATGCATATGCATGAGCATTATGTATGCATATGTATGCATGTGTGTGTGTGTGTGTATCTGTGTGTATACATGTAAGTATGTATGTATGCATATGCATATGCATTATGTATGCATATGCATATGCATTATGTATGCATATGCATTATGTATGCATATGCATTATGTATGCATATGCATTATGTATGCATATGCATTATGTATGCATATGCATATGCATTATGTATGCATGAATGTCTATGTGTGTATGTCTCTTTACATGTGTGTGTATGCATATATATGTATGTATGTGTGTGTGTTTCTTTGTACGTGTGTGTATGTGTGTGTGTGTCTCTGTACGTGTGTGTGTGTCTATGTGTGTATATGTATGTGTGTATGTGTGTGTATTCATGTACCATGTATGTATGCATATGCATGTGCATTATGCATGCAAATGTATGCATGTGTGTGTATGTGTGTGTGTGTATGTCTCTCTACGTGTATGTGTATGCATATGTATGCATGTATGTGTATGTGTGTCTATGTCTATCTACATGTGTGTGTATGCATATATGTGTCTGTATGTGTCTATGTGTGTGTATGTGTCTATGTGCGTGTGTCTATGTGTGTACATGTGTGTGTATGTGTGTATGTGTGTGTCTATTTGCATATATACATGTGTATCTATATATATGTGTCTGTATGCATGTGTATGTGTGTGTGTAAATATGTCTGGATGTGTGTGTGTTTGAATGTGTATGTGTCTATGAGTGTGTATGTGTTTATGTGTGTGTATGTGTCTATGTGTGTGTATGTGTCTATGTGTGTATGTGTATGCATGTATGTATGCATATGCATGTGCATTATGTATGCATATGCATGTGCATTATGTATGCATATGTGTTTGTATGTGTGTGTATGCATGTAAGTATGTATGTATGCATATGCATATGCATTATGTGTGTATGTGTCTATGTGTGCGTGTATGTGTGTGTGTATGTGTGTGTATGCATGTGTATATGTGTGTAAATCTATGTGTATATGTGTGTGTATGTGTCTATGTGTATATGTGTGTGTATGTATATACATGTATGATGTATCTATGCATATGCATGTGCATTATGTATGCATATGTGTATATGTGTGTGTATGCATGTAAGTATGTATGTATGCATATGCATATGCATTATGTATGCATGTATGTGTATGTGTGTGTATGTCTCTTTATGTGTGTTTGTGTATGCATATATGTGTGTGTATGTGTGTGTGTCTACGTGTGTATGTGTATGTGTGAATGCATGTGTATGTGTTTGTATGCATGTAAGCAAGTATGTATGCATATGCATGTGCATTATGTATGCATATGTATGCATGTGTGTGTATGTGTGTGTATGCATTTAAGCATGTATGTATGCATATGCATATGCATTATGTATGCATCTGTATGCATGTATGTGTATGTGTGTGTATGTCTCTGTGTGTGTGTGTGTATGCATATATGTGTGTATGTGTATGTGTATGCGTATGTGTATGTGTGTCTGTGTGTGTATGTGTGTGTATGCATGTAAGCATGTATGTATGTATATGCATGTGCATTATGTATGCATATGTATGCATGTGTGTGTATGTGTGTGTATCCATGTAAGTATGTATGTATGCATATGAAGATGCATTATGTATGCATATGTATGCATGCATGTGTATGTGTGTGTGTATGTCTCTTTACATGTGTGTGTGTATGCATATATATGTGTGTATGTGTATGTGTGTATGCGTGTGTATGTGTGTATATGCATTTAAGCATGTATGTATGCATATGCATGTGCATTATGTATGCATGTTTGTGTATGTGTGTGTACGCATGTAAATATGTATGTATGCATATGCATATGCATTATGTATGCATATGTATCCATATGTATGCATGTATGTGTATAAGTGTGTGTATGTCTCTCTAAGTGTGCGTGTGTATGCATATATATATGTGTGTATGTGTATGTGTGTATGTGTGTGTATGTGTGTGTATGTGTTTGTATGCATTTAAGCATGTATGTATGCATATGCATGTGCATTATGTATGCTTATGCATGTGCATTATGTATGCATATGTATGCATGTGTGTGTATGTGTGTGTATGTATTTAAGTATGTATGTATGCATATGCATATGCATTATGTATGCATATGTATGTATGTATGTATGTATGTATGTATGTATGTATGTATGTATGTATGTGTATGTGTGTGTGTATGCCTCTCTACGTGTGTGTATGCATATATGTGTGTGTATGTGTCTATATGTGTGTGTGTGTGTCTATGTGTGTATGTGTGTGCGTCTATGTGTGTATGTGTGTGTGTGTGTATCTATGTGTGTATGTGTGTGTATCTATGTGTGATGTGTGTCTCTGTGCATATATGTGTGTATGTGTATATATATGTGTGTATGCATGTGTATGTGTGTGTGGAAATGTGTGTGGATGTGTGTTTGTGTGTGTGTGTGTGTGTGTAAGTGTGTATGTGTATAATATGTATGTGTGTGTATGTGTGTGTGTCTATGTGTGTGTGTATGTGTGTGTCTATGTGTATATATGTGTGTGTATGCATATGTATGTGTGTGTGTGTGTAAATATATGTGTGTATGTTTGTGTGTGTGCACATACCTTGCTTCACTGCATGTGCATGTGTTGATCTCTCTCTCTCTCATACTCAAGAATCTTACACAAAAGTTGGACCATAAGCCAAAGAAATGCATTTTTCTTGGATATGGTTAGGAAAGAAAATTTGGATATCGGTTATGCGATCCTAAAACATAATCAATGATCAAAAGTAGTTATGTCATTTTCAATGAGTCTAAGATGCATAAACAACCCATTAAGGAGGTTGAAGTGAGAAGAGTGGTGTTTGAGAATACTAGTCCTCGAGTCAACATTTATAAAAACATTGCACATAGAGATATTCAAGAGAATGTCCGATCAAATTAGTCTACAAATGTTCTTGTTCAACAACCATTGAGACACTCTACACGTGTCTCACATCCACCTGATAGATATGTTCCAGGTTTGAATTTTGTTATGTTAACAAATACCCAGTGCATGTTGCTTGGATTCGCTGCAATGGAGGACTTAGAGCTAGTCCAAATGGATTTGAAAATTGCTTTCTTGCATGGACATCTTATAGATGAGATCTATATGGAACAACCAGAGGGTCATGTAGTTCTTGCCAAAGAAAGTCTAGTTTCTAAGCTCAGGAAGAGCTTATATTGCCTTAAATAGTCCCCTAGACAATGGTACCAAAATTTTGATGCTTTTATGAATTCTCAAGGCTATTCTCGAAAGCAATGAGGATCATTGTCACTACACAAAGGGATGCTCATATGGTAGCTTGATATGCTTGACACTTTACAATGATATGTTGATTGCTGGGAAGTCCTCTTATGACTTGTCAATTCTCAAGAAGAAGTTGATTCAGACATTTGATATGAAGGATTTGGGGGATGCCAAACATATTCTTGGCATGCACATTACTCGTCATAGGAGTAAAAGATGCATATCCTTGTCTCAAAGTGAGTACATATCCAAAGTACTTCATAGGTTCAACATGTAGGGTGGAAAGGCATTGAGTACACCTTTACCCACATATGTGAAATTGAGCAAGGATGATTGCTCCAAACCTAATGAGGAAAAGGAGTTCATGACCAAAATTCTCTATCAATCTATTGTTGGTAGTCTCATGTATGCTATGGTAGCTATGAGACCAGAGATTGCATTTGTAGTGGGAATTGTGAGTAGATATATGTCTAAAGCTGGCAAGAAAGATTGGGAAGAAATCATGATGATTTTGAGATATCTAAGTGGCACTAATGACAAGTTTCTATGCTTCGGTAGACGGAAAGCATCCATTATTGGTTATATAGATTCTGACTATGCTAGTTATGTAGACAATCGTAATTCTACATCAGGGTACATTTTTCATTCTGCTAAAGGTGCTATCTCTTGGAGATCTCATCTTCAAGACTACAATTGTTTCAACCACAAAAGTAGAGTATGTTGCAGCAAGTGAGGCATGTAAGTAAGCATTGTGGCTTTCTCTTCTTGCTTGTGATATGGGTTCACCTTAGCATGTACCTCGTTTTCTCAGTGATACATAGAGTGCCATTGCTTTGGCTAAGAATCCAGTCTATCATGCAAAGACCAAGCACATTAAGGTGAGGTATCACTTCATTAGAGATTTCTTAGCCACTAAGTATTAATCTTGAGAACTTTCATACTCGAGATAATGTTGCAGATACTTTGACTAAAGCTCTACCACAAGATAGCTTTCGACACTATTGTCACTTGATGGGGGTTACTTGATTCATGATCTTACACCTTCACTTGTAACTTGCCCATCACATGGGATGTATAGTTTGTATACTTACACTTAGGCATTCTTTATCATTCTTCATTTTTCTCCCATACTTACTTTGGCCATATTGGCCTTTAGTGGGAGATTGTTATCATTACTATCCATGCAAAAGGCCAAATGGCCATTGGACACTTTTGTAAATGTTCTTTAATAAAACATATAGTGGCTTGATCAGCCACAAACTGCATGGTTGGCCGCATTTGTAACACCTAGGAAGTTTGTGTGTTGTGCTCCTTGTCTATTATGTTTTTCTGTGTATTACGTAGGCTCTGTTAGTATATGATCAATGTCTACCTCTCATGATTGTATGCACATTTTGTAAGGCCCCCATTATGAGGAGAAGCCAAGCGTGCATTACCCAATTGATGTGAATCCTAACTTGCATGTTGGATGAAGGTCATATTGGACCATGTAAGGTATTGTAAGGAACGGGAGTTACCAGGGTCCCCAATTGTGGGGTCCGGGGCAGCGGGCCCCTTGGTGGGGGTCCGGGGGCAGTGCCCTTGACATGACAGTAAAGGGAATATTCCCTCTCGAAGTTAGAAATCATTTATATTTGTTAGGTGGTTCAACTGGTCTAAGCCGTGTATGGCAATTACGCGGGCGGTGGCCGCCCACGCTCTACCGCCCATGTATAGCCATCCATGGAAGGCCACCCATGATCCTATATATACATGACTTCTGCACTACCTGAGACATTGAGTTGAGTCAGCATACCTCTACCTTGTATCTCCCTATCTAGAGTTGTCTAGATCACCATTTAAGCTCTACCTTGAGAGCGCACGGGTGGACAATGCCATCATCTTTGTACTTGCTGCTAGCAAAAAATTGTTGAGATTCTCCTATATCAGTTATCTTCTGTGCTACTGCTCCTGTGTTATATTGCGTAACTATTGTCTTACATGGTATCAGAGCTGTAAGGTTTGAATAGCTTGAGAAGTATCACTACTTTAGCCTACTAGCAGACTAGAATATCAGTAGATTATTCGAGTGATTACATGATGGCTTCATCATCGAACATTGGTCTTGGTGCTTCAGCTAATGTTAATGTTGCACCAATTCGAATTCGCCCACCTGCATTCACTGAAGGGAAGCTGGATGGAACCAACTATACACTCTGGAAGTTCAAAATTTCTGCAATTTTGGACTCCTATGAATTACTTGACACTGTCATGGAACCGATGGGATTGGATCTAGAGCCTATACCAGTTGAAGATCCAGCAAATTTAAGATTGTTGATTCAGCCAGATCTAGATCTTCTACGAGCTTGGAAGAGGCGGAATGTTGATGCATTATGTGCAATTGTCACTAGTGTAAGTGATTTTGTGCTTACTTTAGTTCAACATACTACTAAAGCACATGAGGCTTGGGGCATATTGGCTCGACAATATGAGACCAAGAACCACACTAGGATACAAAATTTAGAAAATCAATTGGCAAATGAAAAGCATTCTGATTCTGAAAACGCTGAAGATTTTATCAAACAGATAAAACATCTTCTGTTTTGTGCGATGCTTTTAGAAGAAGAGATGCGGCTGAAGAATTGACAAAGTACAAGTGATGCTGCATTCTCAGCAAATGCAAAAGGTAAAGGCTCTTCTGATGGATCAAAGAAGAAACCAAAGAAGAAAACGTTCACAGGAAGTTGCTTCTATTATGAAAAGAAAGGCCATGCCATCAAGGATTGCAGAAAGAAGCAAGCTGATGAACGGAATGGGACTATAAAATCATCGTGGAAGAACAAAGAGTCTGCAAACAACACAGAGCTAGAACTGTGGGTAGCTATTGAAGAGGTATGCTCATCTGCTCAAGCTCGTGTTGATGAATCATGGATTTTAGATAGTGGAGCTTCTCGCCATATTACCAGTAAAAAGGATTGGTATAGTTCCCTAGTGCCTCTACGCGAATCCATCAATGTCGTGGTGGGAAATGACTCCAAGTGTCCAGTTGAAGGAACTGGAACCATCTCTTTTATCACTTCTCCAGGTGTTGAGAAAAAGTTATCGGATGTTCTCTATGTACCTACACTTAAAAGAAATTTGTTGTCAGTTTTTGCAATAACAGATCGTGGACTCGAAGTTCACTGCAATAAGAGTGGTGCAGAAATCATGGATTCATCAGGTAATGTTGTAGGTAAAGGCATACGACGAGATAACTTGTATGATTTAAGTGCTTTAACTGCTATAGAAGATAAAGATGTAAGCAGGTTATGGCACTAACGATTTGGGCATCTCGGATTTGCAGTTTTGAAGGAGATGCAAAGAACAGGGATGGTTGCTTATTTGCCTGCATTTTCAGAGTTGTAGGAACCTTGTGAAGCTTGTATGTTGGGCAAGCAACAACAAAAGTCATTTCCAAGAGAGACCAGCAATCAATCTCAAGCTCCACTAGAGTTGCTACATGCTGATCTCTGTGGTAAAATGTCTACACCTACTTTAGGAGGATCTTTCTACTTTTTGCTGTTAGTCAATGATTATAGTAGAAAGATGTGGGTTTATTTCATTCGAGAGAAGGTTGATGCTTTTGAAAAATTTAAAACGTGGCATAAGTATGTGGAAAATGAACCAGGAAGGAAACTGAAGAAATTCAGAACAGATAGAGAGGTGAATTCTTATCAACAGAATTCAATACTTATTGTAAGGAGCATGGTGTGAAAAGGCAACTTACCACAGCTCATGCACCTCAACAAAATCGTGTTGTTGAGCGCAGGAATAGGACAGTAGTTGAAATGGCTCATTGTATGTTAAAGGCTCAAGATATGCCTGATTCATTCTGAGCAGAAACAATCAATACAGCAGTCTACATCCTCAATTGAAGCTACACAAAAGCACTGAAGCGGATGACTCCTCAAGAAGCATATTCTGGTAAAAAGCCTTCAGTTTTGCATTTCAAAATTTTTGGTTGTTTCTGTTATGCACATATTCCTGATTCAACAAGATCAAAGTTGGATTCAAAAAGCAAAAAGTGTGTCTTCCTAGGATATAGTGAAGAGTCTAAAGCATACAGGTTGTGGGATCCTGAGGCAAGGAAGATTTTTGTCAGCCGAGATGTGGTGTTTGATGAACGACCACACTTAGTAGAAGATAAAGGTAAATCTACTATCTCATCAAATGGAGAAATATCTCACCTTGTGCCTATCAAAAGACAGGTTAGAGTTGAGGAGGAGGAAACATCTGATGGAGAAATTTCTCAATAAAAAGCCAACTAGTTGTAGCTGCACAGCATAAGCCACTACCGAAGTGGGCACAATAGCTCTTTGATGATCACAATCCACATGTAGATGTACCAGAATCATCCCCGGATGGATTACGAAGATGAAAGAGAATAGAGGAGCAAAGAAGAGCCTCAGAACACATTGTGAACATGGCTCTACTGGCAGATATCATGGGCTCAATAAAGGAACCTACCACCATTGAAGAAGCCCTTGATGATCCATGTTGGAGAGTGGAAATGCAGTCTGAGTATGATAGTATACTCAAAAATGATACATGGGATCTAGTCGACTTGCTGCCAAAGAAGAAGGTAATAGGTACTAAATGGATTTGGAAATCTAAGTATAAAGCAGATGGAACATTAGAAAAGTATAAGGCAAGATTAGTTGCACAGGGTTTTTCACAGATCGAAGGATTTGATGTTCAAGAAACTTTTGCACCAACAACATGCATGACAACTATTCAGACGGTACTTGTAGTAGCTACACAAAAGGCCTGGCCTATTTTCCAAATGGATGTCAAATCTGCATTTTTGAATGTTCACCTCAAGGAGGAGGTATATGAATCTCAACCACCAGGTTTTGAGGTGCCCAATTCAGAAAATAAAGTTTGCAGGTTGAAGAAAGCTTTGTATGGACTTAAGCAAGCTCCACGGGCTTGGTACCAACGGATAGATAATTTTTTCAAAAATATGGGTTTTGAAAGAAGTACTTCTGATGCTAACTTGTATGTAACGAAAAGGGATAGCAGGCTAGTTGTTGTCATTGTGTATGTAGATTATTTGATTATTACAGGAGATCATAAGGAACTCATCAATCAAACTCGGATCAGCTTGGGAACTGAGTTTGAAATGACAGACTTAGGTCTTCTCCATTTTTGTCTGGGAATTGATATATGGCGAAGGAAGGATGGCATTTTCATCTCACAACAAAAATATGCCAAAGAAATTCTCAAGGCATTTGGAATGACGGACTGCAAACCAACTAGCACACATATGGAGGTAAATCATAAGCTATCTATGGATGATAGCATGCCTGATGTAGATGCTAAGAAGTATAGGAAGCTCGTTGGAAGTCTTATTTTTTTGTGCAACACTAGACCAGACATTTGCTATGTTGTTGGAGTATTAAGCAGGTTTTCCAACAAACCTAAGGAGAGTCACTGGAATGTTGGAATGTGAATCCTAAGGTACATTGCAGGAACCTTGGATTTTGGTATTTTGTATACCACAGGTGATACACTTCAAGGATATTGTGATTCAGATTGGGCTGGAGATTGTGATTCTAGAAAATCAGTTTCTGGATATTGTTTCTCACTTGGTTCAGGAATATTTTCTTGGGTAAGTAGGAAGCAACCAACTCTCGCACTCTCGTCCACTGAAGCAGAGTACAACGCAGCTTGTTTTGCTTCTTGTGAGGCAGTCTGGTTAAGGAGAATTTGTGCAGATCTAGGCTTTCCATCAAATATGGTGACTGTACTCAAGTGTGATAATCAAAGTTGTATGGCTATTGCAAAGAACCTAGTATTTCATGCTCGCACCAAGCACATAGAAGTACAGTACCATTACATTCATGAGCTAATTAAAGATGAAATTGTGGAGCTAGAATATTGCCCAACAAAGGCAAATTGTGCTGACAAATTCACTAAAGCACTTGGAAGAGAGCAGCTCAACAGGCATCTTCAAAAGATGGGCATAGGACCAAGACCTACTTGATTTATCATTGGTAAACATTGAGGGGGGGTGTTAGTATATGATCAATGTCTACCTCTCATGATTGTATGCACATTTTGTAAGGCTCCCATTATGAGGAGAAGCCAAGCGTGCATTACCCAATTGATGGGAATCCCAACTTGCATGTTGGATGAAGGTCATATTGGACCATGTAAGGTATTGTCAGGAAAGGGAGTTACCAGGGTCCCCAATTATGGGGTCCGGGGCAGTGGTGAGCAGCCCCGGCTCGGGGTCCAAGGGGGCCAACGGGCCACCGCCCCCGGCATGACGGTAAAGGGAATATTCCCTCTCGGAGTGAGAAATCATTTATATTTGTTAGGTCGGTTCAACTGGTCTAAGCCGTGTATGGCAATTACACGGGCGGTGGCCGCCCACGCTCTACCGCCCATGTATAGCCGTCCACGGAAGGCCAACCATGATCCTATATATACATGACTTCTGCACTACTTGAGACATTGAGTTGAGTCATCATACCTCTACCTTGTATCTCCCTATCTAGAGTTGTCTATATCACCATTTAAGCTCTACCTTGAGAGCGCATGGGGACAACGCCATCATCTTTGTACTTGCTGCTAGTAGAAAATTGTTGAGATTCTCCTATATCTGTTATCTTCTCTGCTACTGCTCCTATGTTATATTGCATAACCATTGTCTTACAGGCTCTATGTGGAGTACTTTGTGTAGCCCTCGGAGCTCAGTAGATTTTAATTCTCAATTATACTATATACACACACATACAATTACACATACTATTGTGAAATAAGAATCAATGTTGAGTCAAACAATTAAAATAGACTTTAATTCTCAATCATACACCCATATACAATTACAAATACTATTGTGAAGTAAAAATCATTGTTGAGTCAAACAATCATAATAGTTTAATTCTCAATAATACACACATATATTTATACATACTATTGTGAAGTAAGAATGAATGTTGAGTCAGACAATCATAATAGATATTAAATTCTCAATCATATGCACATAAATTTACACATACTACATGAAGCAAGAATCAAGGTTGAGTTAGGCAATCACAATAGATTTTAAATTCTCAATCATATGCACATACACTTACACATACTATTGTGAAGTAAGAATCAATGTTGCGTCAGAAAATCACAATAGATTTCAAACTCTCAATCATATGCACATAAAATTACACATACTATTGTGAAGTAAGAATCAATGTTGAGTCAAAAAATCACAATAGATTTTCATTCACAATCATACACTCATATGCACATACACATACTATCGGATGAAACTTTGTTGGATCCCTTTACAATTCAAGGTTCTGAGAAGGTGCTAATAAGTCTACAAGACATTTGGAGACCTAGAAAGTTTTAATTTGCTTATTAGCACCTTCTCAATCCTTGAATTATCCAAAAGAAGACAAAACCTTTTCCAAAAAATCCATTGGTTTTCCTATCACAATCATACACACACATACACATGTGCATACACAATCAGATTAGATTTTCACTCACAATCATATGACATATACACACATACACATACACATACTATTGTGAAATAAGAATCAATATTGATTCAAAGAATCACAATATAATTTTACTCACAATCATGCACACATATACATATACTAATGTGAAGTAAAAATCAATGTTGAGTCAAACAATCACAATATTTTTTGAATCACAAACAAAAATATTTTTATATAGTCTTAATACTAAAATATTAAATATTTCTAACAAGAGCTTATACCTTGTTCTTTGTATGACACTCTAAGTTCGTAAAAAACAAAGTAACTCTTATGAAAAATGACTCTAAGGCCATTCTTTTATAAATCAAGATTTGATCGAATTATTTTGGATCGAAAAAGTATTTGATCGATATGTTTTCGATCAAAAAGTTTTCGATTGAAAGCGCGTTCGATCAAAATTCTCTCCTATCTGAATAAGCTGAGACGGTAGCGAATAATTCAGTTAAATAAAAATGGTTCGTTGTAAAATTTTGTAATTATTCACCAAATAAACAAATTGTCAAATAATGAATAATGCACCCTAAGTGGCCATTAACAAACTTTCCCAAAAGCCTTCCAATTCCATTTTTTGGGGACAAAATGGAATCACGAGGAAGTAAATGATACATTAGCCTAAGGTCTTGAACCTTGGGGGGGAGATGAGAGGTGAGGATGTTTCTCATTTTGGGGAGATGAGAGGTGAGGCGTGTTAAGGGGAAAGCATGAATATTAGAATGTGTGTGTGTGTGTGTGAAATCTCTTGTTCAACTCATGAGGTCACCATTGTGCTCTTTGTCCGTGCATTCCCTACCAAAGCTTGTGCTCCAATGTTAATCTTCTATGTGGTGGTGTATGTCCAAAGATGGTGGTACATTTGCATGTTCAAACCTATTAGGAAACATCACAAAGAGAGCTATCTTTATGTGAACTCACCTTTAGAATATCCAGCCTAATGAGCTTTTGTATGGCTTATGAGTCCTTTATCCATTGCGTGCCATTTTCTTTATTGCGTACTATTTCTTCTTGTCAAGGGATCACGACATGGTTGATTTTCAACGAATGTAGTGAACATTTTTTAAGTTCTCGCATTATGCATAAGCTTTGACGGGGTAGGGCAGCCCTTAAAACAGTGATCATGACCGTGAGGAATACGGCTTATGTGAATGAGTCCCGTCTTCAAAGGCACTAAGACCGTGACAAAGAAGAGATCCGGAAACGACTTTATATTTCGGTATCAAATTCGTAGTATTTCTACGAATTCCACCAAGTCGCCTTCGCTTATGCTTGTACACGCACAGACATGTCTACTCAACCTGCACACAAATCTTTTGAATCAGATCCCACTGTTGATGCTGCCTCGACCCCTCCTCAATTCGACTCGACCGAGCTTCTCGTTGCTTCATGTCTTCTTCATCTTTTCTTGGATTCCAACGACTCAAGCCGAGCGCCTGCATCAACGCTCGCTGACACGCATTTCGCTGCCATCTCTGGCTTCCGGAATAGCTCACAGCAAGTGAGAAAAAGGAGGCGTGGCGATGACGAATCAGTCCCGATGCCCAGGCACGGTGCCGACGTGCATGGTCGAACGGGCGTCCGTTCCAAGGTACCCCGATACAGAAATCTATCTGATGTATATTCCAAGTCGGCTTCCGTTGAATGAAAAAAGAACTCTCAGAAAGACTGTTCGTAAGTCTTGGGGATCAACTTCCATGCAAGTCTGTTACCAAGCATTGGCAGGAGAACCACCTTTCTTTTTCCTCAATATCTTCATATTGATCACCCTCGCCAGCTTCATCATCATCATCAACGTCAGGATGGTGGTGTGAGAGACTCAGGTCAAGCTCATATCTCTGTACAAAAGACTTCGTGGAATTTACGTTGTGATTTCGAATTTCTGAGTGTATCTAGAGTTCCATCATCCTCACGATAATCTGAACTTCACCTTGCCTCGGCGGCCATGCTTCAACAGCCAAGGATGGCAGCTGCTATGTACCTCTCCGGTTACGGATGGCTTGTCGCAATGTATGCTCAGGAAATAATATGATGTGATATTACTACATCCACAGCGTTACCAATTTTCCCCTCGTCTGACCAACTTTGTATATATTCAATGTACCATTTAACAGTCAGCACCTTTCAGAGGCAAGAGCGGCCATGGACTCTAGAGAGCAAGGCTGACTATCTTTGTAGATGTTCAGCATCTTGCAGCGGCAAGAACGGTCATGGACTGTAGAGAGCAAGGTTGCAGATCTTGTGAAGGCATACTGCTGCACATACTCTCCTTGTGAATTTCCAGGTTGCAATTGAAACGATGCTTTAACTCTCTCTTCTTCAGAAAGCATGTTAAGTTGTATTGCATATCCACAACTGAAGGCCATGTTTTATACAGAGGTTTTCCAGTTTTCCTTCATGAACATGCTTTACTTGAAAGTATAATATTGATCTTCTGTGATTTTAATCATATGGTGATGATATATGTTCATATGAGTTGGTGGCAGTGATGCATTTGTTTTTTTTTTTCTATTTTTGGAGTTCACTGCTTGGCCTACTCTCCCTTTCGGTTTGAAATTACTCTCCCTTTAGGCTTGAAATTTGAAAGAACAGCACATATACACAAAGGACCCCTTTATCCTCCACATTTAAGGTTGAAGTCAAGTCGATCTGCAAATCTTGAACGTTGAACCTTCATTCCAGGATCTCAAAGTGTTACCACTACACAATGCACACTCGACATGTCGATGTCTTAATTTGTTGAATTCATGTACTTTTCCGGTGATGCGGTTTCTTAATTAGACAGATGTTATGAGTGCATGTGAGCTTCTCCACAAGTATCGAACCCCAAAAGTGGTGCTAGAAATATTTCGTTATCCCTCCATAAAGAAGTTGCCTGTAACGTATATGTTTGCATGTGTAACTTGTGTTATATTAATTTTCATTAGACATTTAAAAATGTGGGACAATAATGTTCTGTATTATGTTTATATTGGAGGGAGTTTTCATTCTTCGATGAGAATGCAGCCGAACATTGGAGCAGGCTAAAGCTTCTATTAATGAGCTCCTCATCTACATGATAAGGATAACATTTTTCTTTTCTTATTATGCATTAGAAAAATTGTATTAATGAGCTCCTCATCTACATGATAAGGATAACATTTTTCTTTTCTTATTATGCATTAGAAAAATTGTATGCCTCAAAATTGGGTTAAATCTAGCATTCTTGATTCTTTAGTAACTGATATGGGGGAACGCTTTTCATATTTTCAAGTGAGCTTTCTCTCTTACTATTTCGAAGTCTTTGTTAAACATCCCATCGCTTCTCCTTATAAGGGCTTTTCTGTGAGAGAAAAATCGCACACATTTGGTAAAAATGGAGTCTACTTATGATTCCTCAATATTGCAAGGGAACGAGAGTCAACAAAGAAGTAACTTTCCTTCCTCTTTCATATTTTGCACTTTGTGCTATTCATAGTGAACTTTGAACCTGATCTGAAATTCAGTTCACATAGAACAGAATCCCTAATAAGGAATGCTTCTGCTCCAATGTTAATTTTCCATAATGAGGTGTATGTCCAAAGAGGTGGTGCATTTGCATGCTTTAACATATTAGCACGCAACACAAAGCTATATCTATGTTTCACCTTGTGCAGATCATTTATCGAAATCTTTAATTTGACTGGTGAGTCTTTATTCCATTGTGTGGCATTTTCTTCCCCACATACTCCTCGACAAGGGACAATGACTGTCAAGAACACAACTTATGTCAACATTGAGCTTCTCGTAGCTTCATGTCTTCTCACTACAAGGAATACAGGTGCATAGCGACGGTTAAGGCGACACAATTTTGTCCCTATCAAATTGCAAAAAGCATGGCAACAAGCGTCGAGCGCGGACCGTCGATTAAATGCCGAGGAAAACGATGAGCAAAACGATGTTTTTTTTTACGTGTGGCGTGACAGCATGTGCGACGCTTGCAGTTAGCGACGGTTTAAAAAAGTATCGCATAAGCAATGCTTTTTTGCATCGCATAAGCGACGGTAAATAATGTCGCTTATGCGATGCCAATTGCAATGGTTTTTATGATGCCTTACCATCGCTTACATGAAGGACTGTTGATGAAAATAAAATAAAATCTTGGAGGCTCTTCGATCGGCATGTTCACGCATCTGATCGAAGAGCTCTCCAACATTGGCAATTGCGTTGCGCTTACAAGTTGAAACAAGTATATCACTACAACAGATTGACCGTATACCGAGGTTTTTTGTTATACTTTATGGGATGTTTGGAATGAAGGTGTAATGCCTTGAGGATTTTAATGTGTTTTGTGTTTTGATTTAGCAGGTGAAGATCCATGAGGGTGTGAACGCGCATGGACTTGGAGATATTTAGAAGAATATTTTTAGAAGATGGTTATTTTTAGTTATTTTTATAAAAAATAATGGATCGCTTTAAAAAGCGACATTTTTGTAAAAATAGAAAATTACGAACTTGTAAATAAAGCAAAAACACGCTTTTCGGAGCGCAGCCCTAATGTATTTTCTATTCAGGACGTAATAGGAATTTACTATAAATACGCATGCTCTGGTAGAGTGTCCATCAGAGCATGTGGGGGGAGATTGTACCCAATTTGGTGTCGTCTCTTGTCTCTTTCTGTCTTTGAGTATTTTATTCTCTGCGTTCGTGCGTCTGTGGTACCTGGGGCAACAGTGGTATCAGAGCCAAGACGTTCGCGGAGGTGGTTGCAGCGTTTGATTGCGATTTGCAGCATTCGGGTCTGTTCGCGATTCGACGTTCATCTCAACCGTCTGGTCCAATTGCGGCATTTGATTGCGATTTGTGGCATCCAGTCCGTTCGCGAATCGGCATCCATCTCAACCGTCTGGTCCAGGTTTTTCGTTCATTAAGTTTTTTTTTGAAGTTTTTTGGTTTTAGTTACGCCGGTCAAGTTTTTCGAATTTCACACTGTCACACTCTGTACCCTCTGTACCCCCTGTGCTCACTGTGCTCTCTGTACCCTCTGTACCCCCTGTGCTCTCTGTACCCTCTGTACCCTCTGTACCCCTTGTGCTCTCTGTGCTCTCTATACCCTCTGTACCCCCTGTGCTCTTTGTGCTCTCTGTGCTCTCTGTGCTCTCTGTACCCTCTGTGCTCACTGTGTTCTCTGTACCCTCTGTACCCCCTGTACCCCCTGTACCCCCTGTGCTCCTTTTCGGTTACTCCTTCGGCTTACTCCAAGGCGTCGACTAAGGCGTCGACTAAGGCATAGAACTATGGCATAACTTTGGCATCTTTGGCTTCTCTGGCACTCATGGTTCTCTTGGTTCCGTTGGCAGCCGTTGGCTACGCGCGAACCAATTCTAACATATGAGTGGCAATAAGGGCTTAGTTATTTCCCTAGTTAGCATAGTTAACCCACATAGTTCCTTATTTAGTATGTAGAGGATTTGAACCCACAACCTCATACTACCAAGAGATAAGTTTTATCCACTAGGCTATTTCCTCTTTTTGATACTCTATTCCTTTTAATAAATATTTAACATAACTTTTATCTCTCTCTCCTTTTATTTATTTATTTATTTATTTATTCATTTTTATTTTATTTTTCTTTTATTTATTTATCACAATACTTCTATTTATTTATTAATAATACTATTATTATTATTATTATTATTATTATTATTATTATTATTATTAGTAGTAGTAGTAGTAGTTATTTAAATGTTATTGTTAAACGTCTTTTCCTATGTTTAGACCTAGGTTTTGCATCTTTCCATACGGCCATGGACACTACTCAAAATATCAATGATTTTAGTTCCTCACCCCTCCCTGGGGTATCAATTGAGCAACAAGTCGAACTTTTACGACATGAACTTCAACATGCCCAAAATGAAATAAAAGAATGTGATGTTGCACTCCAACAACTACAAAGCGATGACAATAACCTAGTCCGGGTAGTGAAGGCCATTATTACCGCCCAAGAGCAAGGAACACAATCCAAGATTGGTGCCAAAAATTTCCAATTTTCACGATTTGACGGACGAAAAGATGGCCAATTTGTTTTCTCATGGTTATCCCAGTTTGATGATTTCTACTCTGATGAATCTTATTCTGAACAGGAAAAAGTGAAATTTGTAACCAACTACTTAGTGGGAAAGGCTCAGTTATGGTGGAATGTTTTGCACCATAGCACAGATCGCCCCATCACATGGCAAGCCTTTCAAGACAAGCTCAAGGAGTCCTTCCTTCCTCCTCAGTTTCACTTACATGCCCGTCGCTCTTGGACGACTTTTGGATGGAACGATGGAGATACTGTTTCTACCTATACTGAACGTTTTTGGCAACGTTTATTACTTATACGTTCACTTGAAATGATTCCTGAAGATACTTTACAGCGGAAATATGAAGATGGTTTGGAGATGGGAATCCAAGCTAAGCTCAACACCTTACGTCCGATGACGCTCTATGAAGCTATTTCTTTTGCACATGATGCTGAGAAAGAATTTCAATCTATCACTAAGTCCATTCGCTTACAACAAACACGTCAACGACCACAACTAATCAAACCCACTTTTCCACTCAAGCGTTCCTTTTCTACTTTTTCTTCTCCTCCTTTTCAACGTCCACCTACTTTTCAACGACCACCTATTTTTCAACGACCTCCTCAATCCACTTTTTCCCCAATCCCCAAGACAAACCCCTTACACCCTACCAAACCTCCAACCTTTCAAACTACGAAGATGGATGCCCAACAAAAGAGGTCCCGTATCATTTGTTAGAATTGTGGTAAGATTGGTCATACCAAAGCTAGATGTAGGTTCCCAACTAACCACATGCAACCTGGCGGAGCTAAAGTACATAACATGGAGGTGGTTCCTGAAGATATTCAATTTGAAGACATTCAACCTGATTGGACTGAAGACGCATTGGAGCAGGATCTAAGTACCTTGGGTAACACAATTTCTATTCATTCTTTACTTTGCATGCAAGATACTATTAATGGTAAAGTTGTTAATATTTTACATGATGATGGTAGTTCACATGACTTCATTTCTCACATATTAGTCAAAGATCTCCAATTAACCCCACTTCCTTCTATGTACAAAGTTAAGGCTGCATTCCAAGGAAACAGATATAATGTTACAAGTGAAGTGCATAATGTTCAAATTTGTATAGGCTCATACATGGATAAACGCACATTCTTAATTGCTCCTTTGCAGTCCTATGATGTTATACTTGGTATGCCTTTTCGTCACCATTATAATCCATGCATTGATTATCATACACACACCATGCGTTTTAAGTTTAACCATCAAGATATCTGTTTGTCTGCAATACATGATTTCCAACCATTCCCATTAATTAGTCATAAACAAGTAAAACGTGCATTCCGAAAAGGCTACAATTCATGTATTGTTTTTGTCAATAACATAGTCGATTATCTACATCCACTTCCTAATACCCATAAATCATTTATGGATTCTTATAAGGATTGTTTTATGGATGATTTTCCTTCTAAACTACCACCTTCGAGAGGATCCCTTGATCATAGTATAGACTTAATTCCTGGTAGTTCTCCTCCCCATAAAGCACCTTATAGGCATGGACCTTTGCATCAACAAGAAATAACCAATCAAGTTAAGGATTTACTTCACAAAGGACTTATCAGGCCTAGTTCTTCTCCCTTTGGAGCACCTGTTCTTTTAGTAGAGAAGAAGAACAAGACTTATAGGATGTGCATTGATTATAGAGCACTCAATAAGATCACAATAAAAAATAGATATCCTATTCCTAGGATAGATGATTTATTAGATAAACTTCGTGGAGCACGTGTCTTTAGTAAAATTGATCTTAAATCTGGGTATCATCAAATAAGAATGTCACCAAATGATATTTTTAAGACTGCCTTTCGAACTCAGACCGGTCACTTTGAATTCATGGTAATGCCTTTTGGACTTACCAATGCACCTGCTACATTTGCACACATGATGAATAATATTTTTCTTGAATACCAAGCTTTTGTTCTTGTTTTCTTCGATGATAAGTAGTGGAATGAAGGTGTAATGCCTTGAGGATTTTAATGTGTTTTGTGTTTTGATTTAGCAGGTGAAGATCCATGAGGGTGTGAACGCGCATGGACTTGGAGATATTTAGAAGAATATTTTTAGAAGAATACCAAGCTTTTGTTCTTGTTTTCTTCGATGACATACTTGTCTATAGTAAGAATGATGATGACCATGAAAAGCATTTAGCAATAGTTTTTAATTTGTTACGCACCAACCAACTTTATGCAAATCTTGAAAAGAGTTACTTTTTCCAAAGAGAATTAGAGTACTTAGGCCATATTGTTTCAAGTCAAGGAGTTCATGTAGATCCAAAGAAGATTAAAGTAATTAAAGAATGGCCTATACCACAATCGGTGAATGATGTTCGCTCTTTTCTTGGATTAGCTAGTTTTTATAGAAAGTTTGTAAAAGGTTTTTCTTATTTAGCCCTCCCACTCACTTTATTATTAAAGAAAAAGTTAAAATTTGCATGGGGATTGCCACAACAACAATCTTTTGAAAAACTTAAACAATCACTTTCTCATGCACCTGTTTTGCAATTACCTGATTTTACACAACCTTTCCATGTAGTTACAGATGCTAGTGGCTCAGGTATAGGTGCTGTATTGATGCAAAATGATCATCCCATTGCATTTGAAAGTAGGAAGCTTAAACCTTCTGAAAAGAACTACAGTACATATGATAAAGAACTTTTGGCAGTTGTACATGCTTTAAAAATTTGGAAACATTATCTCATGGGTACAGAAGTCATAATCAAAACCGACCAACAAGCTATTAAACATTTACTCAATCAACCATTGATTTCAGATCGACATATCAAATAGGCTTCATACATACAAAATTTTCAGCTATGATTCAATACCAACCTGGCAAACCTAATGTTGTAGCTGATGCCCTGAGTCGTTTTCCATCCCCACAAACAAATATTGTTTTTATTAATAACATTTCTGTGGTTCATATTCATTCATTTCATGACATGATTCCTACATATGCATCTGATTTATATTTCTCACAAACATGGAATGCTTTCAATAATTCTACTACATTTAGTGAAGACCATTACACATTTCATAATGGATTCTTGTATTTTGATCATAAGCTATGTATTACACAAGATTTTAAAGAATTTGTTATGAAAGAGATGCATGAACCACCATATATGGGTCATAGGGGCATACAAAGTACTGTTTCTACATGTAAAGAATTCTTCTTTTGGCCAAATATGGAAAAGGATATTACACAATATGTTTCCCAATGCATTGTTTGTCAACGTGTCAAAAGACATCATGGTAAAGCATTTGGATTATTAATGCCACTTCCCATACCTAATGGGCCATGGGAACAAATTTCTATGGATTTTATTACTCGTCTTCCTACAACTTCATCACATCATGATATGATTTGGACAATTGTTGATAGGTTTAGTAAACAAGCATATTTCATTCCTTGTACGAAAACTCTTTCTGCACCTCAAGCTGCCAAATTATTTATTAAATGTATTTTTCCACATCATGGTTTTCCAAAAGTAATTTTATCCGATCGTGATGTTCGTTTTTGTAATCACTTTTGGGTTGCATTATTTAAAAATTTAGGCTCTAAAATAGATTTTAGTTCTGCATTTCATCCTGAAAGTAATGGGCAAAGTGAAGCTACGAATAGTACTATTTTGGATCTATTACGTTGTTATTCTTTAGATAATCCAACTAATTGGGATGAGAAACTTTCTTTACTCCAATTTTCATATAATAACACAACACATACCACTACTGGACGTGCACCAAATGAAATTGTATATGGTAAAAAGCTTCCTACTCCCATGTCTATCATTCAAACTGACATACCTATGGCTGATTCTTTTGCAGAAGATCATATTTCTATACTTCATGAGGTTCATGAGCATATTAAAAAGAGTGAGGAATGTTATACCCGTAATATTAATAAGAAATGAGCAGCTAAACAATTTAATGAAAATGATTATGTTTGGTTACGCATAATTAAACGACGTTTGAAAAATATTCTACAACATCCTAAGGTAAAACTTGCACCACGTTATTATGGACCTTTCCGTATTATTCAAAAAATTAATGAGAATGCTTTTAGATTAGATATACCTTCTCATTGGAATATTCATAATTCTTTTCATATCAGTTTATTGAAACCATTTAAAGGAATTTTACCACTCATTCCTATTTTGGATGATCCTCCATCGTTAGAAGAGGATGCTGAAGTTTTAATTCCAGAAAAAATACTTGATCATGATGTTACTACTACACGCACAGGTAATCAATACCATAGATATTTGATTAAATATAAAAATCATTCATTCGAAGAATCACAATGGATTCACAAAACATCACTAATTCCACATTATCATCATTTGATTTCTGCTTATCATTCACAATCACATTAAATTCCAGTTTTCCAGTTCCATGCATGTTTTTTTTTTTATTTACATGGCACATGCCTATGATTGTTCAGTGATGCGACATGTGATTGGCCATCCATGTCTATTTTATTTTTTATCAACTGAGGTCAGTTGCTCGTCAACTGGGCGGCATGTTATACTTTATGGGATATTTGGAATGAAGGTGTAATGCCTTGAGGATTTTAATGTGTTTTGTGTTTTGATTTAGCAGGTGAAGATCCATGAGGGTGTGAACGCGCATGGACTTGGAGATATTTAGAAGAATATTTTTAGAAGATGGTTATTTTTAGTTATTTTTGTAAAAAATAATGGATCGCTTTAAAAAGCGACGTTTTTGTAAAAATAGAAAATTACGAACTTGTAAATAAAGCAAAAACACGCTTTTTGGAGCGCGGCCCTCATGTATCTTCTATTCAGGACGTAATAGGAATTTACTATAAATACACATGCTTTGGTAGAGTGTCCATCAGAGCATGTGGGGGGAGATTGTACCCAATTTGGTGTCGTCTCTTGTCTCTTTCTGTCTTTGAGTATTTTATTCTCTGCGTTCGTGCGTCTGTGGTACCTGGGGCAACAGTTTTACCGAGGGAAATGAACGCACGTATTTTTGCCCCGACGTCAGTGTAGGTGTCGGTATGCATGTCGGTATTAAAGTGCCGGTATGGGCATCGGTATAAGCATCGGTATGGGCATCGGTATAGGCGTCGGCATTACTGATGCCCATACCGATGCCTCTGTTGGGTGCATCGTTGCATATACCGGCGCCCGCTGGGTGTACCGACACTTATTCTGATGACATTACTGGGAGTACAGTCGCTTATACCGACGACCATATCTGCGAAAAAAATTTTGGGCAGAGTGTGTTCTCTTTGGTACAGCAACATTATCAAGATGTTGCTTAGCAAAAGACAATACACTCTGCCCAAAAAAAAACCAAGTACATGTGATGTATACTATAATGTCAACCGAAATATGATTTCATAAAACAGAATATTATTGGACACAAAAGAGATAATGAGAATGAACCATGAACATTGTACAAAAAGAGTTATATATTTCATAAATGAAGCATGTACAAGAGTGTGGCAAACCACTGTCATATATGACACTTTTACAAAATGTGGCAAAGCATTGCATTGCTATATAAAAATCAAATACAAAATTTTGGTATGCCACTACTATACACATGCAAAGAATGTTCCATATCAACAGTCCTGCAACAAAGAACATTAATGAAATGAGATAAATTCATATGAAATTTACAAACAACAAGTAAAAACCAAGTTTATGAATTAATCACCTCATCACAAATGCTCCCATGAAATGATCGCACTGCGTCCCTCCAAGTCCTCCAATAGTGCAGTCAATCCATGATGATATCCATAAGCCTCCTCTGTTCATGTTGGAGGACGACCCATTGCTAGGTCCTGCAACAAATATACAAAACATTAGAGGAACATACATGAGAAGCTTAACACGAATGAATTCAATAAATCAAATGGTACTTACAAACGCGTGACGCATCGTGTCATATCCATCGCTGCCCAAATATGACGGTCCAACCGTATCTAAACATGTGGCTATGGCATCTCGCTGCTGGCGATATCGGTCAGGAGTCTGCTACTGCTAGTCAACTTTTATCAAAGGATCCATACTCTCTAACATGTACAGTACACATTCATCGTTTCCGATAAATTTGATACTTGCACTGAGTGCAAGCACATGCCATTCTCTCCTCCGGATCCAAACTAGCCATCAGATACAATATGGACATTTTAGAACATTTGATTTTCTTATTAAACATAAAAATCATACTCCTAAAGACTTAAACCTGAAATACTAAAACCTAAATACTTAAACACCTAAAAAGACCTAAAACCCTAATCTATATAATTGTCCTATTATATATATTTATTTATTTATATATTTAGATTTTTTTCTTAATTAATCCTATTCTTATATATTTGATTATATATATTTAATTAAATTATTTAAAACACTAGTTCTTTTTAAATTTATTTATCTATATAATTATCCTATTTTATATATATATTTATTTATATATTCAGATTTTTTTCTTAATTTTTTTCTAGATTTTCTCTTTATATAAATTTAATTGAGTTATATATATGCCGAAATCCTAAAACCCTAATCTGAAAGTCCTATATGTATGCATATGTATATACATGTATATATGTATTATATGTGTATGTGTATGTGTGTATATATGTTATGCAGGTGTTAAAACCCTAAAACCCTAAAACCCTAATATGAAATACCTAGACCTAAAACATGTATATATGTATATGCACATGTATATATATGTGTATGTGTATATATATGTGTATATAGATATGTGTATAAGCATATGTGTGTATGTGTATGTGTATATATATTTACTCTGATTAAAATCCTTCAAATTAAACCTATTTTTATATATTTAATAGTATATATTTAATTTATTTATTTAAAACACTAGCTCTTTTCATATTTATTTATCTATATAATTATCCTATTTTATATATGTTTATTTATTTATATATTCAGATTTTTTTTCTTAATTTATCCTATTTCTACACATTTAATTATATATATTTAATTATATATATTTAATTATATATATTTAATTATATATATTGAATTAAATTATTTAAAACACTAGTTCTTTTTATATTTATAATTATCCTATTTTATATATATATTTATTTATATATTCGTTATTTTTCCTTAATTTTTTTCTATATTTTTTCTTTATATAAATTTAATTGAGCTATATGTATGCCTTAACCCTAAAACCCTAATCTCAAAGATCTAGACCTAAAATATGTATATTTCTGTATGCATGTATATATACATGTATATATATATTATATGTGTATGTGTATGTGTGTATATATGTTATGTAGGTGTTAAAACCCAAAAACTCTAATAAGAAAGACCTAGAATTAAACCTCAAATACTTAAACCTAAAGACTTAAACTTGAAATACTAGAACCTAAATACTTAAACACCTAAAAAAACTTAAACCCCTATTCCTATTTTATATATATGTTTATTTATATATTCTGATTTTTTCTTTTTTTTTATATATTTTTTCTTAATATAAATGTAATTGAATTAAATGTATGCCTAAACCCCAAAACCCTAATTTTAAATATCTAGACCTAAAATATGTATATTTCTATATGTATGTGTATATACATGTATATATGTATTATATGTGTATGTGTATGTGTGCACATATGTTATGCATGTGTAAAAACCCTAAAACCCTAATCGGAAAGACCTAGACCTAAAACATGTGTGTATGTGTATGCATGTGTATATATATGTGTATAAGTATATGTGTATGTATGTGTAAATAGCCTAAAAACCCTAATCCTATTTTTATATATTTGATGTAAAAAAAACTTTAAAATCAAAATTTTATATATTTAATTAAAACACTAGCTTATGGGTGTGTATATGTGTGCATGTGTGCATGTATATATGTGTGTGAATGTATGCATGTGTGTCTATGTATGCATGTGTGAGTATATGTGTATGTGTGTGTATGTATGCATGTGTGTGTATGCATTCATGTGTGTGTATGCATGCATGTGTGTATGTATGTGTGTGTGTGCGTGTGAGTGTATGCATGCATGTGTGTATATGTGTGTGTATGTATGCATGCATGTGTGTATATGTGTGTATGTATGCATGTGTGTACATATGTGTGTGTATGTATGCATGTGTGTACATGTGTGTGTGTATGTATGCATGTGTATCTATGTGTATGTGTGTGTATGTATGCATGCATGTGTGTATATGTGTATGTGTATGTAAGTATGCATGCATGTGTGTATATGTGTGTATGTATGTGTGTATGCATATGTGTATATGTGTGTGTATGTATGTGTGTATGCATGTGTGTGTGTGTATGTATGCATGTGTGTATATGTGTATATGTGTGTATGCATGCATGTGTGTATATGTGTGTGTATGTATGCATGCATGTGTGTATATGTGTGTATATGTGTGTATGTATGTGTGTGTGTGTATGTATGTGTGTATATGTGTGTGTGTATGTATATGTGTATGCATGTCTGCGTGTATGTGTATGTATGCATATGTGTATATGTGTGTGTGTATGTGTGTATGTGTGTATGCATGTGTGTGTGTATGTATGCATGTGTGTATATTTGTATGTGTGTGTATGCATGCATGTGTGTATATGTGTGTGTATGTAAGCATGCATGTGTGTATATGTGTGTGTATGTAAGCATGCATGTGTGAACATGTATGTGTGTATGTATGCATGTGTAGATGTGTGTGTGTGTATGTGTGTGTGTATGTATGCTCTATCTTCCTCTCTTTTATCTCTCTTTATCTCTCTCTCTCTCTCTCTCTCTCTCGATCTCTCTATCTCTCTCTCTATGTCTCTCTCATCGCTCTCTCTCTTTCTCTCTCTATCAATAGAGAATAAAACAATCACTTACAAGTATGTCGGTATGCCAAACAATCAATAGAGTGACTATCGGTATAGGCAGCGTCGGTATGCCCCTCATATGTTGTAGTGTATGCAAAATTGTTGTTTTGCCTAATCTCTATCTTATTGTCTCTCTCTATCTCTATTTCTCTCTTTCTACCTCTCTCTCTCTCTCTCTTTGAATTCTCTCTGTCACTCTCCCTCTCTCTCTCTTTATTGCAGGTTATTCAAGAAGCTAACCAAGCAAAAAATATGGCTAACTATTCTAAGTATTATTTCCATTCTTTGTATATCATTTGATTTTTCTTATTTTCATTAGTTAGCATACTCACACTTATTGATATGCACATATACACTTATACATGATGAAGATGCACATTCACACATATACACATATACACATATACACATGCACATACACAGACATATATACACACACATACATGTGCACATACACTTACACATACACATACATACACATGCATATGCACAAACATTTCTACAACCACATAAAAGAATTGCATGCATGCATTATTATATATATATATATATATATATATATATATATATATGGAAGATAAAGTACAAGATTTGTGTGACAATGATGAAGATGATGGCAAGGTAGATTTTATTGAGGATTGGTACCAAAATGATAGTGAGAGCATTGATATTTTTAAAAATGAGAAATATCTTCGAGAGGAATGTCTAAAGCATGTATATGAAGGAAGTCGTTTGACATGACTAAGTGCGAGCTTTCTTATTCTCAATCTTCAAAATTGTTTTGGATATAGTAATGTACTTCTTTCGGAACTATTAAGGTATAATTTTCAATTTTCTATCTATTTATATATATACATGCATAAATATATACATATAAGTACATGAATATATAGACTTACACATAATTATACATGAATGCATACACACATATAAACATACACACACATATACACACATACAAATGTAATGAGAGTAAGGTCAAATTATACATATCTCTATCAAATGAAGATGTGTTGTCCATCTAGCCTTTAGAATTGTCCACCCAACCTTTAGAATCTTCCTAACACATCTATTTCTCCTATTCCAGTCGACCTAATACCTGTGTTGGTAACTCTTTTAAGAACTTTGCATACAAATATTAAGTATCAATTAGCTATGGAGGTATTAGGTCGTTAGGAAATGGGAGGACCAAATTTATCTAGAAGATTTTGAAGGATGGAAAAATAATTTTAAAGGATGGACACTTTCTGTCCGCCCATCCTTTAAAACTATTTATGCATCTTTCAAAATCTTCGAGATAAATTTGGTCCTCCTATTTTCCAAATGACTTAATACCTCCATAGCTAACTGATACTTTATATTTGTAAACAAATATAAAAGCCTTAGTTAGCAAGGCAGGTAATAGATTGACTATAAAATGGGAGATAGTCACACAATTCATTGGTCTACATATCTATATGAAAGTCTACAAACCACAATAAACAAAAAGAAAATTAGAAATGAAATCAAATATGCACAGCTGCACATGCATACATATATACACATATATATATACACATAAACATACATATGGACATGTTATGAGAGTAAAGTCAAATTATACATACTTGCATTGAATGAAGATATTTTGTGCATCTAACCTTTGGAATTGTCCACCCAACCTTTAGAATCTTCCTGACACATTTGCTTCTCCTATTCTAGTCGACCTAATACCTATGCTGCTAACTCTTTTATAAACTTTGCATACAAATATTAAGTATGAGTTAGCTATGGAGGTATTAAGTCATTTGAAAAATAGGAGAAGTAAATTTACCTTGAAGAATTTGAAGGATAAAAGAATAATTTTAAAGGATGGGCAGACACAAAGTGTTCATTGAGTGAAGGTTTTTGTTTTTACCTTAGCTACGGTAAGAACAAGAACTTGCATTGAATGAACACTTCATGTCTGCTCAACCTTTAGAATTATTCATCCATTTTCCAAAATCGTCGAGAGAAATTTGCTTGTCTTATTTTCAAATGACCTAATACCTCCATAGTTAGCTCATACTTAATCCTTGTAAATAAATATGTAAGTCTTAGTTAGTAAGGCAGGTAACAGATTGACTATAAATTGGGAGACAGCCAAACCATTGAGTGCTCTAGATATGAAAGTCTGCAAACCATAATATACAAAACGAATTAAAAATGAAATCAAATATACACAGCTACACATGCATACATATAGATACATACATACATACACATTCATACACATACATACACATACATACATACCTACACATATATACACATATACGCATACGCATAGGTATATATACATACATATACACCTATAAAACACATATACACACATATACACATGCGCATATGTATACTCATGCACATGCATATACACATCCACATACACATACACATAAGCATACATATATATATATATATATATATATATATATATATATATATATATATATATATATATATATATATATGTGTGTGTGTGTGTGTGTGCGTATATATATATATATATATCTGTGTGTGTGTGTGTGTGTGCGTGTGTGTATGTGTATTTATTTAATTTTTTTATACATCTTTTTTTTAATGAACTTACAGGTTTTTATCTAAAAAGCTTTTACCAAGTCAGAATATTCTTCCTACCTCACATGATGAAATGAAGAAGATAATCAACAATCTTGGTATAGATTATCAATGTATACATGCATGTCCTAACGATTGTATTTTATATAGAGGTGAATATGCAGGCTCTTTGACATGTCCCAAATGTCAATCCCCTGGATATAAGGACGAAGAAGATAAAATCCCAAAAAAGATATTGAGATATTTTCCATTGGCTCCACGGATTAGACATATGTTTCAAAGCCCCGAATTATCAAAGCTTTTGACATGGAGACATGATCATAAAAGTACTGATGGAATAATCAGAATTCCTCATGATAGTGTTGCCTTTCAGCATATTGGATCCTACATGGCCTGAATTTGCACAAAATCCATAGAGTCTAAAGTTAGGAGTTGCATTAGATGGGGTTAATCCATTCTCCATGAACTCCAGTAAATGGTCAACATGGCCAGTGGTAGTCATAAACTACAATCTTCCACCATATCTTAGCATTAAAAAGGAACATTTAATGCTTTCACTTTAAATCCTAGGCAAAAGACAAGTTAAAGATATGAATATATATCTTGATCCTCTCATTGATGATCTCCAAGAGTTATGGAGAGGTATTAATGCCATTGATGTATCAAAAAGCATCAATGAAAGACATATTATGGTTTATGGTATTGTGGCTTGGACTATTCATAATTTTCTAGGATATGGTGTTTCTTCAGGTATTGATGTAATTTTTTTATTCAATATGCATACAAATAAATGTGATCAAATCTAATTACATTTTTATCGTTTTCATGATGCAAGAATATCTACTAAGGGTTATAAAGCTTGTCCATATTGTGGTGATTGGTTGAGATCAATCTTTAGTAAGAATCTCAACAAAAATATTTATCTTTGACATCGACCATTCTTGCTTGATGATCATCCATTAACATCTAAAAGAGAAGCGATACATTTTAATGGAAAGCTTGAAATAGATCAGTGTCCAAAATCTATGATGCCTATGGATTGGCATAAAAAATGGATACATGCACCTCTAATAGATCCAGAATCAGAAATCTTCAGTGATGATGAAGATATTGAGTATGTGAAGAGAGGTAAAGGAAAATTGGCACTCACAGAGAACATATCAATATGGTATTCTTTGGAGTATTGGAAAGAGTTAAAAGTATGTCATCTTCTTGATCCTATGCATATATTCAAGAATATTGGTTATTCACTATGACAGCATCTTCTTGGACTAAAAGATACCATAGCATCAAGGAATGATTTGAAAGATCAAAACTCAAAACCAAAGTTATGGATAGTTTTTGATAGACATCGACAGGAAATTACTTATGCACCTGCTCCTTCGGTAATTACAATAAAAGAGATACATACTATCAACAATACGATTCAATTGATTCGGACTCCTATAGGATATGGAGCATCTTTCCAAAACATGTTTACTATGGATGATAAGAGCTTATTTGGGTTAAAGACCCATCACTGGCATAACTTTTTGAAACATATTTTACCTTTGATTATCTATGGATGTACAACAAAAGGAGTACAAGATGTGATCTATTGTCTTGGATTGCTTATAAGGTAATTATGATACTTTTATATTTAATATGTATGAATATCTGATATCTTTTATTTTTGAATTAACTTATTTATAATTTTTTTATGATATGTATAGGTGGATTACATCAAAAGAGATTGACAAAAACTCGATCCCACAAAAAAAATGTGAATGCAAAGAGCTACTATGTTTGATGGAGAAAGAGCTTCCTACTTCATGTTTTGATATTCAGGTTCATTTATTAGTCCATCTTGTAGATGAAATAGAGATTGCACGTGTTATCAACACTCGATCGATTTTTGGGTCGAGCGATTTATGGGAATATTATGTGTGAGGAAGAGTGAAACCAGAAGGACCCATGGCAAAGGGTTGGATGCTTGAAGAGTGCATGTATTACATTAGTGAGTACCTTGAAAGAGTTCATGAAGAAGCTCCACGTGCATGGACCAACGAGTTTTCTTCAAAATAACAAATGAGGTATTATCAGGTAAGGGAGTTCCATTCTTATTTACATTTCAAGAAAAAAATGATGTTTCTCCTTTTGTAGCATATAATAGCGAATGCATGCGAGCATTCCTAAGCGAGTACGAATAGGAACTTCAAAATCTTTGAAGTAAAAGGCAAAGGAACAAAAGATATAGACGTAATCTCGATAATAATGAGATTACAAATATATCTTCTTTCACGGATTGGCTATATAGTCGTTTGCAACGTCCCAACGCAAATAATGAAGAAATCTGAGATGAGCAGAGAGAGTTAATGATAGGTTGTGAACGAAAGGTAATTTTATTTTTTTTTTCATATGTGTATCTTAGTTTCTATTTACTAATTTAATTTCTTTTGCATGCTCGGATGTTCTGTAATATGTGGGCTTTTGGACAGCATATTGGAATCAAATCCATTGATTCTTTACGTAAAACAGAGGATTCTGGTATTTTTGCTTCTTTCAAGCAACTATCACGTGCTAGCTCAAAAGAGACGAACCTTATAGATGGTGAACGTGGTTACGTGGGAACTATTGTTGGTGTACATTCAAACACGTAGAAAAAATTTTATATTTTTTGTGATAGAGTTAGTTATTTTTTTAAGCACCTAATAATGGGTTTTTGTTTTTAAATATTTTGATAGGTCATTTTGAAGATTGAATGATTTCGAGCCGAGTATAAAGGTATTAATTCCACATTAAGAAAGGAATGATCTGGGTTTTGGGCAATTGATTCTTCCAAGGTAATGTGATCTATTAAAGAACCATATATTCTTCCTAGGCATATTGAACAAGCATTTTTTTATAAAAACCGAGATGCTCACCCTTGGTGGCAATTCATTAATCCATCAATTCATTAAACCGAGATGCTCACCCCAAATCGATATTAATCCATCAATAGATGATGTGACTCATGAGAACACAGATTTAACAATAGTTGAAATAAATGAAATCAATAAGGATAATGAAGATGAGACTATATCGATGTCTTACCAAAATGATGGCAATAATAAAAACATATGAGTAGATTAGATAGTAAATTCTACTCTAGTTATCGATCAATAACTTGAAGCTTCTGAATGGATGTCAGATAATAGATTCTTTATTCAACTTGAATGTCATTGAATCCTACTAGAGACATGAAATCATGTTCGTTTAAGTTAGAACATGAAGCTCGGGGGTATCCCTAATTATTTTATATATAGCTTTATCTTCAAGGAGCAAATTTTTCTCATGTATGTATGCATATGTGTGTGTATTCATGTGTACTATATGTATACATGTGTTAGTATGCATATATATGTGTTTCATGTATATGTATGTGTGTGCATGTGTGTGATATATGTATACATGTGTTAGTATGCATATGTCTATATATGCATATGCATTTGTGTAAAATATTCATGTAATATATGCAAGTGTTTATAATTGTGTATGCATGTATAAGTATACATTTGTGCATGTAGGCGTGTATATGTGATGTGTACATGTATATATGTATATTTGTACAGGTAAATATGTATGCATGTATATATATTTATGTGTGCATTTAGGCATGTATGTGTGATGCATAATATATCTACTCCATTTTATATTTATGTATGTGTATCTACATGATGTGTATATATCTTTATATATATTATGATCCTTGTTGATTATAGTAGCTATATATAGAGGCATAAGATTGGGGGGAGAGACATCTCTCTAGTAGGATGTCGGAGGAATGGACGCATTGTGTACATATACTTCAATCATATGGATAAAAGGCTGAATTAGAGTTTCTAAAATAGGGGTTTTAAAAACCCTAATATCAAAGTTAGTGTTTTCGAATTAGGAATTTTGAAATAGGATTTTTGAATTAGGATATATATATATATATATATATATATATATGTATATATATATATATATATATATATATATATATATATATATATATATATATATATATATATATATATATATACATACATATATATATATATATATATATATATATATATATATATATATATATATATATATATATACATATATATATATATATATATATGTATACATACATACATACATATATATATATATATATATATATATATATATATATATATATATATATATATATATATATATATATATATATATATATATATATATATATATATATATATATATATTAGTATGCATGTGTGTGTATGTATGTGTATCTATATGTGCATATGCATGTATGTGTATGTATGTGTATCTATATGTGTGTATGCATGTGTTGTGTGTGTGTATGCATGTGTTGTGTGTGTTGTGTGTGTGTGTGTGTTGTATGTGTGTGTATGCATGTGTCTCACTCTTTTCTCTCTCTCTCTCTCATATACATACATACATACATACATAAAGACACATACTCATATCCATATATATATACATAAAAGCAATGCGTACCATGCATTATCACGACGATGAGCCATAACTATTCGCATATCTTTTAGACGCCACTTATGTGATCATCCTGTCCCAAACCCTGTCTCAAGTGAACTAAGTACGTATTTTTTATCCCTATCATCAGGCTCACTACAAAAATAAAAAAATTCATGTAAATAAAACATAAATATTTATTTCACTTTATATGTAAAATTTATACTTACTTCCAGTGTAAGTGGACAAGACGCAGGTAAGAGTCACATAATGCTTGCATTCTTCTCTTGAACTCCAATCTATTCCCTATGTACACAATGTTTCCCTTCGGCTCTATATCGCACTCTAGCCCTAAGGTGATTATGCATGTCCTCATAGGCACCTGTGCTCTGCTATCATGATCTGGGGGTGGTATAGGTGTCTTGAAAATAGATAGATAAAAATAAATAAAAATATGTGTTATAATATTTTTTTATGAAAAAAAACATACCTATGAGCATATAGCTATCTTCTTCCATGTGGAGCGACAGAAGAGCCCTCCTCTAATTGTTGGGTAAGCATCTGGATCATATAATCCAGCCCATCATCAGGAATCTCTGAGTACTCATGCATGCTGATCCTTAGAGTATCAGGCGGAACTCTTGCTCTCATAAGACTTTTTGTGAGAGTGAGTTTCGCCTCTCTCTCTCTCTACTAGGATCCATAATACCTGTACACATAAAAAAAATGGGTTAGAAATCAATATATATATATATATATATATATATATATATATATATATATATATATATATATATATATATATATATGTGTGTGTGTGTGTGTGTGTGTGTGTGTGTGTGTGTGTGTGTGTACATATGTATGTGTGTATATGTGTATGTAGATGTATATGTGAGTGTGTGTATGCATGTAAGCATGTATAAATGCATATGCATGTGCATTATGTATGCATGTGTGTGTATGCATGTAAGTATGTATGTATGCATATGCATATGCCTTATGTATGCATGCATGTGTATGTGTGTGTGTGCGTATGTGTCTCTATGTGTGTGTATGCATATATATGTGTGTATGTCTCTATGTGTCTGTCTATGCATATATATGTGTGTATGTGTCCGTGTGTGTGTATGTGTGTGTGTGTGTCTATGTGTGTGTCTGTGTGTATATACGTGTGTATCTATATATATGTGTCTATGCATGTGTATGTATGTGTGTAAATGTGTGTGGATGTGTGGATGTGTGTATGTGTCTTTGTAAGTGTGTATGTGTCTATGTGTGTATGTGTGTGTATATGTGTGTGTCTATGTGTGTATCTGTATATATATGTCTATATGCATGTGTATGTGTGTATGTAAATGTGTGTGGATGGGTGTGTAAGTCTATATGTGTCTATGTGTGTATATGTTTGTTTATATATGTGTGTGTGTATCTCTGTGTGTGTAAGTTTGTATGTGTGTATGTGTATGTGTCTATGTGTATAAGTGTGTGTGTGTGTCTATGTGTGTATATCTGTGTGTGCATGTGTATGTGTGTCTGTGTATGTGTGTGTGTCTATATGTGTGTGTAAATCTGTGTGTATATGTGTGTGTATGTGTATATGTGTGTATGTGTCCATGTGTGTGTATGTATCTATGTGTGTGTATGTGTCTATGTATTTGTATGCATGTAAGCATATATCTATGCATATGCATGTGCATTATGTATGCCTAAGTGTGTGTTTGTATGTGTGTGTATATGTGTGTATGACTGTGTATGCATGTAAGTATCTATGTATGCATATGCATATGCATTATGTATGCATGTATGTTTATGTGTGTGTATGTCTCTTTCCATGTGTGTGTATGCATATATATGTGTGTGTCTCTCTATACGTGTGTGTGTGTGTGTCTATGTGTGTATATGTATGTGTGTGTATGTGTGTGTATGCTTGTAAGCATGTATTTATGCATATGCATGTGCATTATGTATGCATATGCATGTGCATTATGTATGCATATGTATGCATGTGTGTGTATGTGTGTGTGTATGTGTGCGGATGTCTCTCTACGTGTGTATGCATATGTATGCATGTGTGTGTATGTGTGTGTATGCATGTAATTATGTATGTATACATATGCATATGCATTATGTGTGTATGTGTCTATGTGTGTATGTGTGTGTATGCATGTGTATGTGTGTGTAAATCTGTGTGTATATGTGTGTGTATGTGTGTGTATGTGTCTTTTTTTGTGTATGTGTCTATGTGTGTGTATGTGTCTATGTGTGTGTATGTGTCTATGTGTGTGTATGTGTCTATGTGTGTGTGTATGCATGTGTCTATGCATATGCATGTGCATTATGTATGCATATATATGAATATGTGTGCGTATGTGTATGTATGTGTGTGTATGTGCCTATGTGTGTGTATGTGTATGCATGTATCTATGCATATGCATGTGCATTATGTATGCATATGTGTGTGTGTATGTGTGTGTATGCATGTAAGTATGTGTGTATGCATATGCATATGCATTATGTATGCATATGCATATGCATTATGTATGCATATGCATATGCATTATGTATGCATATGTTTGCATGTATGTGTATGTGTGTGTATGTCTCTCTATGTGTGTGTATGCATATATGTGTGAGTATGTGTGTATGTGTGTATGTGTGTATGTGTGTGTATGTGTGTGTGTGTGTCTATGCGTGTATGTGTATGTGTGTATGTGTATGTGTGTATGCGTGTGTATGTGTGTGTATGCATGTAAGCATGTATGTATGCATATGCATGTGCATTATGTATGCATATGCATGTATGTGTGTGTATGTGTGTATGTCTGTTTATCTATATATATGTGTCTATATACATGTGTCTATATGCATGTGTATGTGTGTGTGTAAAATTGTGTGGATGTGTGTGTGTATAAGTGTGTGTGTATATGTGTGTGTATATGTGTGTGTATGTGTGTGTCGACGGTTCTTGATTTCTTTTCAATTCGGGGGCGTCGCTATGCCCCCTATTTCTAGTAGTGTCTTCATTCTGCCAACAGCTCAAGCCACACGCCTGCATCCACATAGGCTGAGACAGATTTTGTTGTTGTCCCCGCTTTTGGGAGCAACTTCCTATAGGTGATAGAAAGGAAAGGTAGCAATGACAAGTTGGTCCCAATAGTGTCCGGACATGGTGGAGAATTCATGCGCTCCAAGGTACCTGGATACAAAAATTCACACTATATATTATTATAAGTGGGCTTCCATGGAATTGAAATGAAGAGCTCTCAGATCACTTGCCGAGATTCGTGTCATGTATGTTAAGTACATCCTCTCTACTAGTAGCACATCTATATTTCAATGTTTGCATGACAACCATGAGAGGCTTTAGTCAGATACAAAATTCGGATCACTTGACTGTTTGAAACTCTTTGGAATCATTCACCCTAAGCCTGTTGCCATTGAAATGAAGATCATTAATAAGAGAATTGGCTACCTTACTTTCTCTTCAATATCTTTGTAATGCTTACCACTACCATTGCCATCATCATTATCATCATGGAAATGGGAGTGTGAGATGTGGGTGTGTGTAAAATTGTGAGAGACACAAAAGAAGCACACACAAGAAGCATAAGAGCAGCAAGATACACAAAGAAGATGGATGGTTGGAATAGCTCTCTCTATTGATGATGAACAGAATTGAAGTAAGAGCTAAATAATATCCCTAAGGACAAAGTACCACCACATATGATTGAATCATGTATGTGATAACATGGGGAAAAAACCCTAGCTAGCACTAGAGTCAAAAGTGCCCATGTATAGGGGAAGGGATCATATCAAAGCTACTCGAGGAACACATAACTGTAACAAAACCCCTGGAGCAAATAATGTGTACACGTACAAGGAGTGATAGATCAGCCCCTACTAGGCAATAAGCCTAAAGCTTTGCGAAAAGCTTCAAACTTTTCATGTGGAAGAGCTTTGGTGAATATGTTTGCCACATTATCTTGCGTAGGCACATATAGCAAATCAATATCCCCTGCATGAAGGTGCTCTCTCACATAGTGATAATGCATCTCAATATGTTTGGTCTGTGCATGAAACACTAGATTTGGTGCAACAACCAATGCACTCTGACAATTAGTGAGAATATGCATCGTAGCATCAATCTCCATGCAAAGATCCATCAATAGGTGTTGTTGCAAAGCAAAGAGAGCACGAGGCAGAGAAAAAGACGGGCCCCAAAATTTTTCCGATTTGGACACCTTATTTTTGTATTATAACCATTCTTGAAATATATTTTCCGTTGTAAATGCACTAGAGGAGTATTAGAAGCTTACCCATGTAAATTAGTAGGAAATTAGCCTTTTAGTGAATAAAGTGCCGGTCTCTTGTGTAAAAGGACCATTTTTAGGGCACAAGTATATAAGTCAATTTGTGACTCTTTGTAAAGACTTTTTGCCATTGTGAGAATCAAGAGCACAGAAATTCGAATTTGTGTCTTCTCCTCTCTGTATCTTCTTCTTGGTGAGCTTGTATGCTTGTGTATTGCTTGGAAAGAGTGTAGAAGTGTTGTCTATCCATGAAAGTGTTTGTTTACTGTTGTTAAGGTGTGTGCGAAGTGTAGGAAGTGCTGAAGTGTAGGAAGGCCTTTTCCGTGATTCAGTATTTTGGTCATAACTTGAAGTAAAAGCGTCAAAATTGAGTGAAAATACTGCCATTGGATGCGCCTTCTTGAGAGCTTTGAAACACATATGCTATTTGCTATATTTGGAGTTCGGAGCTGAGAGAAAATCTCAATTTACTGTTGGCTGCTGTTCCAAGTATCGTGACACCATGACTGATAGTTGAAGCTTGTTTGGATTAGTCTTTGCCTTGTTTGCACTCTTTGAGTCATTCATTTGCATTGATCGTCATTTGAATGCATGTCTTCATACACTCGGCTAGGTTTGTATACTCATCGGATTGATAATTAAAGCGTGAATCCCCACTATCTGCACTTGAGGGGGATTGAGGTATAGTCTCTTTCTCCACAAGTCCCTAAGTTGGTTCTTAGGTACACACGTTTTTTGGCACCGTTGCCGGGGAGTGTCGAATCAAACCGAGGCATTCGTGTGATGGTAAGTAGCTTTTTGCATTGAAGTGAGAGGAGAAGTAGTGATTTTCTCTTCTTTGGTAAGTCACTTTCAGCCACACTTACTACTTCTCACTCTTGGAGTGTGTGTAGTGAGTTATTAGTCTAGGGAAGTGAATGGAGTGAGTAGAGTAGGAATAAGGAAGTAGGTTAAGTATTTGGAGTAGCTTTCAGTTTTTGGTCTTGTTTTTTTTGTGAGTAGGAAACTCAAAAGTATAAAAGCTAAAAAATGCCATTTTGTAAGTCACTTGTGCTCAAAGCAAGTATCGTGAGAAACTGTTGCCGAGTATCGTGGACAAAGATCTGAGCATTCTGAGCTACGCAAAACGAGTCAGAGGGGGTAGGGAGCTGAGATAGAGTCCTAAGGTAAGCACATGTATCATTCTCTCAGCTTCATTACATAAATCAAGCTTTTCAGAAGAAAACGATCTGCGACAATATCGTGAGGGTCTTACAGGGGGTAGAAGGTGTATTTTGTGTGATACAGAGAGTGAGGAGAGGGTAGATGAACTGGGAAAACAATTGTCTTCATTCAAAACCCAAAAAAAATCCAGCAAAAAAATTGAAAAAGGGTCAAGTATCGTGTTTTCCCATGGTCGAGTATCGCGATACCTGACAAGTATCGTGATCTACTATGGTTGAGTATCGCGATACTTCCCAAATATCGTGTATCGAGTCCTGCAACTATCGTGTATTGTTTTACTTCCGATCGCGATACTTCCCGAATATCGTGCATCGTGATTTCTTGATTGCGATACTTCACCAAGTATCGTGTATCGAGTATCGTGTTAAAGGCGTATCGAGTATCGTGTTCCTCCAAGTATCGTGTATCGTGCTTTTCACCGATCGCGATACTTGTCAGAGATCGTGTATCGTGGTTGCCCAAGTATCGTGTTTATCCCAAGTATCGTGTATCGCGTTTACTCAAGTATCGTCTATCGCCTTTTCGAAGTATCGTGTATCGTGTTCATTGAAGTATCCAGTATCATCGTTGTTCGATCGCGATACTTCATAGGTATCGTGTATCGTGTGAATCAAGTATCGTGTATCGTATAACTACCGATCGCGATACTTCAATAAGTATCGTGTATCGTGCTATCTCAGGTATCGTGTTCATCCAAGTATCAAGTATCATTTTTCTCCAAGTATCGAGTATCGTTTTTCTCCGAGTATCGAGTTTCGTTTTTCTCCGAGTATCGAGTATCGTTTTATTGAGGTATCGAGTATTGTTTTTGGGCAGACATCGTGTATCGTCTGACTCAAAGGTCAAGTATCGTGAAATTTTTAGTCAAGTATTGTGACTTGAGGTTTCATATTCAGTCCTTTTCCAGCCACGTTCCTCTAGAATTCTGACCCATAGTGAAGAGTTCTAGAAGCTAGAGGCTAGCAAGGGCTGATCAGAGCTTTTAAGTGGATGAACCTGAGATCTCGAAGAACTCTAGGAAACCGAAGGAGTGTGATCTCATCTGTAGGAAGTGTAGCTGAACCAAGTAGCCGCTCACAATATTTTGAGACCTCTAGTGAGTCAGAAGAAGAAATTCCTATGGCTTCAGAGGATATGCAAAACACTGTACCAATGATTGGCATGATGTCAATTATTGAGGGAGAATATCGAACATCTTTAGAATATGTGACCACCAATCAACATGAGATCCCCATATACCTAGATGGACTAAACCGATCAGTGGCCAGACTGAAGAAAGCTTCAGATGCTTACATAGTGCCTAGACCAGCAGTGAAATATTCAGGAGGATTTTATATGGATAAAAGGGACATCCAGTATGTGGTTACAGAACATCGGGAAAACATTAATGAACTTGGGGAAGAAAACAATGCTCATAACCCTAATGAAGAAGGAAATGAAGAGCAAGTGACCACACCTAGAGGGAGATCTACTGTTGTTAGGGGTTGGAGAGGAGACCTGATTCCCCAGGATGACTCCTTAATGGATGTGTATTTGATTAATGGAATGGAGCATCTCCTTAGAGCCCACTCTTCAATATGGGAAGCAGCCTCTAATCCAGTTACTGTCTATGAGTTGCAAGATCCTGATTTTCCCACAATTATCACCTATTTGGACAAAAACCAGAGAAGGTATTGGCCCCTAACAGATTCAGAGAGAGCCGGGTTGAAATATCAGAACATTCCAGTGTTTCCCCCGAGGGATCAAGCCACTACTTCACAAAACCCACATGGAACCTCTCAGAATAATTCATTTCAACAGTCAGGACAAACACAACAAACTCAAATCCTAGTTAGACCACATGTGCAGTTTGCTATGCCTGCAAATAACCCTAACTATCAGCCTCGGCCACCTGTTGACCCATGGAATGGAATTCCTGCTCCAGTGAGACCACCTGTGGCAAGAGGACCTGGTATACCCATTGGAAGACTAGTTTTCCCTGTGGTGCCTAGACCGCCTGAAGGAGGAAGAAGATTAAGGCCAATTCAAGTGGCCAAATGCATGAGAAATCACTATGATGGCTCGAGTGAACCTTACAATCATATAGCTGAATTCAAGCAAGTAATCAGAGCCAAACAAGTAGAAGATTTTTTGATCCAATATGAATCTTTTGGTCTAACTTTGACGGACAGAGCTTTAGCTTGGTTCCAGCCATTAGATCCAAATGATTTTCAGAACATGGAACAAGTCTATCAAGAAATGATTGAAGAATTCACTAAGTCTGGAATTAAAAACAATTCTTCATCATTAATCCATAGCTTTAAGCAAGCTCCTACGGAATCAGTGAGATTGGCAGCAAGAAGATTCAAGCAGTATGTGGATAGATGCCCAGTGGAAGAGAGACCTACCCAAAACAAAATGGTGTCATTATTTTTGGAAGGATTATTGAATGGATCATTAAGATCTCTGATGTATGTGAAGAGAGTTCAAACCTTGCAAGAATGCATGAAAGAATGCATTGACCTAGAGGACAATCTAACAGAGGATCTGAAAATACCTCAAGGTAGTATGAAGAGTGAAGATTCAGCAAGCAGCACATCGAACCCTAAGAACAATGTTGAGGAAATAGCCGACTCAGTAGCAAAGAAGTTGAATGTCCAAGGACAGAGGAACTACCCCAACAACCCAATGAGAGTGCCCATGCTTAGAAGATGTATGCATTATGGAGGTGATCATCCATCTCATTTGTGCACTAGGGGAATAGTACCATCACCTGCTTATGCTTACAATAGACCGCCTGTTCCACGCCCTCTACAATATTGCAACATAGAACAAAAATACACAAATCACAGCACAGAAAATTGTCCTTACAATAGGCAATCAAGACCTGCACAACCTGTCATGAGACCTTATGGGTACCCTCAGAGAGATCTAGGAGGAGAAGCCCTTACATATCCCACATATCAGCAACAGGCACCTGTACCACGACCATATGGTTATCAAAGTTATAATCAACCACAACCGGTGTTAGGACAACAACCACCCCATCCTCAGAATGTTGTCCCAGTGAAGATAGCTCAACCTGAAGAAAACTTAGAGAGAGCAATAGTCCCAGCCACACCATTGACTAGTAATGAACCATATGACTCATCTTATGACCATAGTCAAGGAAACTATCCCAGTTATGAGAGCTCTATGATAGAATATGGACAAATGTACGAACCATATACCTATGGCATGGAAGTGCCAGATAGTTCCTACGGATATGAGCAGGATTATGTGTCATTAATGTACACCGCCCCTAGGGCATCCATACCCCCCTAACCTATGAACAGACCGCCTGTACCTAGAGGACCATGTTATAGATGCGGAGGTGATCATTATATCAGAGAGTGTACGCTGCCAAATCCACCACCACCACAGCGAGTCTGGGAAGGATACTGTAGTGATTGTGGTAAAGAACACCTTTCCAGAGATTGCCCCAAGAACCCCAACAAAGTTAACTCTAATGTACAAATTAACGTGATAGAAGTGATAGAATCATCAGGAAGCGATAAGGAGTATACTGTACCATTGAAAGCAATAACTAGAGCCAAAGCGAGAGAAACCCCAGACAAAACTAAGGAGAATGATCAAGGTGACAGAAAAATGAACATACCCACACCTCAGAGAGTTGAAGACTCGAAAGAGCTTGAGAAAAGTGTTGTAAGCAAAAGGACACAAAGATGGAAGAACCGTAGAGATAGGATAAAGGAAAAGAAGTTACTACAGAAGAAGGAAAATGAGAAGAGCGAACAAAATCTAAAAGAGGAACAGAAATTTGAAGAAGAAAATAAAAATGGAAAGTGTAAAAAAGAAGAGGTAGGATCAGTATTAGCAGATCCCATGCCTGAAGAATTGGCCATGTGGATTCAGGCATACAAGGCATGAATAAGAGCAGGACCTACCATAGAACAACATGAAAGAGAATATCCTAGAGGTGACCTAGAGAAAGAGAGGTTGGAGATCTGCAAAAGATTAATAGAAGTCGCTCAACAGACCTTAGAAAAACCTGCTTTGCCACTACCGAATACACGAATTTACGAAAGAGAATTCCAAGAGTGTGTCATTGCCAATGATCACAAGAAACCCAAAGCAGGTAAGACACATGATGGAAATTATTGTGAGGAAAAAAGGGATGGATCCATTGTTCCCGAAGTAGAAGGGGAATGGCCTAAAGACTTGTGGGCAAGAGTCCAAGAAGGCAGGTGGAAGAAAGTAGAAGGAATCAAACCACCCTTTGAAGAGCTAGAAGCTGAAGATGGAATAGAGGATTCAATACCTGAAGTGAATTCAGAAGAAATATTACCAATGGATCCAAGTGACAAAGAAGATGACGGAGTAAAGGCTTTGCCAAATTACACAGGAGAGTACGAACTCAGTTCAGAATTATATTGCATTCCCTCAATAAGGAAAAAAGAATTGAACCCATCAGTCCAAACGTCGGATATCATAAAACACCTTAGAAAGGTAAAAATCCCTTACACTCTGACATTGGAAGAACTGTTGAAGGTTAAACCACATTTGAAGGAGAAATTGACCAGTCAATTGGAGATCAAGACGGAAGAAAAAGAGATATCTGATGAAGTAAACACAGTAAAGATCCCAGTCGATAAGGTTGGAGATTTTAGTGAGGGAGATGAAGGAAATACTTGCCTTCCAATTACCTATAGGGGTTACAGCACTAAAGCCATCTTAGATTCTGGAGTTGGAGTAGGAATTGCTACTAAAGAAATCTGGGAGAAATGGGGAAAACCAGCTTTAAGACCAACATGCATGAAGATACAAATGGCAGATGGACACACTGAAAGACCCTTCGGATTATTGAAACGAGTAGTTTTTACCACTTGCGGAGTTGAGTTCGAGCACACTTTAGCGATTTGTCAATTTGAAAGGCCTAGCAATTATGAAATGATACTTGGAAGACCTTTCATGAGACAACTAAAAGTAGTGCAAGATTGGGGAAAAGACATAGTATATTTACAGCATGAAGGAACCACCACGAGAATAAATCTCCACACATATACATATCAAGATGTCCCCCCCTTACAATGGAATCAGATTCATAAGGAGGAAGATAATCAGTTGATTCATAGTATAGGTTCAAATGATCAATCATGGATGAATGAAGACACTCATCTATGGATATGCCAAATTGCGAAAAAGGAGGAAGATAGGAGAAAAGGATGGCAGCAAAAACAAGGAATCGCTAGATCTGTACAAGATCCAGCCTACATGCCTCAAATATTCTTAGATGAAGAATTTGAACCTCATGGTTGGATGGAGATTTTAGCTACTCTCGATGTGTGTGTAATCATCTAAACAAAGACCGTATATATACAATGATGTGTACTCAGCAAAGATAAAGGAAGAGATAGATAAGTTGTTAGATGTTGGATTCATATATGAGATCGAACACACGGAATGGGTATCACCTTCAATGGTTGTACCGAAAAAGAATGGGAAGTTAAGAGTATGCATAAATCTGAAAAAAGTTAATGCTGCTACCATAAGAGACAGTTACCCATTACCCATCACGGATCATCTTTTGGAGAGAGTGGCAGGGAAGGAAGTGTATAGTTTTTTGGACGGCTTTTCAAGCTATAATTAGGTAGCCATTGCTCCTGAGGACCAGCATAAAACAGCCTTTGCAACTGAATGGGGAGTATACGCCTTTAGGGTTATGCCCTTCGGCCTAACCAATGCCCCAGCCACCTTCCAAAGATTGATGTGCCATGTATTCAAAGAGTTCCTGAGAAAGAGTATGGAGGTATACGTGGATGGTTTATGTACTTATTCAGCTATACGATCAGAGCATATCCCTGAACTAGGAAAGATCTTTGCCAAATGTCGACAATATCGAGTATGCCTCAATCCAGAAAAGTGTGTCTTCATGGTTCGACAAGGAAAGATATTAGGACATATCGTCTTTAAGAATGGAATCCCAACTGATGAAGACAAAATCAAAGTAATTCTGGATTTACTGAGACCAAAGACTGCTAAAGAAGTACAAGCATTTATGGGACATTGTGGATACTACCGAAGATTTATACATATGTATGCCATAATTGCTAGACCTCTTTATGCATTATTGACACAGTTTAACTGGACTGAAGAATGTGAAAAAGCCTTTAATGAATTAAAGAGTCGATTGAGTTCAGCCCTAATCCTTCGAGTACCTAATTGGAACAAGCCCTTTCACATTCACGTGGATGCTTCCAAGTTTGCCATTGGTTGCATCTTAGCTCAACCTGCAGATACGAGAAAGTTAGATCACCCTATAGCCTATGCAAGTAGACAATTGAATCAAGCAGAACGCAATTATACCACAACCGAAAGAGAAGGCCTAGGAATGGTGTATGCAATAAAAAAGTTTCGACACTACTTATTGGCAAACAAATTCAAATTCTTCATTGATCATCAAGCCCTACTGTACTTAGTCAATAAGCCTTGTAATACAAGACGACTAGTACGATGGTTTCTATTGTTGATGGAATTTGATTTTGAAGTAGTAGTCAAGAAAGGAAATACCCACATAAGAGCGGATCACCTATCAAGAATGACACATGGAGAACCACCCATAGGAGTATCGGATGATCTGCTAGACACGTACCTGTTCAACCTCGAAGTATGCCCCCAATGGGCAAAAATGTTGATCCCTATACTCACGCATGGACCTAATGATGGGATCACACCAAACCAAACTCAAGACCTATGGAAGACTAAAAACCTTCATATCATTGCTGGAAGCTTGTATCACTAAGACTCAAATGGATTACTCATGAGATGTGTAGAAGAAGAGGAACAGGAAATGTGGCTTCAAAAAGCACATGTAAATCAATGGAAAACTCATCTAAATGCAAACGAAACATGGCAAACACTGAGGAGATTGGGCATATATTGTCCAACCATGCAGAGGGATGCGCATAACTATGTATCAGCCTGCCCAACCTGTCAAGAACGGAATCCAGAAGAGAACTCCACTCTATGCTATTCCACTGTAGCACCAAGATGGAGCATGCCTCTCGTGAAGTTCTTAAAGACCCAAGAGTACCCAGAAGGAGCCACTCTAGCAAGAAAACGAGCACTGGTAGAACAAAGTAAGGACTATGCTCTTATTGGAAAACAACTCTTCAAACGAGGAAGAGATAATCCTTTGCGAATGTGCATTCATGAAGACGAGTATCTTGCTGTTTTAGAGATGGCACATACAGGAGCTGCAGGAGGACATTTCTCTGCAGATAAGACAGCAAAAATCATCCTCTTTGCTGGAATGTGGTGGCCAACTCTACATCAAGATGCAACAATATATGTGCAAAGATGTGATACATGTCAACGAACAAAATATCCAATTAGAAGAGATGAAATGCCTCTGAAACCCATGATGAGTGCCAGAGCTTTCACTAAATGGGGAATAGACTTCATAGGACCTATTAGCCCCCCAGCTAAAGGATCCCATGTCGAGTATATAATTGTAGCCATAGACTATCTGACCAAATGGGTGGAAGCCAAAGCAACCAAGAAAAATGACGCAAGAACTACAGCCAAGTTTCTCTTTGAGAACGTTTTCACTAGATTTGGACTACCGATAGAAATTGTGAGTGATAGAGGTACACATTTTGTGAATGAAGTGATAGAAGCCTTACTGAATGAATTTTTGGTAATTCATAAGAAATCAGCCCCTTATCACCCATAAGCTAATGGACAAGCCAAAAGTTCCAATAAAATCTTATGCATAGTTCTCACGAAAATTGTGAACAATGGTAGATCTGATTGGGATAAACAATTACATCACGCTTTATGGGCATTCAGAGTCGCCTACAAAACTGCCATAGGCACTACTCCGTTTAACTTAGTGTATGGACAGAATGCTATTTTACCAATTGATTTCTTAATACCCACTCTTAGAGTAGCAACAACTTATGAGTGGACGGGACATGAACTCTCAGCTCAATTGGATCAAATAGAGAAGCTTCATGAAACTAGGTTACAAGCAGTAGCAGGGATTTATGCTGCTAAAAGGCGACAAAAGGCATATTTTGATGCTCATATTAAAGACAAAAATTTGAAGGAAGGAGATTTAGTTTTGGTATATACTCTGAAACAACACGCTAAGAAGTTGCAGAAGAGAGGATATGGCCCGTTGATCATCAATCGTATATCCACAAGTGGAGCCATCAGCTTAGCAACTCTAGATGGAGAAGTATTACCAAACTATATCAGTGGGTGTCAAGTGAAAAAATATCTAGAACCATTGACTGAAGAAACAATGTCACGATTAATCAAGGGCAAGAATAGACGCATCGAGGAGGAAAGGATACGAGAAGAAGCGAGACAGGAAGCACTAGAACGAATCAAGAAACGAAAAGAGTGGATGAGAGAGAGAGATGAGAGATATCGACTAGGAGAAGAACTCATCCCAATGGCTAATTTTAGAGCCACTGAAAACCTAGGTCAACAGAGGACGCAACCATATTTGAATGTGGGAGCAGGAAAAAAGGAATACCACTTAGTGGATGCTCTCATTGACACAGGAGCCGTCATAAGTTGTATCAAACTTTCATTGACTCAAAAACTCAAGGAAGAATTACGTCCATCAAAGGCACAGTTGATAGGAATAGGGGGCACAATTACTCAATGTATGGGTGAAGTGACCTTACCTCTAAACAAAACTATGGAACATGAGTTCTTAGTATGTCATGATCAGGACTTACTCGAAGACTTAGTGCTAGGTCAAGATTGGATATACGAATATGAAGTGACTATCCAATTGGCCTTAGGATACATCTCAACCAAGGTAGGACATTGTGAAGTATTCAGCATGCTAGACGAACGACCAATCAAAGCCGCAAGTATAGAGCCAAAAATTCACTCTAATGAACACAGTCATGAATGTATGTTCACTAGCACTATGGAAAACCTTTCATCAAGTGTTTCATGTGAGGACACACCGAATTCTGCTTGCACACCGTCTTCTAATCTAGCAAGTCACCAGAGTACCATTCAATCTGGAACCAACCATAGTGAAGCACCATGCACAAGAGAGACTAGTTCTCAGGATCATCACAAGTCTGTACCTATTAGAATATACCCCATTCCTCACACTAGACAGGCTTGGATAAGGAAGAATCAAGTAGCTGCATATCTTCTACAACAGAAACATCGTCGACATCAGAACAATCCAGCGAAGAAGCAGACAAATGACTTTGGACGCAGAGATCAACAACGAATGGCTAGACGGTGGATTCCAAAGAGAGTAATAGCCGCCCAGTCGGACCGAACACAAATATGGATTCCCAAGTCATGTACTCAAAGGGCAATCATCAGAAAAGATGAACCATTGCATAAGGAGAATCAGGATGGTTTAAAGGCAAGACAACAAAAGATGAACTTCTACAAGACAGAGCTAGAGTCTACATACAATTCACTTGTCATTCCAGGATTCAAAAAGCAGACAAAGAAGAAGCACCAGATGAGATGCATCACAATCCCCAGGAGGGTTGGGCACACGATTTCTCCCAACAAAATAAAGCAGATCTGGATGCCGAGAGTCAAAGCAAGCTGTATGCATCTGCCAAATAATTTGAGTTGCACGCATTTAGAGTTACCAGAATCCAAAGTATGCATGATAGGGCCACATTACAAGGCCACGCATTCGGCACGCTATTCTTCTATTTTAGGATAGTGAAGCACATTTTCCTCTTGGGAAATAGGAGAGCACTTGTACATAATTTAAAGAAAATTGCTAAAAAATTAATAATCGCTTCGGTTATGAACTCACTTTTCTATTTTTCTTTCAAACAAAAACATAAAAATACCTAAAAATATGAAAAATCCCAGGTATTACCTTTCTTACACCAACGGGGAAGGGACGACACCATTCACGTGGAGCAATGTTAAGCTTATGAAAGAAAAATGAAGGAGGATTTCTGATACTATATGGCCACTAACTCATACTCTATATTGAGTGCAGATGGCATCCACTAATTCTGAAGTGACACCAACCGGTGTTGGACCTCATATTCATGGCTACTATCAAGATTATGGACAGGGATCACTATTTCCCTATTATATCACAAGACTTCAAGACTATCGTACAAGGATTACCTCGCATGGTGGATGTCTGGACACAAGCAAGAATAGAGGCATTTCGAAAACTGCCTATTTATTTGCCAGATTTTCAAAGATGCACGCAAGTGATGAACACACTTCAGCCTGCAGCGAATAGAATATCAGTTCCTGAGGCATGAGTATTGGACAAAGTGGGTACCTGGAAAACCATTCAATTCACTCATGAGCTAATCAACAAAGCTTTCGGATGGAATCAAGAAGGAATCACCAATGTCAAGGAGGAATGTCATGATCCAAAAAAGAGATCCTTTTTGGACACTAACAGAACTGATATCGAAGATGCTGTTTGCTTAGTGCACTAGCATTTCTGTTTCCCAAGCATGCATAGATACACGGCACCTCAAAAGATTGTTGTACAACTACTATCTCATGCAATGAAACAAGTTGGAAATATAGTGAATATGACTCCTTATGTCCAAGACCGACTATTTGAAGCAAAGAAGAAGTGGGGTCAGAAAAAGTTTCTAAATGGCAGTTCTGCTTTGACCTTACTTATCTATGAGGCACTTGATATGAAAAACTGTCTGCGTGAAATGCCAACCTCAGCAGAGTTAGCCAATATGCCAAATCAGCTACGGTCCCAAAGAAAAAGAAAACAGTCATTGCTGTTGATGAAGTGGGAACCAGTTCTTAGAAACCTATGAGAGGAACTAAACATCTAAGAGAGGAAGAAGCTCAGGAAACACCCACTTCAAAGAGGACACATACTTTGCTGAAGATTCCTGTAGCCCAAATACCAATCACCAAGAGAGACCTCTCTGCAGCCCTAGAAGAGACACATCAGTACATGCAAGGGCAAGTAAATCTAAATGTTCAAGGTCATCATTACAGACAAGAAAGTCAAGAGAAGCAACAACGGCGTAAAGAAAAGACCCCAGAACAAGCCGCCAGATACAAAGCACTGGGCTTAGAAGACTCGAGTTCCAATGGAGAATCTAGTCCTGAGAAAGATACTTTGGACACAGACATAAGGACAGAAACTCACGAGGAAGAATGGACAGAGATCAATCAAGTTGAAGTCACACCAGATAACGAACAGAAACAAGTAAAGAACATAGAAGAACCAAAGGAACCAGAGCACGTCATTCAATTGAATGATACAACAAAGATTAGTATCAAAGAAGCTACCATATCGAATAAAGAAGTAATGCAACCTATCAAGGAAGAAATGCAAACTCCTGTCAACAAAGAGTTAGACCTACACAAAAATGAAGAGCAAATAGTAATTGAAGTACCGTATGACACTCCTCAAGGTAAAATCAACCACATGGAGGCTGAGCCAAGGATACAACTCCACATTAGGCAGCCCCATGACACTACATTACATGTAGCACAAGGAAAAGATGTGACAACAGGAGCAGAACCGAGTGTTCCTAAAACATGGTTAAATGTGGATGTCACACAATTAAAGCCTGTGGTCAAGCAGATGATACAAACGGCCATGGATACACAACAACAGATGATGGATACAGATGCAAACTACGACAAAGCCATGAGGGAAAAGAATCAGTTCCAAATTATGAGTGAACAACTATCGGCACAACTAATCCAGGCACAAAAAGAGGTTGCTATCAAAGAAACAGAGTTACTCAAGGTAAAGACACAATGTGATACATTGATGACCCAGCATCACCAACTCCAGGCACAGCTCTCAGACCTACAAAGATTACATGAAGCTAGCGAGGCCGACAAAGAGAGAATGAAAGCTAGAAGCACCTTGCTCGAGACCCAATTAAAGGTGTACATGGAAGAAAATGACAGTTTACGAAATAGAAATAAAGAACTCATGAAGTCATTGCTATACGATCAACCTCTCGAAAAACAAGAAACAACAAATGTTGATCAGAAAGAGTTAAGAGACCAGATTGCAAAATATACAGAATTGCTACAACAAGAGCAAGCATTAAGAACCGAATGGGAGAAGAAGTACATTCAAGACACCACCGAGCTCCAAAAACAATTGAATACAACCCATGGGAAACTTGCAATAAGTTACAGCGAAAACATGGACAATATAGCAGAAATTGGCAATGAACTGCTTGCAGCAAAGGAAGCGCTCAGAGTAGCAATGCAAGAAGTGAAAGAAAAGAATGAACGCATAGCACAATTAGATATCCAAGTCAAACAGAAAGCACCAATCGGGACACCAGTAGAGCCAACAAAAGAGAATCCTACTGACGAGGTAACGGTATGTCCTCTATCTCCCCCGATTTATAACTCTCCAATACACGAGCAGATGGCAGACATACATGATGATCATCCAATGCCATACACTGCACAAATAGGTCAGAAGGAACGGGCACTATTGGTGTCCTGGTTGACAGAAAATTTTGAAAATGAAGTCATCAAAGTCATGAAGGAAGCGAAGATCAAGGGTAAAGACTTGGACATGATTATGAAGCCTTTCAACATTCCCTACGGACTGATGAAAGAGAAAACAAGACAATATATAAAGAAGATTACACAGAAAAATCCAGACGAACAGCTATACTTCAAACATGACACATTTGCTTACACTCAAGAAGAATTTGAAGCTGCACAACCTGTTTGGAGAAGGAAAATTTTGGAGAAAAATCCTACACTACGGGTGCATTGGCAAGCAGCACCATATTTACTATAGGTAAACCCTTCCTTTTGCCCAACGCCACGTCACAGAGAAGCACACGAATTTTTGGATATGCAAAAGACAGGTGTAATCAATAAACAGTGGCTAAACTACCCGCTGCTTCCAAGTCCACCACATAATTATTTACCTACAGAAGATTACATGGTAAATACAATCGAATTTTGGCTGCAGACTTATGCTACCGTACCAGATTTAACTATCAAACTGACAAATAAAATACTAAGTATGATACTTACAGTATTGAAGGTCTTCAAGCATGCTACATATACATTTTTGAATTTCATTGGCATTAACCAAGGAATAGATATTTTGGTTTTTGACTTGTTTGTTACGCCTAGCCGTCCTACCATAATGGCTTATTATTCAAGACTCATGTTTTTGCCCAGTACATATATGCAGACCTTCGAAGAAGCTTTCTTCGCATGATTTTTTGAAATTGATTCCAAAATCTTTTTAAAGATGTCATCTAATTTGAATGCCAGATTAGTGGCCTATGAACTGAGCTTCTTCGCCGACCACAGATAGCCACCTAACAATGGCGTAAAGGCAGAACAGTGGAAACAGCTAATGATACGTGAAGCCAATTTGCTTATTGAAACAGAGCAAAAAGTATATAGAACATACTCCCGTCGACTGTCAAAGCCTGTCGGGGATGATAGAGTTCAGGAGGGGGGCAGTGTTCAAGGAGAATCAAGCAAAAAGAAGAAAAGAAGAAGACAACGAAAGAAGCTTCACTAGAAAGAACATATTTGAAGACATATCTCTGCAAGAAGCCCCGCAGGGGCGCAACACCCATCTCTGCACAGAGCCCCGCAGGGGCACGCATCAAGGGAAAGCACGGAGGTGGAAGGAGGGACCAGGGCCAGGAAAGTATCCATGAAGAAGTGCAAGAAGATATCCAGCGGTTCCGAAACCACAGGAGGGTGCTTCAACCTCTTGATCTTTGGAAGGTCCAGATCGAAGACTGAAGCATTACATCCTCATACCTTCCACTGGTGGCGTGCGTGGCAACCCGACTTATAAGGCAAGAAAAATACATCAGGCCCAGAGGATGTAAATCAAGAATTAAGAAGAGGCCATCAAAATCGAACACCTGTTTAACCAACAGGCAGAACTGACCAAGGGTTGCGGGCGATGAAAAGAAAAGAACAGGCAGTACAAATGCATCAGGCCCAAAGAATGTGAAAGAACAATCAAGGACAGGGCCCCTAAAACGACAGAGACAAAGAGGGGAAGAGTGTTGCAGAGCAAAGAGAGCACGAGGCAGAGAAAAAGACGGGCCCCAAAATTTTTCCGATTTGGACACCTTATTTTTGTATTATAACCATTCTTGTAATATATTTTCCGGTGTAAATGCACTACAGGAGACCTCTAGATGCATCCCCACAGAAGATTAGAAGCTTACCCATGTAAATTAGTAGGAAATTATCCTTTTAGTGAATAAAGTGACGGTCTCTTGTGTGAAAGGACCATTTTTAGGGCACAAGTATATAAGTCAATTTGTGACTCTTTGTAAAGACTTTTTGCCATTGTGAGAATCAAGAGCACAGAAATTCGAATTTGTGTCTTCTCCTCTCTGTATCTTCTTCTTGATGAGCTTGTATGCTTGTGTATTGCTTGGAAAGAGTGTAGGGAAGTGTTGTCGATCCATGAAAGTGTTTGTTTACTGTTGTTAAGGTTTGTGCGAAGTGTAGGAAGTGCTGAAGTGTAGGAAGGTCTTTCCCGTGACTCAGTATTTTGGTCATAACTTGAAGTAGAAGCGTCAGAATTGAGTGAAAATATCGCCACTGGATGCGTCTTCTTGAGAGCTTCAAAATGCATATGCTATTCACTATATTGGAGCTGAGAGAAAAGCTCAATTTACTGTTGGCTGCTGTTCCAAGTATCGTGATACCATGACTGACAGTTGAAGCTTGTTTGGATTATTCTTTGCCTTTTTTGCACTCTTTGAGTCATTCATTTGCATTGATCATCATTTGAATGCATGTCTTCATACACTCGGTTAGGTTTGTATACTCACCGGATTGATAATTAAAGCATGAATCCCCACTATATGCACTTGAGGGGAAATGATTTGTGAAGATGTAGCTGTTTACAAAAATACTACCACATCTAAGGTGGTATGTTAGGTCTTCTCTTATTTTGTTCTACCATACAATATCTCCTCTTATTCAATCTCAAACAAAAAAAGAATCAGAATATTAAACAACTTTAAATCTATAAACATTCATATACAGACACACACACATACATAGTAAATACGTACCCACACATACACATATACACACACATACATGCATACACATACACATATACATACATACACATACATACATACCCACACACATACATATATACATACACTTACACATACATACCCGCACATATACATACACATACACATATACATACATGCATACACATACACATACACTTACACATACAGACATATCCACACATATATGCATACACATACACATACATAATAAATACATACCCACACACATACATGTTGGTGCAAGTGCCAAGCCTACACACTTCGCTAGGCATGAGAAGTCTCTATGTGAAAATGATTGAAGACCCATGAGAACGATTGCCTATGGAGTTTTATCTTTAACCATTTGTAAAAGTCAATTGACTTGGAAGATTCTTATAAATCCACTAAACTCATGGAATTAGATAGAATGAAAAGCTACGACTTCATTTGGAAAGAATATCTCCTAGATTAGGGGATCACTTTTCTAGAGAGAGCCAAATTGGAATTCAAATTCAAATTTGAAGAAAACCATTATAAAAGAACACTTCAAAACTCATGGCTAGACACCCCCCATAACTGAGCTTTGAGTTTATCATTTGCTGTAATAGAGAGGCTCATACTATAGCCTACATTTCTCACTATCATTGGGCATTGATTATCATGCCAATGATCATGTACAACATTGTCATATAATACAATAGATCATTGCCACTCAGAATAGTGCTCTTGTCTTGCTCATATCTCAGTCATTACTCCACCATTTGCAATGTTCTATGGCTTGTTGGAATCAGCTCAAAAAAATTTTAAGATATTCCATTTAGTGGATTGGGAGAAAAGCGGCTCAAAGCGGTCACTGATCATTCTCTGCAGAGGTCCTAAAAAATCGGGGGTAATGCTACACTTGCTAAATTGATTGTTGTGTGTATAGTCAATCATTTTAAGTGATTATACTTTGAATCATTAGCTCTTTAAGCTAATTTGATATCTCCAGAAAGAATTTTTCTAATTCCTACTGTGCTGGGAGCACTGAGCTTAACAAGCAGCAGGTATATGAACCAAAATAGAACGTTTTTTATGACTTGTGAATTGTGAAGTTATCTATTTTGGATCAATCATTACAAGGATCATCTCCAAAGTACATAGGCACTTATTTAGTGTCATTGGAAAGCTAAAAGGTCCACAACTCAACTCTGAAGTGAAAGAGGGCTGGTACAAAATTGGGACTAGCAGTAACAACTCATTTCTTGGAGTGTCCATCCATCTTTCCCAACAGTGGTATCAAAGCAAAACTAAGGTAAAATGGGAGATCGTTTTCCTTCTTTCATTGATAAATTGGACACGAACATTTACCAAGCATGGTCCTTGAGGATGAAGACATACTTGCAAGGAAGGAGTCTCTATGGATACATCTCAGGAGATGAGGAGATGCCCATTTTCAAAACCAAAGGACAACCTACAAGAGAGGAGCATGAAAGACTCAATTCATGGTGTGCCAAAGATGCATTAGCAAGATCATACTTACTCAAATCTATCTCTGACTTTCTTCTTCCACACATTAGGAATTGTAAGACATCCCAAGAGACTTGGGATACATTATCATCATATTTTTCTTCCAACACAAGGGCTAGGAAGAACCAATTGTGGATTGAGTTTACCACTCAAAGAAAGCAACCCAAGCAAGGCATCTCAAAGTATGTGACCAAAGTCAAGGATGTGGTTGAACAATTAGCAAGCATAGGAGAGGAGATTGAAGAGGAGCAAATTGTGAGACAAGTAATCAATGGTGGTGATGACAAATGGTAGAGCTTCACAACTGCTATGGACTTGTACATGGACATGCAGATTCTAGATCTTACCACACTCATGGGACAACTCTTCACCCATGAAGCAAAGCTCAATAAAAATGGAGATTCATCAAGAGGTAATAACTCTTCTACTCTATACACAGATAAAGGCAAGTCTAAAGAGAAAGGAAAAAGCAAAAAGATTGAGGATGAAGGTACAACCTCTCAAGCTAACTATGCAAGGAGAGGTAGAAATACAAGAGGTAGGGGCAGAGGAGGTAAGCAATGTAGGGGGAGATCTTTCAAATCTTCCCCATGTAATATTTGTGGTTTATCAAATCACACTACAGTTGAGTGTTACAGGAACTTCAAGAATAAGAAAGATAGAGGTTTCCAAAGAGGTGGCTACACACAATCAAGAGGAAGATTCAACCATCATCAAGGCTACAATAACAACTACAACAACAATTACAATAACAACTATCAAGGAGGCTACAAATCAAGGAAAGACTACAACATTGCACAGAGGAACATATGATAACTTCTAAGCTTAGTAATGGGAGGCATCTAGCCGTGAGTTTTGAAGTGTTCTTTCTTAATGCTCTTCTTCAAATTTGAATTTGAATTCAAATTTGGCTCTCTATAGAAAAGTGATGCCCTAAGATATTCTCTCCAAATGAAGTCATAGCTTTTCATTTTATCTAACTCCATGAGTTTAGTGGATTTATAAGAATATTCCAAGTCAATTGACTTTTACAAATGGTTAAAGATAAAACTTCATAGGCAATGGTTCTCATGGGTCTTCAATCATTTGCACATAAAGACTTCTCATGCCTAGCCAATTGTGTAGGCTTGGCACTTGCACCAATAGCTCCCCCTCAAGCCAAACATCTTGGCTTGGTCTTCTTCATTAATCCTCTTGAATGTCCTGCAATCCAATCATAGCTTTAAACCTGCAAAGTTTAGTAGGATCAAGTGCTTTGGTCAATAAGTCTGCATATTGCATATTAGTTGATACATATGCAGATCTAAAGAAGTTGTATTGTCTTCAAAAATCATTGGAGAGTTAGCATGTAATCCCAAATCTGCATATAGCAATCTAATCCATATGGCTTCTTGAGTAGCATTGGCTAGTCCTCTATATTAAGCCTCTATTGAAGTTAAAGCAATAGTACGTTTCTTCTTGGAAGACCATGAAATAGGCTTGTGACCTGGAAAAGAGAGATACTCTGAGGTACTCCTCCTATCATCCTTGCAACCTTCCCAATCTGCATCTGAGTATATTTTGATGTCCAAATCTAAAGTATAAGGAAAGTAAAAACCTTGATTTTGAGTGCCCTTAACGTACTTCAAAATCCTCTTGGCAACTTGCAAGTGAGGTGCTCTAGGCTTGTGCATAAATTGACTTAAGACGCTTACTCCATAAGCAATATCAATCCTTGTCAATGTGGCATAGTTTAGGCTTCCCACTATGCTTTCGTATCCTGCAATAATTTCAAGCACATAACCTTCATGAGCACTTAGTTTTTGGTTTACCTCCATAGGAGTGCTTGCTATCTTTTCATCTTGCAAGTGAAACTTCTTTAACATGTCTTGTACATACTTTCTTTGAGTAATGTAAATTCCAGAGTTAGTATAGACTAACTCAAGTCCAAGAAAATACTTTAGTGATCCTAGATCACTTATTTTGATCTGCTACATCATTTGATTCTTGATTTGCTTGATGCCATTAGCATCATTACCTGTAAGTATGATATCATCAACATACACACATAGGTATATCACCTCTAAATTACTTCTCTTAACAAACAAAGAAGTATCTGCTTTACTTATGATGAATCCTTGATCTTGAAGGTATGTATTCAACCTATCGTTCCATGCCCTAGGTGCCTACTTCAATCCATAAAGAGCTTTGTTTAGTATACACACATGATTTACCTTGTTTGGGTACACACATACATACACACACATACATACACACACATACATACACACACATACATGCATACACATACATGTATACATGCACTTACACATACCAACCCACACATACACATATACATACATGCATACACATAAAATTACACATATATACATATCCACACATACACATACACACACAGATACATGCATACACATACACATATACATACATACACATACATAGTAAATACATAACCACACACATACATATATACACACACACATACATGCATACACATACACATATACATAAACTTATATATACATGCCTATACTCATATATACATACCCACAAACATATACATGCATACATGTAAACTTACACATACATACATACCTACACATACACATATACAAACATATACATGCATACACATACATATATACATACACTTACACATACATATCCACACATATACATACACATACATACATAATAAGTACATGCATAAATATAGCTGCACATATAGATACAAACATACATAATAAATACATGCACACATACACATACATGCATCCACATATGCATACATGCATCCACATATGCATACATACATACACACGTCATACATTTATAGTTTTGTATGTGTATTTATATGTCAAAATGTGTATTTGTGTATATGTGAATATGTGTGTATGTGTAAATGTGTATATGTGAATGTGTATGTACATAAATAATCAGATTATTAATATCTAGTACCTTTATTTGCTACATAATCAGATTCTGATCAATCAGAGGGAGCTCCACCACCGTCTCCTAATCATGCAAGGACTACTTATTGTAAGCATATCAAGCTTTTAATTATAATATTTGATAGATATATACATGACTAATATATGTTTTTCTATTGTTATATTATAATCAGATTATCATTAATCAGAGTTGAATCTAACTGCAAAAATGCACCTTTTAACAAGGACCATTGGATTTGAGATGAAATCTGATGGCATCTATTCATTTCTGAAAAGAAAAGGAGCTTGCATTCTCAAGCATTGGATTCATCATGCATCTTAGGGCCCAATTTGAATAAGCACATTCAAATGGCATCTTTTATCCTCCTTCCTTGGATGAGCTCCTAATCAGATGACCAAAGATGGTGCATAAGAGAAGATCAGCCCAAATTGCAGATTAATGTTCGATATAGCCTCCATCTAATGGATTTAAATTGAGTAGAGGCTGACCACAAAGCCTGCACACAAGAATCCAAACTCCCACAAACTTCATGACACTCTCTCTCTAGGCAAGCATGCACATTAATCTTATCCATCGATTTAAAGCATCCAAACACTCAAAATAATCTCATATTATAGTTCAAAATAAAAAAGTTTCCAAATACTATATTATATGAAAATACCACTAGTGGTTTTGTATGCCTTCCTAATCCACTATATTAAGCACTTTAATACCTAAAAGCTAGGGATCCTTAAAAGGCCTATTCAAGAATCATATTTTTGCTAATGGAAACACCATTTTTTTAAGGTTTATATGCCACCATACATTGGTGTGAAATTCCTCTTTCACAAAGAAAATCATTAAACTCATGTGACATGTATTCACCACCATGATCTATGTGTAGAGTCAAAAGCTTATTTCCAAAATCCATTTCAGCCATAGCAAAAAATGCTTTGAAGTAAGAAAGTACCTCATTATCTGCTTTGATAGGATACACCCATGTATGACAAGTAGCATCATCAATGAAGGTAACAAAATATACATGTTCCCCAAAAGATGGAGTCTTGATAGGACCACATACATCACTATGAATGTAGTCCAAAGTCGAGCACCACCTCCTTTACTTGTTCATCCGCAGACAATTGAGGAGGATATGAAGATCGTGAGTAGTTGTGGTGCGAAAATGTGAGTGACAAGTACATACATGCACACACACACACACAAGGCAAGATAACAAAGATAGAAAAAATGGAAGCTTTGACTCTCAAGATCTGAATTACACCCTTTGAAAATCTCTTTCTCTAACTTGCTAACCTCAAAAATGAGCTTTCTAGCTCTTTTTTATAGTTTTTCACTAGCTTTGGCCCTGTCCAGACCTAGTGTCTGGCCTAGTTAAGCATTAGGTTCCAGGGCTTATTTGAGGGCTGAAATGGAGTCTAAAAATCATGAAAATTGATATGATTGAGGAATCCTTTGCTTTAAAAAAATGGAGGTGCAAAAATGTGAAATGATATTTACAATGGTTTTTAGTGATAAAAATCATTGTTTTTATAGGGGTTTCTTTTGAAAATTTGACATATACTTCTTTGAGCTCCCTATATGCTCCCTCTTCTTGTGTTTTCACTTCTTCGATGCATTCCCCAGCCTCATACTTAACCTTGAGTGTCAACACTCCCCCCTCTTGAGCCAGTCATCCCTAACAAACCCTTGTTGGAGTGGGTTTTCCATGTATTACTTTGAGAGATAGTGTCCATCATGTATAAACGAGAGCGGTTTGTCTTCCAAATGTGGGGGAGGGGTGAGTTGTCCAACTCTTCATTTTTTCACTACTAGCCTTTGAAGTTTTAGCACCTTTGTATGCACTTCTTCCTTGGATTCCAATGTATTTGTGAACTTTCAAAAAAATTTAGTTGCTCAAAAGAGGTTGTCAATGTTGATTTTTAGTAGTCATCATTTATGAATTGTGTCACAGGTACTGATGCTTTAACCATAATGTCGGCTCAATCTTTCAAAAATGGGTTTGATAGTTATCATGCCAAGTAATTATTACCCAGAGTGAATGATGGGTAAGTGTGTTAGTGCATGGGTTGAAGAAAATATGTGCCTTGTGGGCGGCCTTGTAATGTGGCCCTATATTAATGCATATTGTGGAAATACATTACCTGAATGGTGAAAAAGATGGGATTATGCCAAGGGCACATGGTTTTTTCACGTCGAGGCTTCTGGTGTTACTTGTAGATGTTGATGCAATCTTTGTTTAGAGGTATCTATTGGATCTCAAAATGATGCAAGCAATCGATGGTTGAATGAAGACTGATCATTCCTCCTTATAGAGATCCATTTTAGAATAGTGTATGGCTGTGTGCTGGTCACTTTTTGCCTCTTCATCTTCGGATGGTTTCTTAAATTTTGTATCCCTCATGGTTGGCTCTTTGGTTCCATGGGGTTTATTGGTGCTTTTGACTTGTGAACCCATAGCCTTGTTGATTGTATTCTTACTATTGCCAAAGAGGTGAGCTGATCTTCTTTTGGTCTCTATGCTTGGTTTTTACCCTTGCCTCTCCTTGGCTTCTTTGTTGAGACCTTTCTCATGAGGGAGAGCATAGGGTTTTGTGTATGTAAGAGTTCCTTGGGTACCCACATGTGTAATTGCCCTTGTTGAGCTGCAACTAATTTCTTAGGCACCCAAATTTTTTGGATACCTTGTGGTTGAGCTTGTCCTATTATGGTTGGCTTGCCTGGATTGGAATTGTTGGGGCAAAGCTGGTGGTTTCTTGCCTTTCATCACCCATATTTGTTTAGTCTTGAAATTTTGTTTAGGTTTTGTCCTTGTGTGCATGTAGCAAGGTTTTGTAGTAGCTTTTGTCACTAAGGTAGACTCCTTCTTGCCATCTGGTTGTAGTTGTCCTCCTCTGCTATGCAAAGTTGATGGTTCTAATTTTGATGTTTATACTTTTGGAAGAGAAGGGGGTTCTAGCACTTTCATGACATGCCCATCAATAAGTGAGTAATGGTGCACATTAGACTCTGTAGTGTGTGCAAACTCTGGGGTACTAGAATCAAAAGGGTCCTTGCCTTCCAATTCAACTATTAGGCATTGCATGTTAACCTAGAATTGAAGTGATCATTGTAGTAGGTTTAAGTCAATTGCATGATCGAACAACCAATTCTAGTCTAATATCACATGTTGTGTGATGTCCTCATCATGGAAAACTAACAACTTTACTCTCAAAGTGACATCCTTTAAGAGGATAGGAATGTCTACCTCATCAATACAAAGGGGTTCCACACTTCATAAGCCCACTAAATAAGTGTCTAATGGCTTAACTTCCATGCCCAAACCTTTATAGCATGAGTACCTAATTGAACTACTTCGAGATCCAGAATCAATCAGAGCTTTGATCCTCTTATCTGTAGTGTCGTGACCTAGCTCAACCGTGATGAATGGTCATCTATCTATGATGCTAGTATGTGTACTCTTTTTAGTGCACATAGCCATGTGATATCTTGGGGCATTGGGATTGACATCTAGGCCTTGTCACCTTAACTTATTTTAGCTAATGCGCTCTCTAGACTCTACCTGTGCTTCTTCTCTAACCCTTAACTCTTCTTCTTTTTGCTTCCTTGACAACTTTGCTATGGCTCTTACTTTGTTGATATTCTACTCTTAGAAACAATATGACCTAAGATCTTACCTTGATGCACCATGAACACACACTTTTGTGCGTTCAAAAACACTCGATATTCTCTACACTTGTTGAAGAGATGTTTGAACTCTCTGATGTGGTTTCTTCTTTCTTAAGAATGACCACATAAATCTTCCACATATACTTGTAAGCTCTTTTGCAAGAACTATTTGATGACATGACACATGAGCCTTTGGAATGTTGTAGGTGCATTGGTGAGCCCAAATGGCATCACACGAAATGCAAAGATGCCCCACTCTATGGCAAAGGCCATTTTATGTTGATCTTTTAGGGCAATGGCTACTTGGTTGTAACCTGAAAATCCAACAAGGAAGCTATAAACTTCCTTGCCTGCAACACGCTCCAATAAGTGTTCAATGATTCAAAGTCGATAGCTATCTTTGATCGTAGCAGCATTACCTTTTTTAATGTTAATACGCACCTTTAACTTTTTGTTCTCCTTGGGCACCACTACAATGGGGGACACCCATTCAATATGGTCAATCGCATAGATAAATCTAGCTTCAATCAGTCTATCAATTTCTTCTTTTATTTTGGTTGCATTAGTGGCATTATATGTGTAGGGCTTCTTTTTGGTGGGCTTGGTGTCAGCAATCATGGGGATTGTATGACAACATATTTCCGAATCTATTCCTTTCAAGTCTCTACAAGTCCATGCAAACACATCCCTATATTCCCTTAATAAATATACAAGCTCCAGTTCTTCTTCAATTAAGTCTTCCTCTATGTACATACATCACTCTTCGTTCTCTTCAATGGTTACTACAATTTTTTGTGTCTTTTCTTTATTATCATAAACTTCTCCTGTGATAGCCTCTCTCTTAGGAATTCGTACCAAAATTTTCCAATCCTCAACTTCATATTTCTTGAAATTCCGTGGTACTTTTAACAATATATGATTCCTCCTCTGCTTGTTTTACTACTTTTCTTTTCTTTTTCTTTTAAGTACCTTCACTTTCCTCCCTTGAATTTAAAGTTTTAATGCTTGTGAGAAGTTCTTTTTTGTTAAATAATCTTAAATTTTCTAGATAGTGCTCCTTTGATTCAAAACAACTATCCATCATAGATGTTATTTTTGCCAAAGTCACATATCGCACAGGTGTGTTCAAACTCTACACCACAAGTGGTTAGAGTTATCGCTTCTAGCAATCCTCGAGGTCTTTCAATATGGCCATCAGCCATCTGAAGCTTCATTCTAGTTGGTCTTAATGTGGGTTTGCCCTATTGCTTTTGCAAGGAGGTGGTCGCAATTGCAACACCAACACTAGAATCTAAGATAGCTTTGGTTGTGTAACCTTGGTTGGTGATTGGAAGATAAGTATTACCTTCTTCAACCTCACTCATGTCTCCTATTTTGTCTAGAGGTATGCTTGGGACTTTTTGCTTAGAGCCTACGTTTGACACATTGAAACCAAGTTCTTGAACTTGATTTGCCACATGTTCCACAACTCAAGTTTTACTTTAAGCAGCTCTTTTAAGGTGAGGTGACATTGCACCTTAGTATTTTTCACGACTTGAGTTTTCATTTCTTAACAATATTGTGGGAGCTGTGATCTAAAGAGATTAAGATTTCCATGCGCCTGTGAACTATGGAAACTCTTCTAAAGAATTAGATTCAAAATCTTCTCTTTCATAATCTTGTTGCTCTACTTGATCTCCATAAATAGATGGAATGTCTTAGGGAAATCGATCATGAAGATCATCAATTTTAGGAATAGGAAGGGGATCACACTTCTCCTTAGCCCATTTCTCTTCTTGTATTTCCCACAAGAACTCTTGAGAGTATTGTTCAAATGAAAGAGATGTCCTATAGCATCCATGGAATTGGGAACATAAACTTTTGTTGGTGGTGAGATTCTCTTTCAACAACTTGTTGAGCTTGTGGAGGTAAAGAAACCTGCGACTTGTTTACTAACTACTCTAGTCTTTCTAAGAAGCCTTGGAAATGCAAACCCATTTTGATAGAATTTGTCTCATTGAACAATTGATTGGCCTTGAGCATATTATGAGATAGTTCTATCATTTGCATGCAAATTTTTGTTTGTTCAATCTCTAAATCTCCTCTAGGATAACTCTTGTCTAGGTTTGCAACTGTTGGCCCTTCTTGAAGTCAAGCTAGTAGGCTTGAACATCATATCCAAGCCTTCTGGGGTTGGATATGTGAGGATAGACCCTAGTTATGGTCTATTCACAATGAGTGCTGGGATGGGATGAAGTGGAGTGGATGGATTTTCAGCATGCAAGGGGTTTTGAGATGCAATGTCTGCAATTTTTTTTGCATCTCTCAGGCTTTCTTCTAGTTTGGATAACTTTGTAGCCCACTTACAATTGGCCTTCTCCTTGGTATCCTTCCAGGTTCTTGTTTTCCTCTTATTAGGCTCTCTTGATTCACTTGACTCCGATTATTTAGTTGGTTTAGCCTATTGTAAGGCTTGTGTCCTAGTGATTGCATGTATAGGAGCCGTGTTAAACCTACTTGAACTTGAATACACCATTATGCCTATCACATTAATTAGTGTAACCTTGGGCTCATTAGGGGGGTTCCTTGGATAATCTCTAGAGAGATGTTTTTTGCCACACTAAGGACAAGAGCATTGTATTGTGATGTTTTGTCCTTGTCGCGGAGCCAATGGGTGGGGACATTCATGAATGAGGTGGTTGCCTTGACATCTAAAACATGGTTTTCTACGGGCTTGTAGTCTCATTTGTCTCACTTGGGGCCTAGGTCTAGGATTTGTGTACATGACATTGGAGTATTCTGGCTCCCAATTTGGTTCCTTAGGTAGTGCCTCATATTGATACGCATACATCTCACTATGCTTTTGTGACTCTATGTAATAAGCTCGTGGACTATCTTCATGGATGTAGTGAGAAATCTGAGCATGAGGGTCAATTTTTGAGACCAAAGGGGCCATCGACACCAATGCTCTATTAGGGTTCTCCTTTTCCACTGCATAATTAACTAGAATCACATTGGTAGGAGGTGGCGGTTGGTTTCCTAGGATTGATTGTGGCCTACATGGTGCCTGATATTGCTATTAGTATTGAGGTTGATAATGTTGTTGTGGCCTATAATAGGATTGTTGGTATTGTTTTTTATACATACCCTATTGGTAAAGTTGGTAATACATTTTTCTAGCGACCTGCCTATTGTATGGAAAATCTTGAGTTGTATGGTTTGTGTATTTTCTCACAATAGTGCAATATGGAGCATTCTGTTCTCTCACGTTCTAGTTTCGCATTGGGCATACGTTACCCATGTGGTCGGATTTGCAAATAACATCGCTTCACTGAGACCATTCTAGGCATATGCTTGCTTGAAAATCCTAATTTTTGAGCTACTTTTTTTGCCATCAATGGAAGTGGATGGTTTGGAAGTGAAACTATTAGAACTATCTGAATCTTTATAGATTTTTGAGAGTTCTACTTTGTCACCTAGGTTTTCCTCAATATCTATGCACATGTGAACGCACTGGTCTATGGTTCTAGGCTCCTTTAGATACACATAAGATCCCAACTTAGCTCTTAGTAGTCCATCTAAGAACAGTGCTACTATTTGGTTGGAGTGACCAACTTTGGAACCAAGCATCTCTCCAAGTACTATATACACCTTCTTCCTACTAGTCTAGCCATCTCTTGAGGCATTTTTCTGAACCTATGGATCAAGGATGAGGTGCTGTTCCTGATGCCCCTCTTGGAAAATTCTACGGTGAATGCTTCTAGCAATTGACCTATATTTTTGTAAATGCGGTTGTTTAAGGGCTTAAACAAAGCTAAGGTAGTAACCTTTAGGGTCAATCGAAATGCCTCAAACTAGCTGAGAAAATCCTCAACCTGTTCAGGTCTTAACACTTGTTTGAACTCAGCCACATGATCATAAGGATCTCTTGATCCATCAAAGTAGTTTTTCATTTTCTTGACCACTTGAGAGGGTCTATGGGTTCTTGAGTATTATGAGGGTCTAGGCAATGGAAAATCATGTTCATCTCTTTGATGCCTATGTGCTCTATATCTCTCTCTTTAAGGTATTTCACTTTTAAATCCTGACCTATCTCTGCCCAACATATGTGCAAAGCTTACCTTAGGCTCTCTCTGGTTCATTCTCATTGTGCTTCTAGAACATGGGACAATCCTGCACCTCCCTGATCTTGATAGGTAGTGGATGTATGTAAGGGAAACAATGGTTTACCTTTCCATGTGTAAACAAGACTATTTTGATCCATCATCGTGAATACTCTCTTTGATGTGTTATCAAGATAGGTTACCTTCTAGGGATGTATGGGCCATTGACTTCATAAATATGAACTCTTGCTCAATTGTTGCATTTTTGTTATATAAATCTCCAAAAAAACTTCATCAATTTCTTGGTTAAAGAAGAGGTCTATGGCCGAGTTATATTGCGGAACCCATTTTGGTGAGATTATTGTGGATAGGAGAGACTTTCCTCAGGGAGTTCTACATTCTTATCCTTCTTTTCCTATATTTGGTTCTCCTATATTAGACTCTGTTATGACGATCTAAAGTCATCTATCCTATCTAGTAAGCTGGTGATGACGTATATGATTCCTTGCTTGTCAATATAAGAAGCCTCTTCAAACTTGACCACTAGGTGTCCAAGTCCAAAGGGTTGATCTGGGTTTTTAAGTCTGAGGACTGATATTTGCAACCCATCCTCATAGATGTGAACACCTAATTGGTTGGTGCTAATATGCTCTAATTGCATTTCATAAGGACCTTCTAGTGTCTATAAATAGGCAGTGCATGAGCTACCTGTGGGTCTCTCCATGCTAAAAGACATTTTTGAATCACTCATTTTCAAACTTAGCACGTAGAGATAATCACTAAGTTGTTGTGCCCACGACCTACTTATGTGATTGACACTAGCTTCAGATGATTTGATGCTTTGTGTATCCCGACCTACATGTCTATGTGATCTAAGGTTCATAAGTTTTTTCTACTAGTCCCAATTTTCCCAAGTACAAGCACATTGCAATGTTCTTTTTAATCAGTTACTTGTTCTTTTATAGATTTCTTCGGCATAATCTTGTTTGAAAAATATCTTCATTAGGAATATTTAAGTTTCATCCCATCACATATACATCCAGAGACTCACTTTTAGCCATACATACATCCTCAAATATGCAATAGGTGCTTCATTACACACCACATACAAAGAAGCAAGTGTCCCATGCCTGTCTTGATGTATAACATGATTGAATATGTGGAACTATATGATGCTTCACAAAAAAAGCAATCAATGCATGCCCTTGAGCATATTTTCCATCCCATCTAAAATTCTCATGTAGGTAGAGAAGGAGTAACCATTGTACTAGAAGATGAAGCTCCATCTGTGACAGTAGACTATGAAGTAGAAGAGCTTGCAAGTCTTCGATCTACATTTGCCACTATGTTCCAGAGTTGTTTTGCAAAAAGAACATCTTTCATCATGTAAGACCACATTGGATAGTAGGTCTCATCAAGCTTATTTTCAGCTTGAATCATGCCAAACAATTCATTGATCCCGCCATTTCACTGAAGAATAGGAGTGTGACAAGATCCTTACTTCAACAAAAGCTGAAATGAATACTAAAATTTCATCTCACAATCTGTCACTCTGATGGCAATTTTGACTCCACGAATGGCTTCAAAATGGGGGCACAACTTTACTGCAATTGGTGGAAATGCTTCTTTCACGAATGAAAATCATTGTTCTATGCTCTAAAGTCAATTCGCACTCTTTAAAGTGTTGAGAGTTCCATGCTCCACCCTTTTCTCCAAAGCTAGAGTCTTTCTCATGCAAGCACATTTATCCCACATGGAAGGGAATTCTCCCAAGCTCCATATAAGCAAGGCCTCCCTTCACTCCTCACAAGCTCATTCACTCTAGCTCATTGCCAAGAGTGTGCATCCTCTCCTCATGGAGTCTCCATGCTCATAGAGAATCTCATGTAAGTCATTTCCATTTTTAGTTTAATTCACTTCATCATGTTTTCATATCTTTTATTTCTTCCTCCATAGTTTGTTTATTGGGTAATTACTAGTAGATTACGAGTAGTTGCTTTGTCATTTAAACATGGTATCAGAGCATAGGTTGATTTTCTTTGAGTTGATGTCCTTGTGTTTTCATCATCTTCGTAATCCTTATAACATAGATACATTTTTGTAATCCATCCCTCCCTCCCTTTATAACAAAAGTGCTGATAAACACTCTTTTCATTTTCCTTTTCATTTTCTTCACGTGATAGAGATTTCCATCACTAGCCTCTTTTTAATCATAAATTTTTCAGTTTTGTATCTTTGAGATTTGTATTTCGCTAGATAATGTGTTTTAAGCACTAATTCTTTAATGTGTTTTAAGCAGAAATTCTTCAATGGCAAGTGCGTATAAACACGTGCAATCAAGTTATTATTCACAACACTTGCGCTTGAGTTATATTGCAGCTATCTGTGTTCACGAAAGTGGCTATCTAACATAGCTTCTGCAAATAAAGTCCCACTGTGATCACATATCTCATCAGGCTGTAATAGTGAATGAGAACACATATCTCATGAGAGTCTAGTAGTGAACGAGAACTATAACACTAACAAGTTGCTGAGAACAGCAAGAAGAGAGCGGTAGTGTGTATCGCTGCCCAAAGGAAAGAGAGAAAGAGCAGACCAACTATTTTCTATGCATAGATACACTTCTCACTAATATCGAGTCTCATTTTTCGAGCTCATCAGTTTGAACTGAGAAGAAGTGGCCATTTTGTGGTTTTGTTTTCCTCATCCCAACAGGGGTCGTTCATTAATACCCGCTATGGCAGTAATTTGGGATGGACCTCACTAACATATTGACAAAGCTCAGAGACTACAAGGACTTGCATCTGAAGATGCAACAGTTGCGCGTTTCATCCGTTTGGTAGAGATCAAAACATCCTACATATGAAGGATCTAAAAAGAAGCATGCGGTGATTTGGAAAGAACTTTAACACTACTCGCAGGCTTCTCTCCTACCGCGTAGATCACTCATGAAAGACAGAGAGAGAGAGATCATAATGGAAAGAAGCATACCTTTCCACAAGGCAGCGAGCGAGTGTTTTCACCACCGCTGATAAGCGATATTGCTATAGCTTCATACATTGGTAGGTGCATACTCAGACTCTTCCTGGATCAACTCATGCTCATACTAAACCTATGCGTGGATGCCACACTGACTGAAAGAGAATTGAAGACCCGCATACCACTTATGAGCGGAATATTTTCTTTCGAAGAGATGGATGCTGGAGAGATGGACGTTGTGCACAGTTACTCAGTGCTGAAAGGTTGCGCTATGACTCCTACGGATGGAGTCATCGATAAGGTAAAAAGGTTTGTCTTGGTTCGTTCATGTAAATCCCAGAATTGTTGTATGTGGCTGTTGGCCACCGTTTGACCATCCTCGCGGTAGTTGTGACTGCCGTTCAACCTAGTTGTAAACCCCTATTCTTGTGAGATAAAGGAGGTCCCATGGGTACTATACCCTTCCTTGTACAGTTGCAATTTCAAATTTCAAAGTTAAAGTCTGGGGGAGTAGGCCTCGGCCGAACCTCCATTTTAAAAAAATTAAAATAAAAAAATAAAAAAAAAAGTAAAAAGGTTTGTGGAGTCCTGTGCCTAATCTCCTTGCAGTTATCTAAATTAAGTCAGCCACGATCATAGCTATAGAGGAAGACCTTTTTTTAAAATAAGTGAGATGTCCGCCATGTGAACTAGAGAAAACACGTGGACAGCTATCACAACATCGAAATCAGACAACGCTAAGTTGGAGTAAAAGGCACATCGGAGTATCTCTGTTTTCATGATCGCGTAATGAATGATTTCAAAATCCAAGTTGGACGTTAGAAAGTTTTCCATGTATGTCTAGCTAAGGTTGCTACCCATCATTTATATAAACCAACAACTCTTCGGATGGAAGTAAACAAGATGGCAAAAAAACTTGCCTATTTTCACAAGGATATATGGTGTGGTTGGACTACGATCCTTAACGGAAGGAAAGCCAGCAATGTCTAGAATTTACATCTAGGCTCAATTTGGGCTTATCAAATTACGAGCACATTGAAACAATTTGTAGAAGGATTGTATTCCTTTCTTGTTTTTATGACATGTATATGGCTTCCTGATGTAAGGGATTAGTATTATTCAGCTCCAACTTATTTCAAGCCCCATGTAAAGGGACTAGACACTACTCTTTAAAAAAGTAAGACCTTCTCTATGGCTTGAACACATAAGCAAATGTCACTCAAAATCCAACTACAACTCAAAATCCAACTACAAGGCCAAGATCAAATATCAAAAGGCTATAAAGCTCAAACAAAGTTCAAGATATGAAGCGAAGAAAAATGCAATCCCATGGACTAAAACAACAAAAAGATCAATGCTCAAAAGGTGGAAAATGATTCCATAAGCACTACCTACCCCATGTTGTAAACCCTCTTGTATGTCTAGGGATCCCATATGTCCCTAGATCCTATAAACGACTTGGATCCCAAATGTCCGAGTATATGTCTTGGGATCCCATATGTCCCAAGATCCTCGGGATTCCATATGTCCCACACACAATGGATCCCATATGTCCATGAAACTAAAAACCAAGGGATTCCATATCTCCCACACTTGGATGCCATATGTCCAAGTTATGCCCAAGGATCCCATATGTCCTTAGATCCTAAAAGCCAATGGACTAAATGATCCCATATGTCACTAGTCCCCTACATTAAAAACAAAAGGGTCATCACATGGAGAGGGGGTGTTGACACTTCCATGCTCCACCCTTTTGTCCAAAGCTAGAATCATTCTCATACAAGCACATTTATCCCACATGCAAGGGAATTCTCCCAAACTCCATATAAGCAAGGCTTCCTTTGACTTCTCACAAGCTCATTCACTCTAGCTTATTGCGAAGAGTGTGCATCCTCACCTCATGTAGTCTCCATGCTCATAGAGAATCTCATGTAAGTCAATTCCATGTCTAATTTAATTCACTTCATCATGATTTCATATCTTTTATTTCTTCCTCCATAGTTTGTTTATTGTGTCATTACTAGTAGATTAGGAATAGTTGCTTTGTCATTTCAACATAAAGTGCATGCACATGGATGCATGTTGAGAACATTGTTTTTATATGTATAAATTAAGGTACATGTTCTAAAATTTGTAAATTTGGGAGGTCTTTGAATACTTCAAGGAGGCTCAAATAATTGATAAATTATAGCCAAAGTACCACGTGATTTCTAGAAGCTAATGACTCAAATGAGGGAGTCACAACGGAGATGCAGTGGTGTCCTAGTGGAAGGTTCATGTGTCTAGTTCTCAAAGTCCAGCCATATTTTACATTTGAGCACTTGAGTCATGTAATATCTCCAGCCAAGTGTTTACCATGATTTTAGATATATTAGGAAGGTTTTGTATTAGTTTTCCATATAATAAGAGGGGAGAAGTCATGATCTTGTTGCAAGTCCAAGAAATTCATATGTCTATCTCTCCATTAATAAAGTTTTGTACACAGAGATTGTAGAGCTTGTATCTCCCTCCTTATATATCCACATTACATGTTTGATGGTTCACTTGAAAGATCTTACTATCTACATTGGTCTTGTAAATTTTCACATTCATTGGGGTTGTGAGTTGAGAGCAGTGCTTTGTGTGAGTAGTGTGTATTCATAGTAGAATGACATTTGTGTATTTTATTAAACATAAGAGTGAAGTTTTTGATTGTTTCAAAAAGTTCAAATCATTTGTAAGGAAGCAAAGAGGAAGGTATGTTAAGAAGCTAAGATCCAATGGAGAGGGAGAGTATTTTTCTCAAGGTTTTACTAAATTTTTGTATGATAAAGGTAACAAAAGAGAATTTACATGCAGGTATACTCCACAACAAAATGGAGTTGCTCAGAGAAGAAATAGAATCATAGCAGATGCATCTAGAAGTTGTGTTTTCCTAATTATTTTTTGGTTGAAGTTGTTAGCACAAGTGTGTAGATTATGAATAGAGTTCCTAATGTTGGTTCATCATTTGACACCATATGAGGTATGGCATGGAAGGAAACCTAGTGTAAGTCATTTGAAATTATGTGGTTGTTTATGCTATGTGCATGTACATAGTGAAAAGATATCAAAACTTGATGTGAAACCAGAAAAGTCTATATTTATTGGTTATGTAGATACTCAAATAGGATATAGATGTTATAATCCTCGTCCCAATAAGATTTTTGTTGCAAACGATGTAAACTTTGATGAATCACTTTCATGGTATGTAGATAAGAAAAGTTTGCAGGTCATGGATGGAGACGAAGAAGCTACGGTTGAAGGAAATAAGTGCTTACCTCAGCCCATAAGAACTTTATGTGATGAGAAGAGTGGTTTGGATGAAGAAAGAGAGCTACTTTTCAATGGAAGATCAAGGCACGAGTCACCTCCAAGTCCTAAAAGTAAAGGTAAACTCAAACTTGTTGAAGTTAATGATGAAGGAGAAGAAGTCGATAGTATACACGAATGTGGAGATTCATCAAAGGTTCCTAATAAAAAATAAAAAGCACCTACATTGAACATAATAATAACTTCAAGAGTGAGTAAACAACTCAAAGGTATACTTATGAATCTTTTATGAATACTCATTATGCTTTTATGAAAAAAGTTTGAGCAAGAAAATGAACCTACATATCATGATGAGGTGAAAAGAGATGAAAAGTGGGAGAAAGCAATGCAAGAAGAAATGGCTATTTTCCCTGTCGGCACCGGAAGGACCTAAGGTGGAGGATTCTTAAGCCCCATCCCTATTATTTGTTCTCTTCACTGAAGACGTTGCGTGGAGAGTGGTGAGATGTGCTACATGCAGGTGCTAATCAGGCCCTATCCATAGTCATAAACGTTTACAATAAACGCTCCTAACTCTGCTTCAATTCACCCACAAAAAGGCTTAGTAAACTAACCCAAAAACTAATCATGTGTGACAGTAAACTAAGCGCTTTCCCATACATAAGGTGCTAAAGAAAACATTAAGGGAATCTTAGCCCCCATAAGGAGCTAAAGAAAACAAAAAGAGAAAACATTTACATTTACTTAAGGTGGGTAGCGAACGAAAACCGGGTAGGTGCTAAAGGTTATTGTATAGGTGCTAAAGAAAATTTCTTTAGTGTCCCGAGAAACGGAAACGGTTGTTTCTAAAGAAAATTTCATTTACCTTTAGGTATTAGGGCTAAAGAAAACCCGATAAACTAAGCGCTAAAGAAAACAAAACCTAAACGTAGAAGCTAATAAATTAAGATGCACTACAAGATAACAAGAATTTGGCTTAAGTTCTAGAGACACCAAAAGAAAAGGTAATTGGTTGTAAGTGCATTTTTAAGATTAAAAGAAATAGTGATGGTAGTCTATCAAGATATAAGGCTAGACTTGTAGCAAAAGGATATGCTCAAACTCAAGGATTGGACTATGAGTAAACATTTAGCTTAGTAGAAAATATGGCCACAAATGAGACCTTTCTTGGATTTAGCTGCAAATAGAAGATGGAATACATATCAATTGAGCATGAAGAATGTCTTTCTTAATGGTGAGTTAAATGAGAAGAGTATATGCCACAACTAGATGGTGTGGATGCAATATATCCTAATCATGTATGGAGATTAAAGAAGGTGTTGTATTGAACAAGCATGAAGGGATGGAATACAAGGTTGGTAAAGTATCTTATGTTGCAAGGATACACAGTGAGTCATGTTGATCCTTCACTTTATGTAAAACATGTAGATGACATGTGTGTCTATGTATGCATTTATGTGGATGACTTGTTGATTACACGGAATGATGCAAAATCAATCAACAATATTAAAGGTAATTTGAGAAAGGAATTTAAAATCTCAAATCTTTGTTTGCTTAGATACTTTCTTGGCATTGCGATTGTGTATGGCAATGAAGGTATGTGATTGATACAGAGAAAGTATATATGTGATATGCTGAAAAGGTTTGGTATACAAGAATGTAAGTTTGTTTGTACTCCAATGGAATGTAATGTAAAGTTGAGTGTAAAAGAAGGTAATGAGATGTATGATATGAATGCTTATAGCTCCATGGTAGGCTCTTTGATTTATGCAATGAAAATTAAACTTGATATATGCTATGTGGTGGGAGTATTGTCACGGTTTATGCATGAACCTATAGTATCTCATATGCATGCAATGAAAAGAGTGCTTAGTTGTTTGAAAGGTACCATGAACGAATGATTATTTTATAGTCATGATGTTGATCTAACTCTTAAAGTGTTTAGTGATGCAGATTGGGTTGGATGTAAAGATGATAGAAGATCCACAAGTGGATATGTGGTAATCACAGGAAACAAGACAGTAACATGGAGCTCAAATAAATAGCCTACAATTGTGTTATCTTCTACAGAGGTTGCGTATAGAGGTTTAGCATTAGCTACTACTGAGATTATGTGGTTTGGAAAGTTGTTTCACGACTTGAATGTGCAGGTTGAAATACCATTGATATATGGGGATAACTTGAGGAGCATTCATATGAGCTCAAATCCTATTTTTCATGCTAGAACAAAGCATATAGAGGTACACTATCATTATGTTTGTGAGAATGTCATAAACAATGAAGTGCAATGTTCATTTGTTGGAACAAAGGATCAAGTTGCATATCTTCACTAATTCCTTGGATGGACCAAAGCTTCAAAGATTCAACTATATTCTTGGCATGAAGCAATACCTTTTGAAACTTGAGGGGGAGAATGTTGATAACATTGTCTTTATATGTATAGATTAAGGTACAAGTTCCAAATTATGTAAATACCTTTGGGAGATTTTAAACTACTTCATGAAGGCTCAACTAATTGATAAATTATAGCCAATGTAGTTGTTATACATTATGGAATATGTTGAACAATGCATTGTTGGAGTCTTAATTTATTAATGTATTAATGTGTTTTTGGTGTTTTTGATATAGCAATTGAAGGTTCGTGAGGGCATGAAAGCGTGAAAGGGCGGACATCAATAATCGGACTTTAGGGCGGACATCAATAAATCCCATTTATAATTTACTTTATAAATAAATACGCGTAGAAGGTTCTATTGTTCGAAATAGTTAAAAAAATAGTGGTTAGAATAAGAGTCATTGTAGACCGTAATTTTTTATATTAAAAGAAAAGCCTTTCTATGAAAGTCGCCAACTTTTAGTTACATGCATGCTTTTCGAAGCCGCTCTCATGCAACCACTCTTTTCAACGTAATAAAAAATTCTTATAAATACATGCACTCTGTGGACTGTCGAAACAGAGTGCATGGGGGGAGATTGTGTTTTACCACTACACTATCTCTTTGTGTTGTCACTCTACTTCTCTTTTCTTATATTTAACACAACTTTCATCTCTTTCTTACTTTTCCGTTTCCCAAGAACAACCATTCCTTTTACATTTTAACTCAAACAAACTCAAAAATTGTTTTTACTAGCAAGAGGGTTTTTTTCTCTACATCCTCATGGACCCTATGAACAACATGGAGGATTTCGGCGAATCACCTCTACCCGAGGTAACACTCGAGCAACAACTAGAGCTCCTGTGGCATGAATTACGAGGCACTCAGAACGAGATCCGACAACGCAATGAAATACTTGAAAAGATGCAAACTGATGAAGACAACCTTTCGAGGGTGGTCAAAGCTATTGTCTCTGCCCAGTCGGATGGCACACATTCCAAGATCGCCATTAAGAATTACCAATTTTTACGGTTTGATGGTCGTAAGGATGGCCCTTTAATCCTTTCATGGCTTTCATAGTTTGATGATTTTTATACTGATGAAACCTATGCTGAAAGTGAAAAAGTCAAATTTGCCACTAATTATTTAGTAGGAAAAGCTCAACTATGGTGGAATGTCTTGCGGCACAGTACTGAGCATCCAACAACGTGGAAGGCTTTCCAAGAGAAAGTGAAGGATTCTTTTCTTCCTCCTCAATACCATTTGCATGTTTGACGTGCATGGATGACCCTTACATGGAAGGAGGGTGATACGATTACTACCTACATGAGCGCTTCTGGCAAAATTTACTATTGGTTCAAATACTTGAAGATGTACTGGAGGATAGCTTGCAGCGGAAATACGAAGATGGTTTGGAGGTGGGAATCCAAGCTAAGATTCACACCTTACGACCTACAACCCTCAATGAGGCTATATATTTCGCCTATGATGCAAAGAAAGAATTCAAGTCCATAACCAAGTCACTCTATCTACAACAACCACGTCAACGACCACTTTTTGTTAAACCACACCTTCCCATGAAACGTACTTTTAATGCCCCATCTTACCCTGGTTTTCCTCGTCCACCACAATCCAATTACTCAACTGCACATGCTGCTTCATCTTTCGAACCTACCAAACCACCTACCCTACAAACTTCAGCGATGGATGCCCAACAGAAGCGACCAAGAATCACCTGCTGGAATTGTGGTAAACCTGGACATACAAAAACGAAGTGTCGATTGTGACCTCTTAACATGAAACTAGTTGCAGCTCAAGTACATAACATGGAGGCCCACAATGAAGAAATTCCTCCTCTTTGGATAGAGGAATCATTGGAGAAGCACTTAAGTACCTTGGGTAACGATATCTCTCTTCGTTCTCTACTTTGCATGCAGGGTACTATAAACAACAAACTTGTTAAAAATTTTACATGATGATGGTATTTCACATGACTTCATTACATATTTATTAGTACAAGAACTTAAATTAAAAACATTTCCTTCTTTGTATAAAGTAAAAGCTGCATTTCAAGGTAATCGTTATAATGTAACATGAGAAGCGCAAAATTTTACGATTAGCATAGGCCCATATGTTGATTCACGAACGATTTTTAATTGCACCTTTGCAATCTTACGATGTTGTACTAGGTAAGCCTTTTCGTCATCATTATAACCCATGCATTGACTACCATACACATACCTTTAACTTTGAATTTAAAGGTCAAATTATTACTTTGTCTGCACGACATGATTTCCAGCCATTTCCATTGATTAGTCATACTCAAGTAAAATGTGCATTTAGGAAAGGATTCAATTCATGCATTGTTTATTTCAATGTAATCAATGATTATACTCATACACTTATTGGTGCACATAAACCTGTCATGACTACTTATAAGGATTGTTTTATATCTAAGTATCCCTCTCAACTACCACCATCTCGAGGATCCTTTGACCATAGCATAGACTTAGTACCTAGTAGTTCTCCTCCTTATAAAGCACCTTATAGACATGGCCCACTACACCAAAAGGAAATAGAAAACCAAGTAAAAGATCTAGTACAAAAAGGACTTATAAGGCTTAGTTCTTCCCCACTTGGAGCACCAATTCCTTTAGTAGAGAAGAAGAATAAAACTTATCGAATGTGCATTGATTATAGAGCCCTTAACAAGATCACAATAACGAATAGATACCCTATTCCTCGAATCGATGATCTTTTAGATAAATTACGAGGAGCTCATGTCTTTGGTAAAATTGATCTATAATCGGCATACCATCAGATTCGTATGATGCACAGTGATATTTTTAAGACTGCACTTAGAACTCAAACAGGCCATTATGAATTTATGGTAATGCCCTTTGGACTTACTAATGCCCCAGCTACATTTGCACGAATGATGAACAACATTTTTCTTGATTACCAAGCTTTTGTTCTTGTATTTTTTGACGATATACTTGTTTACAGAAAGAATGATAGCGAGCATGAGATGCATCTTAAAACAATTTTTCATTTACTACGAGAGAATACACTTTATGCTAATCCTGAAAAGAGTTACTTCTTTCAACGTAAGCTAGAATATATAGGACATATTATTTCAAGTCAAGGTGTGCATGTGGATCCAAAAAAAATTAAAGTTATAGTAGAATGGCCTATACCACAATCAGTCAATGATGTTCGTTCTTTTCTTGGGTTGGCTAGTTTCTATAGGAAGTTTGTTCGAAAATTTTCTTATTTCTCATTTCCCCTTACCTTGTTATTCAAAAAGAAAATAAAATTTGCATGGGGACTTACCCAACAACAATCCTTTGAAAAACTCAAACATGCACGTTCACATGCACCTGTTTTACAATTACTTGATTTTTCACAACCCTTTCATGTTGTTATTGATGCTAGTGGTTCAGGGATAGGTGTTGTTTTAATGCAAAATGGTCATCCCATTGCATTTGAGAGTAGGAAGCTTGAGCCCTCATAAAAGAATTATAGTACATATGATAAAGAATTGTTAATAGTTGTGTATGCTTTGCGAATTTGGAAACACTATCTTATGGGCTCTGAGGTCTTAATAAAAACAGATCAACAAGCTATTAAGCATTTATTAAATCAGCCCTTAATCTTTGATCGCCATCTTAAATGGGCATCATTCATTCAAAATTTTCAACCCATGATCCAATATCAACCTGGTAAAGCTAATGTTGTAGCTGATGCTCTTAGCCGATTTCCTTCACATTCTGTTGTTTTGCATAATATTTTTGCCATCCAAATACATTCTTTTCAAGAAATGGCTTCCACTTATGCATTTGATTTGTATATTTCACGTGCATCGCATGACTTCAATAATGGTGCATCTTTATCTGATGAACATTATACATTTCATAATGGTTTTCTTTATTTTCAACATAGACTATGGATAACTCAAGCTTTTAAAGATTTTTTCATCAAAGAAATGCATGAACCATCTTATGTGGTTCATAGAGGCATACAAAGAACCATTATGTTGCACCATTCTTCTTTTGGCCACACATGGAAAAAGATATTGCACATTATGTTTTCCAATGCATTGTATGTCAATGTGTAAAACGTTATCATGGTAAACCATTTGGATTATTAGTGCCACTTCCCATTCCGAACGAACCATGGGAACAAATTTCTATGGATTTTATCACAGGTCTTTCCATCACTTCATCACATAATGATATGATTTGGAGAATAGTTGATAGATTTAGTAAATATGCATATTTCATTCCATGTAGGAAAACTTGTCCGCACCTCAGGCTGCAAAAGTATTCATTAAATGCATATTCTCACATCATGGATTTCCTAAAGTAATGTTATTTGATCGTTATCTTAGATTTTGTAATCATTTTTGGGTTGTCTTATTTCAACATTTTGGTTCTAAAATAGATTTTAGCTCTGCATTTCATCCTGAAAGTAATGGACAAAGTGAAGCTACAAATAGTACTATTCTTGATTTATTGCGTTGTTATTCATTAGATAGTCCCACTAACTAGGATGAAAAGTTGTCATTGCTTCAATTTGCTACAATAACACCACACACACCACTACTGTTCATGCACCTTTTGCAATTGTTTATGGTAAAAAGCTTCCACTCCCATGTCACTCACCCAAAGTGACATTCCCATGGCTGATTCTATTGCTCAAGATCATATTTCTATACTTCACGATGTTCACGAGCACGTTAGGAAAAGTCAAGAGCGATACACACGTAATATCAATACTAAACAATTAGCTAAGGAATTCAAGGAAAATGATCTTGTATGGTTGTGTATCATTAAAAGGCATCTCAAAAATATTTTGGAGAATCCTAAAATTAAACTTGCACCATGCTATTATGGACCCTTTCGCATTATAGAAAAAATTAATGATAATTCATTTAGATTAGATATCCCATCTCATTGGAATATACATAACTTATTTCATATTAGTGTACTTAAACCATTTAAAGGTACTTTACCACTCACTCCACTTCTTGATGACCCTCCTTTGATTGAAGAACAATCTGAAATCTTGGTTCCTGAGAAAATCATTAATCATGATGTCACTACTACACGCATAAGTACTCAATACCATCGATATTTGGTTAAGTACAAAAATCACTCTATTGAAGAATGTCAATGGATACATAAAACACAATTAGCACCTCATTATGACCACTTAATTTCTGCATATCATACACAAACATGTTAATGTAATTCCTCCATGAACATTTCCATGTATATTTCTTTTAACATGGAACATGCTTATTTTCATTCAGTGATGAAACATATGACTGGCCATCCATGTTTATTTTATTTTATCAACTGAGGTCAATTGCTTTTTCAACTGAGGGGCATGTTATACATTATGGAATATGTTGAACAATGCATTGTTGGAGTGTTAATTTATTAATGTATTAATGTGTTTTTGGTGTTTTTGATATAGCAGCTGAAGGCTCGTGAGGGCGTGAAAGCGTGAAAGGGCGGACATCAATAATATGACTTTAGGGCGGACATCAATAAATCCGATTTATAATTTAGTTTGTAAATAAATCTGCATAGAAGGTTCTATTGTTAGAAATAGTTAGAAAAATAGTGGTTAGAATAAGAGTCATTGTAGACCGCAATTTTTGATATTAAAAGAAAAGGCTTTCTACGAAAGTCACCAACTTTTAGTTACATGCATGCTTTTCGAAGCCGCTCTCATGTAACCACTCTTTTTGATGTAATCAAAAATTCCTATAAATACATGCACTCTGTGGATTGTCAAAACAAAGTGCATGGGGGGAGATTGCACCCAATACTGTGTTCGGTCTCGTCTCTTGGTGTCTCTATTATTTTGCGTGTTTTTTGCATTCGTAACCTTTGTATGCGTTGTGAGCAAGATCCTGATAATAGTACCACATGATGTCTAGAAGCTAATGACTCAAATGAGTAAATCAAAAGGGAGCTTCAGCGGTGTCCTAGTGGAAGGTCGATGTGGCTAGTTCTCAAAGTCCAACCATATTTTGCTTATTTGAGCACTTGAGTCATGTAATGTCTCCACCCAAGTGTCTACCATGGTTTTAGATGTATTAGAGAATTTTTGTATTAGTTTTCCATGCTATAATAAGAGCGGAGAAGTCATGATCCTGTTGGAAGTCCAAGAGAGTCATATGTCTATCTCTCTGCTAGTGTAATTTTGTAGATATAAATTGCACAGCTTGTATCTCCCTTCTTATATATTAAAATTGCATGTTTGATGGTTCATTGGAAATTCCTATGGTTTAGTTTCCTCCTATAAGTTTTCATATTAATTGGAGTTGTGAGCTAAGAGTAGTGCTCTCTACAAGTAGTATGTGTTCTCGGGTTTATCTCTATTGAAGGTATCCATTAGGCCTCAAATTTGCAAAGGTCATATATCCTTGCATATTTATCCAATTTGAGTGTTATTTAGCTCATGGGAAAGCTCTTTATGTCTATTATATGTCTCATAAACATTTAAAAAAAAAAATCTAAGTTATTAGAGAACAACAAGCATGACTAGTTTTCTACACAAGTTTGTGAAAAGGTCAACTAATTCCTAGGGGGTTCCACCTACTTCTAGATATACTTGGGAGTTCAATAAACTCCAACACTGCAAAAAAACTAAAACTTGAGAAGGGTCTGAAATTGATATGATACTATTGTTGGGTGTGTGTAGAAGCGTGAGAGACACAAGAGAAGTACATGCAAGGAGCACAAATGCAAAAAGATACACAGAGAAGACGGATGGTTGGAATAGCTCTCTCTATTGATGGTGAAGAGAACTAAAGTAAAAGCTGAATAATATCCTTAACTACAAAGTAGCACCACCTATGAGTGAATCATGTATGTGGTAACATGGGGAAAAAAATAGCTATCACTAGAGTAAAAATTTCCCATGTATAGGGAAAATTTTCACATCAAAGCTACTCAAGGAACACATAAGTGTAAGATGAGAAACTTAGGTGAAGCTCATATTCTCTGCACAATGGCTCTATGAAGTCTCCTTTTTTATCGTGATTTTTTGATACCAACATGATCTTTGTTTTATTGATATTGAGCTCAAGTGTACCTTAAGTTCTTTCATTCTCATGACATTGTCAAATTCAACGTGCCTTGACGAACATGCTTTTGATAGCCAAGGATGGTAGTTGCTCTTTAGCTCTCCATTTATGGATGGCTAGTGGCAATCTATGCGCATGGAATAATATGATGTGATATTACTACATCCAGAATGCTTGCATCTATCCTCTTTTTTATATATATATAAAGGAAGTTCATCATTAGCCTACTCTCCCGGACTTGAATTACATAAAGAAAAGTACAAGAGAAGGGGACTAGTGCCCATGGGACCCCCCAAATCCCACAAAGCAGGGGAAGCTTTTACAGAGCTTAGATATTCAATGTACCTACTATTATCAACAATATCCAGACTTACTAAGCAAGAACCCTTGGGTGGGAGTCTAGATGTGTGATGGATGAGCATATTGAGTGCGTTGTCCCTCAAGGCTAGGGAAAGGGTTCAACCTTCAACACTTGTGGATGCAGTAGGATATCCCTCACCACTTTGTGGTGAGATAATTAAACGAGCTCCTTGGAGATATTGGTGGACCTTCAATCATTCCTCTTCAATTTGGGCCTTTGGGCTTTATATATTAGTATTTATTAGGTGTCCAACCTGTGCTTTGTAGCTACTATGCATTTGGGGTCAACTCGTGTTTTGTAATCATCAGGCATTCGGGCTTTGTATCCTAATAGTTGCTAGGCATTCAGCCTGTGCTTTGTAACTACTAGGCATTTAGATTCAACCTGTGCTTTGTAAACACTAGGCATTTAGGCTTTGTATCTTGATAGTTGCTAGGAGTTCAACCCATGTTTTGTAGTTCTTATGCATTCAACTTGTGCTTGTTGGATTAGAAGGATCCCATGGTTCAATGTACGTTAAAATTAATTCAAGCTATTTGGAAGAGTATATCTCAATGATGAAACTTCCTTGAACGACCATCAACTTCCAGGTGCCACTCTTTTGAAGAGAAGATTCGAGGCCAGTTCTTTCTTGAGGGCACCTTAATATGCATAGGGTTTTGGTTCCGTCAATCAGAGGTTCGAATCTAGTGAATAAGAATGAAGAGCTTGTGAAAACATATCGGTGCACACGCTTTCCTAGCGAATTTCCAACTTTGATTAGAAATCGACCATGGACTATGGAGAAGAAAAGTCAAGATCATTGTGAAGGCCTCATACTTCACTAGACTTAGTGATGCCTTTATTGAATTATTTGACAAAGAGACTTTTTTTCTTTAAGCTGAAGGCAATCACATTCCCTCGTAGTCATATATTCAAGATGACCTTCTCTCTTACTGTTTTTGAGGCTTTGCCAAAATCTCTTCTCCCGATAAGGCTTGGCTTTGAGAGAAAAATGTGGTACTTTGCTAAAATATGGCTTCTACTTCTTGCGATTCCTCAATGTTGCAGGTTTCTTGCATCCTCTTTCATATTTTTGCACTATGTGCTTTGTATATTGCAATTTTTACCCTTGCCATTGATGCAGTATCATTGATTAATGATTTGCCATAAAAGTAAGATTATGTTGTCTTATGTTTCATTAGATGGAAGGATACACGAGAGAAAAAAAAATCCATAAATGCTAACCTACAATGTTTGGAGTCACTTTTGGCCTCTATGTCATAAATATTTTCTTCTTAATTACACATGAGAGTTGAATGATCAGGATGATAATGAGCAACCAATAGCACCAATAATGCTATGGCATCAACCACCACATTCAAACCGAGTACTACCTTTGAAATCTAATATGGAAGAAAAATATTTGAAAATACCTTTGACAAGGCCTTCGTGCTAATCACTCCGGTATCCAACTTAAGAGACTCAAAATCCAGTTATAATTATGACTATGATGCTTGCATTGAAGAATGTTCATAAAACCCATCTAGCTTGTATCATGGCCAACAACCCAACCCTTTGGAGAGCACGAATTTGACTTGAGTAGAGTACACAAAATCTAAAAATCAACATAATGCAAGCAGGGGGCCATAACAAAGGCTCCAAATGCAAACAGGCACTTACAATATGTTCAATGGCAATCACCTCATCTGTGATTGCCCTCTTGCATAAGCACAAGCTCCTCAAACAGGAGCTAACTTCAGATTTTACAGGGGTTATGGAATCGACCATGTACTCAAGAAAGTGAACCCCTTTGATGTGGTCTCACATCTTCCATCACGTAGTGATGGTAAAAATATTAAACCCTTTCCAGTGTGTTTACGAGAGCACAATGAAGAGGTCAAAAGCATATCGGGAAACAAGAACAAGTGAAAATCAACACAAACCTGGTATGCAAGCTCTACAATAAGAGAACATGAGCCACACATCGTTGATTTGGTCATTGATGACTTGGTTTCTCCTCCTAAGAAGCCATCCTCACATGTGCACCAAAAACTCAACAAGGGAGATTTTCTTTTGAGCAACAAAGCACATTTGAGTTGCTAGAGGCCCTTGAACTTCTCCACAAGAAGCATCAACCGAAACCCATGCCTCATCTAACAGAGCAGCATTTTGATCTTCCCAAGAAGGGGAAATATTGTAACTAATAAGAGCACATAGTGCACCAATGCAAAGTAAAGAACTTTGGAGAATAAAATTTCCACAACACCAAGACAAGCTCCATTACACTCAAGTAACGAATCTTCAACGAACATATCCATTTTTTTTTTTTAATAGCCAACGAACAAAGTTTAAAAATCTAGTAAGGATTCTTGCTTACGCCGTGATAGTACTAAAGCACTTTAAATATGCTCCCTAACTCCACGTTATAAGGCCTTGCGTCTTAGGCACAATGATTATGTGTGTCTGTATGTGTGGCTTTGTATATATGTGTATGTGTATGTTTATATAAAGACACACACATACACACACACACACACACATATATATATATATATATATATATATATATATATATATATATATATATATATATATATATATATATATATATATATACATGTAACAATATTCTTCTATACATGTATATGTAGATACAAAGACTTGTGAAGAGACATACACACAAAATTACTCACACAGATATGTAAGTAACATACAAGTGATATCCTAAAAAAACACACATACGTCTTGGTGTACATTACTACGCAAGCAAGTCATGTGAAGTGGTGCAATGGTGATGCACCATAGTGAATTCCATTTCACGTGAGCTTCACAACATATCCTCAAAGTAGAAAGAGAGCTCTGAACATCGCTTACACTACTTCGGAGGGGACTTGTGGAATACACAAAAACCACATAGTACAAAGAGAGCATGAACACAAATTTCCTAGGTTTCACAAATGCAGTCAAACATTGAGTCTATGGATGACTAGGCCACTATATATGTTTTAAAGAAGAACATATACAAAAGTGTCTAGCGGCCATTTACCCCTTCACATGGACACTAACGATAACAATCTGCCACTAAAGACCAATATGGACAACATTAGTAATGGACAACATCAAAGAATGATAAAGAATATGTGAGTGTGAGTATACAAACTATAGATCCCAACACATGCGCATGTTACACAGTGTACAAGTAACTCTGCAAGATTAGGAATCAAGTAACCCCCATCAAGTGACAACAGTGTCGAAAGCTATCTTATGGAAGAACTTTAGTCAAAGCATATGCAACATTATCTCAAGGATAAACTTTCTCAAGAATAATGCTCTTAGTGGCTAAACAACCTCTAATGAAGTGATACCTCACCTCAATGTTCTTGTTCTTTGCGTGATAGACTAGATTCTTAGCCAAAGCAATGGAACTTGACTATCCCAAAGCAAACAAGGTACATGCTGAGGTAGACCCATACCACAAGCAAGATGAGAGAGAGAGAGAGAGAGACACAATGCTTCCTTACATGCCTCACTTGATGCAACATACTCTACTTCTGTAGTGGAAACATTTGTACATTCTTGAAGACAAGATATCCAAGAGATAGCACCTCCAAAAAAGTGAAAAATTTATCCTCATGTAGAGTTTGATTTTCAACACAAGCAACATAATCAAAATTTATGTAACCAATCATGGATGCTGTTAAAATGCCCTTTTACATTACAGGCATTTTAAGTTCTTTCGGGTTCTTGGGAGTGGTAGGGGTCTGATAAATCAGAGGCCCTGTAACTTGATTTTCCCAATTAACTTATCCAAACCGCAGTACGTTAACATTCAAAACTCTGTTTAATCCGAATTACTATCAATACTCTGGTCAATCTTCTCACCGACTTACTATTCACACTCAGGTTAATACTGTTCACAGTGCATCACGTAGCAATTACTGACTACCGTCGCACAGATGTATATCGACAACAGAACCTTATGTGTTAATCACAAAGTAATGAAATTAACAAAGGTAAGGACGACAATACTCAGACTTCACTAACACTGCACTACGGCTTCTCCACAGACCGCAATCGCCCAGACAGACAGTCTGGTGATCCCGCTTGTCGTTACCGGAGCGTCACCACAATGTCTTTTTATTAGTTGATAAGTCGATACATCTCTTCACACGAACTTTCGATTCGTGCGGAATAGGAAACCTTTCAGTTCATGCGGGATAAGAAAATACAGGAACAATGAAAATACAAAATGTCAATCTGGCGGCTTACACTGGCACGCACGGTGGACTTGAACCCACAATGGAACAAAAGTTAGGGCTCATCTACTATACCCTGTATATACATGGCTCTCGCTAGCTTAAAGGTTCTGGAAATCTTTTGTTTCAGCGAGTCCAACATCTTTTTTAGGGTCTCCGGTTCGACGAGCTGAGCATCAGTTCTAATTGAGCTTGCCGCAATTACTTGGCTCATCAGAAGTTCAGCCTGTGTCTAGAAAAAGGCCTCTTGTAAGTAGAAATCATTTGCAAGGGCGGCGTCTTGACTCAATTTCATGTCTGCAACTTGTTTGTCGATTCTGGATAAACGATCTGCTTGAGCATCCAACTGTTTCTCTCTTCTCTCTAACTCCTGAGACTGATATTGAATGGTCATGTAATAAGCATCTCTTTCCTTTCGAATTCTGGCTGCCTCCTTCTGGAGTTGAGCTGTTAAAGTCATCTAGGTTTTAAGAGCAGAATTTGCTTCAAACAAATTGGCATTTGCTCTCTGGAGTTCTTCATTAGTCCGCTTGGCTAAATCCGCCATCTCCTGTCCTCGCTGCACAACTTCATCAAGCTGTACTCGCGTTTCTTCCAGTAAATGTCCAAGTGCCACGCGAGCATCCTCTTTATCCTGGACTAATTGTTTCAACTGGGCAATTTCTGCATCACAAGCACTTACTAAATCATCTTTGGCTTTTGATTCAGCCAACGCAGCATCTCTTTGAACGATCAATGAATCCTGTTCGGCAAGTCTAGCCTGGAACTGTTGAATCTGTACATGCAAAGCATGGTTTTCAGCCTTCACTGCATCTACTTCCTCTTGCAATGGAGTGATATCCGCTTCTAATACATCAACTTTGTGTTGTAGTTCTTGTCTGAGATTGTCAGTAACCTCCTTCATATGCATTGGTAGTTGCTGCAACAATTGGATCAACCTACTACCATGGATGCTAACTCAGTAAACATGGGGAGCGGAGGAAGAAGAGGAGGAGGAAGTGGTTGGGATGGAGAAGCGGACAGGAGGTGATGGGAAGATGGTGGAGAATAGTTAGGTGAAGAGGATGAAGTAGCAGTTTCATCAGGAACAATCAGTTGAACAGGGATAATGGGCTGAATGGGGACAATGGGCTCGATCGGAGGCATTGATGGAGGAGTAAGTAGAAGACTGTTGGGCACCAACTACATTCCGGTAGGTTGCTGCTTAGTCGCTGTAGTGCTAGTGATGATAGATTCCACCAAAACGATCACGTCATCGAGAATGCCCGCAACCATAATTTGCACATCTTCTTGAATCGAGTGCTGAGAATCCGCCCGAGAAGAGTTCTCTTTGGAATCAGCAGTGGACGCACTGTGTTCCTGTTGCTAGATGGGAGAACACTGGGTAAACAATCAAGGTAAATTGAGGTGGTAGTGTCGTGGAATAGGAAACCTTTCAGTTCATGCGGGATAAGAAAATACAGGAACAATGAAAATACAAAATGTCAATCTGGCGGCTTACACTGGCACGCACGGTGGACTTGAACCCACAATGGAACAAAAGTTAGGGCTCATCTACTATACCCTGTATATACATGGCTCTCGCTAGCTTAAAGGTTCTGGAAATCTTTTGTTTCAGCGAGTCCAACATCTTTTTTAGGGTCTCCGGTTCGACGAGCTGAGCATCAGTTCTAACTGAGCTTGCCGCAATTACTTGGCTCATCAGAAGTTCAGCCTGTGTCTAGAAAAAGGCCTCTTGCAAGTAGAAATCATTTGCAAGGGCGGCGTCTTGACTCAATTTCATGTCTGCAACCTGTTTGTCGATTCTGGATAAACGATCTGCTTGAGCATCCAACTGTTTCTCTCTTCTCTCTAACTCCTGAGACTGATATTGAATGGTCATGTAATAATCATCTCTTTCCTTTCGAATTCTGGCTGCCTCCTTCTGGAGTTGAGCTGTTAAAGTCATCTAGGTTTTAAGAGCAGAATTTGCTTCAAACAATTTGGCATTTGCTCTCTGGAGTTCTTCATTAGTCCGCTTGGCTAAATCCGCCATCTCCTGTCCTCGCTGCACAACTTCATCAAGCTGTACTCGCGTTTCTTCCAGTAAATGTCCAAGTGCCACGCGAGCATCCTCTTTATCCTGGACTAATTGTTTCGGACTGGGCAATTTGTGCATCACAAGCACTTACTAAATCATCTTTGGCTTTTGATTCAGCCAACGCAGCATCTCTTTGAACGATCAATGAATCCTGTTTGGCAAGTCTAGCGTGGAACTGTTGAATCTGTACATGCAAAGCATGGTTTTCAGCCTTCACTGCATCTACTTCCTCTTGTAATGGAGTGATATCCGCTTCTAATACATCAACTTTGTGTTGTAGTTCTTGTCTGAGATTTTCAGTAACCTCCTTCATATGCATTGGTAGTTGCTGCAACAATTGGATCAACCTACTACCATGGATGCTAACTCAGTAAACATGGGGAGCGGAGGAAGAAGAGGAGGAGGAAGTGGTTGGGATGAAGAAGCGGACAGGAGGTGATGGGAAGATGGTGGAGAATAGTTAGGTGAAGAGGATGAAGTAGCAGTTTCATCAGGAACAATCAGTTGAACAGGGATAATGGGCTGAATGGGGACAATGGGCTCGACCGGAGGCATTGATGGAGGAGTAAGTAGAAGACTGTTGGGCACCAACTACATTCCGGTAGGTTGCTGCTTAGTCGCTGTAGTGCTAGCGATGATAGATTCCACCAAAATGATCACGTCATCGAGAATGCCCGCAACCATAATTTGCACATCTTCTTGAATCGAGTGCTGAGAATCCACCCGAGAAGAGTTCTCTTTGGAATCAGCAGTGGACGCACTGTGTTCCTGTTGCCAGATGGGAGAACACTGGGTAGATGAATCAAGGTAAATTGAGGTGGTAGTGTTGTGGAAAATTTCTTCTTCATTTCTTTCTGCTTCATTTCCAGCGGCAGAGCCTTGTTCTTGACTTTCAGAGGTGCTTATCCTTCTGCGTTTCCGGCGAAGGAGTTGAAAGATATCTTCATCATCATCTTCTTCATCTTCGAGCACTTGAGCAGATTCTTCATGATACAAAATTGGATCTCTTGGCGGAGGTTGCGTGGCTTGAATGGCTGGGAACAGAAAGGTAATGATATGCGGTAAACGTGAACGTGGAAGCTCTCCCTTGTTAACATGCTTAATAACCGTAACGCATTCACGGTGAATGCACCGAAAATAGAAAGAGGTGAAGTTAACAGGCTCACGAGAAGCCATGTCAACCATCGAATAAAACAGGCGTGAAATCCCGTAAGTATGTTTCTGTAAATTCAATATGGCAACTAAGAATTGTAATGCGGTTCGGTCTAGATCAGGGCGACACAAGATGGCATACTCATTTGATGAGTGCCGTGGGAATAATTCTACCATAGTAGCAATGGGAAGGAGAGGACCATTCTCCACGCCTTCTATGGGCAAGCAGAATGCTGCAGCGAATGATGCTAGTGTAATTACGACACGAGATGGTAAACATGTAATCGTCCAACTCTACTCGGTAGCAGGAGTGGCAGCAATGGCTGCAATAATCTGTGCATAATACAGGTGACACTCCACTGAATGCCAAGGCAATTCAGCAAAGTTTAGTAGGCCGAAAATGCGCAAGAACTCACTCACATCATGAGGGAGTCCGTCACGGAAGGTAGCAAAATTAGCTAAGCTTCCATGATGCGCACTCGAAATCACAAGAACACAAAAACACGGCAAACATAGAAAACACAGAGCACTCAAAGCACACAGACACAATAGCGATCAACAGTGAAAATAAGAAGATTAAGTAGATACTCGGCAACGGGAGGCGATCAAAAATCCTAATCATCGCGCGGTATTGAGATAATAACCTTCTTAATCACGGTGGGCATGCATGAGCAGAATAACACAAGGCGGCGATTAATTATGGTTATGTATCAAAACGAGGAGCTTCCGGTCTTATTCAACTAACATGCAACAATAGAAAAAAGGAAATAAATGACACGTGGAAAAACGAAGGACACGTCAGCGAGGATCAGGCGCTTGGTGATACGGCTGCAATTGTGAACCATTGATCACTTTAGGAAGAGGAACTCCGGTCAAGGTAGTCAACCAAAAAGTAGCTGGTCCCACTTGTTCACTAATCCGGTAAGGACCGAACCATCGTAATTTAAGTTTCCCACAGACGGCGCCAGTGTTAAAATGCCCTTTTACATTACAGGCATTTTAAGTTCTTTTGGGTTCTTGGGAGTGGTAGGGGTCTGATAAATCAAAGGCCCTGTAACTTGATTTTCCCAATTAACTTATCCAAACCGCAGTACGTTAACATTCAAAACTCTGTTTAATCCGAATTACTATCAATACTCTGGTCAATCTTCTCACCGACTTACTATTCACACTCAGGTTAATACTATTCACAGTGCATCACGTAGCAATTACTGACTACCGTCGCACAGACGTATATCGACAACAGAACCTTATGTGTTAATCACAAAGTAATGAAATTAACAAAGGTAAGGACGACAATACTCAGACGTCACTAACACTGCACTACGGCTTCTCCACAGACCGCAATCGCCTAGACAGACAGTCTGGTGATCCCGCTTGTCGTTACCGGAGCGTCACTGCAATGTCTTTTTATTAGTTGATAAGTCGATACATCTCTTCACATGACCTTTCGGTTCATGCGGAATAGGAAACCTTTCAGTTTGTGCGGGATAAGAAAATACAAGAACAATGAAAATACAAAATGCCAATCTGGCGGCTTACAATGCCTTTTCTTTACCCAATCACAGAAACTTGTCCTTAATGAAACTCAAATATCTCAAAATCATCTTGGCCACTTCCTGATGCTTCTTTCTGGGCTTAGAAATATATATTCTCACAACTCCCACTTCAAATGGAATGTCTAGTCATGTAACTACCATAGCATATATGAGTCTACCAATAACAGATTGATAAGAAATTTTTATCATGAATTCCTTTTCCTCATCTAATTTGGGGCAATCATCCTTGCTCAATTTCACATATGTAGGTAAAGGTATACTCAATGCCTTGCCACCATGCATATTGAACCTATGGAGTACTTTGGATATGTACTCATTTTGATACACATTTATGCATCTTTAACTCCTATCATGATTAATGGGCATGCCAAGAATATGTTTGCCATCCCCCAAGTCCTTCATATCAAATGTCTCACTCAACTTCTTTTTTAGCAATGAAAAGTCATCACTGGACTTCCGAGCAATCAACATATCATTGACATAAAGTATTAATCATATCAAGCTTCCACTTGAGCATTTCTTTGTGTAGAGACAATGATCCTCATTTCTTTGAGAGTAGCCTTTACACTTCATAAAAGAATAAAACTTTTGGTACCATTTTCTAGGGGATTTTTTAAGTCCATAGAAGCTCTTCTTTAGCTTACAAAAGAGACTTTCTTTGTCAGGAACTACATAATCCTCTAGTTCTTCCATATAGATCTCACCTGTATGATCTTCATGGAAGAAAGAAATTTTTACATCCATTTGGACTAGCTCAAAGTCCTCTATTGCAATTAATCCAAGCATGCATACATTTGAAGAAGCCTTTTTCATAGGGTTTTTTGAAGTGGACTCAAAAGTATTTTTGAAAATGTGTTGAAAAACGTCCTACTACGACTACAAATACATTTACTAAAGGTGTTGTGGATGGCATTGAAGATTATGTTCTTCAGGTTCCTGTTTGTGTTGTGGTTCCTATTGTGGTTCTTGTTGCACCTACTATAGAGCAACCTTGTTGGGATGGCAAAGATGCTCAAGACACATGCATTGATAGCCTTGTCTATCAAAAGTGTCATTATTCCTCACATTCTCTTCTACAAAACAACAAAGAATCCTTGAGATACACTTACCACTTTATACCAGGCAATGAATGAGGCCCGTGTTGCCTACCTCTGAAAATATTTGGAGAGTGAGCACATGAATGAAGGAGATTCCATGGATAGCTTTTGACCAAGATCGAAGATTTGAAGGAGCAGTTGATTTCTACTGATGAAATCTTGCTAGATTGTTCACTTGTGCAGACTGTTCTGAATGGTCTTCTAGATTTATATCAGAGTTTTGCTTCTACTCTTTGATTGATGATGAAAGGCAATCCAAATGCCTTCACATTTGAGGAGTTAGTCTTTGTTATGTTATATGAAGATCAATCTAGGTAGAATAGACCCATTATGCATGTTGATCAAGCTTTCCTGGCTAGCCAAAAGGGCAAAGGTACTAGTAAGAAAAAATTTACTAATTCTTTACAATCAAGAAGGATGAAAAAGTCAAGAAGAAAACAAAAAATCAAAAATTATTTTGCAAATACTATAAAGGAAATGATCATGTCATAAAGCGTTGTTTGAAATTGACTACAAAAGAGGCAAAGAAAAAAGAGGCTAGAATGCTTGTTGTAGAGGCCTCTATATCCAAATCATAGTGTGCAAATCTTATGCAGAATGAAGAATGGACATTTACTATTGTTTGCAGTTATGACCCATCTTCTTCTAAAAAGTGTATGTCTATAGTAGACTCAGATGTTTGGTACTTTGATAGTGGTGCAACCAAACATATTACCTTGCAGTGCATTTTCTTCACTTCACTTGAGCCTACTCTTATAGGGAATACTATCACATGTGCCAACAACTCCTCTTATCCTATCATAGGAGTTGGTAAGATCATTCTGACTATTGCTAATTGTAGTTCTTTTACATTTTCACATGCTTTATTTGTGCCAAGGATCAAGAAAAACCTATTATCAGTTTTAGCATTAGCCAAGATCGGCTTGCTTGTGAACTTTGTTGATGGCATATGTAAGTTCATGATTTTTCAAATGGCATGTCATTATTGCTTTTGGCATTTTATATCATGGTCTATATAAACTCATAGATTATGCAAAATTTTTGAATGATTCAACATGTGTAGTTCAAGATCCTTAGGCTATATCAAATGCAAAGCTTTGGCATGCACACTTTGGTCATGTGAATTTTGCTAGTTTGCTATGCCTATAGAAATTTGAAATGGTCTACTCTCTGCCCAAACTTGAGGCACCTGGTAAAAATTTATGTGAAGGTTGTAAAATGAAGTGTTCCTCTTTCCCAAAAGATGGTTCAGTACGAGCCACTCAAAAATTGTAGCTTGTTCATGGTGATGTTTGTGGTCTTATGCAAACACCTTCTTTTGGGAACTACCTTCACTTCGTGACTTTCATTGATGATTTTCCAAGGCATGCATGGGTATATCCATTGAAATCAAAGTCCAAAGTGTTTATGTGCTTCAAATAATTTCTAGTTTTGGCTAAAAATATGGTAGCATGTAAAATGGGCACCCTGTGTTATGATCGAGGGGGGATATATGTCTTCTAATTTTAATGCATTTCTGGCTGAATGTGGGATAAAACATCATTGTATGGTGACGTATATGGTCAAGAGTCAAGCTTTACCACACAGTTTTTAACTTGAGGCTATTATGTGTGCAATATATGTACTTAAACAGGTGTCCCATTAAAACATTGCAGTCTATCACTCCATATGAGGCTTTGCATGGTTGCAGGCCATCTGTTGCTCTTTGGTTGTCTGGCATATGCATTAGTGTCTGAACAACAATGCAGGAAATGGATGATAAAGTAGTGAAATGTATTTTTGTTGGGTATAGTTCTAAAAGCAAAGGATGTCATCTATATCATCCACACACTAAATGCATTTTGGTTATGCATGATGTTGTTATGATGTTGTTTTTGTGGAAGATGCAATTCAGCCATTACTTTCATGTACTAAGGAGACATCAATTAGCTCCAAAGATGTGTATGATACTTTGCTACCTCTTTTTACATGTGGACAATCTAGTGCCTAAATGGCTGGTGTAGACTTTGCAAGATAGCAAACTAGGTGCACCTCTATCATATGATACTTGTCCATGCTCTCATAGTGCTTCTTTTGCAACAGATTGCTATGTTATGGTTGCCTCTAGTCTTTATGATGAGAATGATCTTTTTTTGTTTGATGAAGCACAAAATTCAAAAAACTGGATGAGTGTTATGCAATTAGAATATGATGCTATTATGAAAAATGGTACCTGGTCTTTTTGTGATGCCTTCTAGCAAGAAGGCCATTTGCACTAAGTGGGTATACAAGCTGAAGCATAACCTTCATGGAACACTTGAAAGGTATAAGGCTTGGCTTGTTGCAAAAGGTTATGTTCAAGAAACAGGCATTGACTTTGATGAGACCTTTGCTCCTACATGCCGAATGACTATTGTTCATAGTGCACTCTTAAATCCATACAAGTTTGAAGGTCTTTGCACAATATCTTAATAATCAAATCACCTATTCACTAGGCTACTCTTAAATCCATACAAGTTTGAAGGTCTTTGCACAATATCTTAATAATCAAATCACCTATTCACTAGGCTACTCTTAAATCCATACAAGTTTGAAGGTCTTTGCACAATATCTTAATAATCAAATCACCTATTCACTAGGGATGATGCTAGATTTTGGTAGGACCTGAAACAAGCGATAGGGGGCTCTTTGCAAGGTAATTACCCACAATGGAAAAGAGCTAGTGAATTCATATTCATCTCCAAAGAAAGAAATCATAAATTTAATGAGCAATAGAGTCTTTAAGTGAGAGAAAAGTCTTAGTTAGTGACTAAGTGCAAGCTAGCACTTGAATGTAAGGTTCATAGTCAATGAATATTTGGTTACCATGAACAATACAAAATTTCACATCAACTGCCCTTATGAGGATCTATGTAACATTTCGGAAGCATTCTAAGATCATCTTGGAAGTGGGAGACACATTTTAGTGCTCTGGTGTCACAGATAAGGATTCACCAAAGATGAGCATGTGTATGAAAATGGAGTAAGTACTCTTTGATGGAGTATCCAAATTCAATGATTCTTTATTCTTTTGAAAGTTTTTATAAACCCTTCTCAAAATAAATATAGTCATGACTCAAATAGATCTTTGATGAGTCAAATGATCTCTCTAACTAAAAGTGTAAGATGTCGAATCTTTACATTGGCTAGAGACCACGTCACATAAATGTGATTTTTTCTCTTAGTTTTCAACGTCCTTTCACATAATTTATTTTTTGAATTCTATCTTTATGCACAATGATTATTTTACTAGAGTTTTATTATAAGATTAGTTTCTATTTGAGATATATCAGTAGTAATATGAATGAAAGTTTTTGCAATTTTTCTATTTATTGCATGTATAGTGGTTAAGTAATTTGGACGTTGTAGAAGAATAAAATGCCAAAATGCTTTGAGATTAATACCACAAGGCCTAAACTTGTATTTGAATGTCATCTCCAAAATTAAGACAAGTTAAAGATTATTTGATAGGTCAAACACTCAATGTTACTCACAAGAATGTCTAGAAAGGATTCGTTAGAGATCGCCACATGTTTCTAGTGTGCACATTTTAAGTTACAATAGAAACCTTCAACTTAAATTTTTTTCTTCAATTGATTAATAAATAATGACTTTTGCATAATATCCTGAATTCAAAGATTGTGGATTTTTATTAAAGTTTATGCCAAAATTGCAAATTCATTGTTGGCAAGTCCAATGCTTTTCAGGTATATCAAAGGAAAGTTTCTAAATTTAAGAGTGTTTGGATTCTTTGAAGCTAAACGTTTGTTTTTTTGTAGACTAGAAAAGTTAATCCTTTGTGCATTCAAAGAAATTGGACTTTGGATATTATTGCATCTATCTAAGGTATCAAAGAAGAGGGCCTTGTACATTTCAAGGCTTGGTCGTAGTCTCTCCAACCTTTCTAAAGAATTAGTCATGGAATTGTGCGAAAAGATCCAATGCATGTGAATTTTTTGTGAAAAATAAAAAGCTCACAACCTTTTCTATCTAGCTCAAAATTTTCTTTAATTTTGCATGATTAAAGATGAGCTTTTGCAAAAAGTATTTTCTTCAAATAGAAGGAAAATACAAAAACGAAAAATAAAAGCATTTACTTTAGCAAGTAGTGGAAGCCAAAAGAGAATCAATCCAAAAAGTAAACCAAACGTGAAGAGTGGCTGCTCAAAGTTGTGGAGGAGTTATGGAGAAGAGCTCACAAAGTTGTCAAGGGAGCTCGTGGTCACTTGTCTAAAAAGAGGCAAGGGAGGACACTCAAATACAGAGGAAGAAGGCGTTGAAGTCCCCTTACAGGTAATTCATTTGGTTTCAGTCATTTTGTTTTCTATAGTCTCATAGACTATATCCAGCCACTCACCATTTCTAGGTAGCCTGATTGCGAGAATCATATCTCTCAATGTATGTATCAATGTTTTGATTTTAAATATTTTTTGGAAGATTTATCTTGTGCAATTCCTCTATCTAAAATAGTTTTGTCAAATTCGGCATGCTCAGTGAGTTATTAAGTTTTTAGTGAAGCCTAGTTTTTAGCCTAACTGAGTGGACAGGTAGCCTGTTTTGAGGCAAAGAATTGCCAAACTGAAACTACTCCAAATTTGATAGCTCATTTGAAAGCTATTAGTGTCTACCTTGAGTGACCAAATCCTCAAGTTCATTGTCTTCTTCAGTTGATTTTAGGTTTCATTCTAAGGTTCAACTATAGGTAAAAGTCTTGATCCTGAGAAGGGCTTCTACACTTTCCGTTGAGCATAGGAGAGGAATTCTCCAACCGTTGGTATTAGAGCTCAACAATAGAGCATTGGATATTGAAGAAGCAAAGCATTGGAATTTAAGTAAAGCAAAGGAGAAGCTACAAATCAAGGGGGAGCTTCATAAAGTCAGAAAGAGTGCCACAACATATTTGAGATAAACTTCAAACTTGGAAGTTTTCAATGGCTGATTTAGGATAGCAAGTTGAGAAGTTAGATAAAGATAATTTTCAATCTTGGAGATATGGAATGAAAAACTGTTGATATATTTAGGTAGTGATGTGTGTGAGCACACTAGGACCGCCGGGGCACTTTTTTCCCTCTTTAGGAGGTTTTTTTCCCCCGGCTTGTATATACGCCTATTGCCCTAATGGGCTACTTATCTTTGTACATTCTCTAGTAATACATTCACTATTGTGTTTTTGTGCTCCAAGCTTCTTCTTCTTCCTTGTGCTGGTCGCATGCTTCCGCAGACATCTATCTCCAACAATTGGTATCAGAGCAGTTCGTCGCTTCATCTAGGGCGCCGTCGACACTCCTTCGTTTGCAGTCTCAAAATCGCACGAATTTTGGCAAGCATATGTGTTTCCGAGATCAAAACAGCTTCCCTCTATGGTGCCGAAATCGCGATCTAAGCTCGTTTCGGTCTCCGAATGCACTATCGTAGCGCTTGTGCAGGCTATTTCGTCTTTTTGTGCGAAATGTATATACCAGTTTCGGTTCACCAGTTTAAGCGTCTCGAAGTCTGCTACAGGTCTAGCAGAACTCGTCTGGGCAGTTCTGTTCAACTTTTTGAGATACAGTCAATTTTTTGCATCAAGGTATTTTAGTCACCGGCCATGGCTGAAAGAAGTGATGTATTCCGTATGTTGGCTGTTGAGGATAAGTTGGATGGTACCAACTACCCATTATGGGCTTATATGATGCGACATGTTTTGGTTGCAAAAGGATTTTGGAACATTGTGCAGGGTGTTGAAAGACGTCCTGTTACACCTGTAACGACAGGTACTGCAAATACAGGTGTTGGAGCTGATGAAGATGCTGTCGAAGATCATATTCCGCAGATTCCTGTTCGTGCTATTGTATCTGTTGCACCTACTGCAGAGCAAATTCGTTGGGATGGCAGAGATGCCCAGGCACATGCATTGATAGCTTTGTCTGTCAAACGTGCCATTATTCCTCATATTCGCTCTTGCAGAACAGCTACGGATGCTTGGGATACACTTACCACATTGTACCAAGCTAGGAATGAGGCTCGTGTTGCTTACCTCCGAAGACAGTTGGAGAGTGAGCACATGAATGAAGGTGATTCTATGGACAGTTTCCTAACGAAGATCAAAGATTTGAAGGAACAGCTGATTTCAGCTGATAAGGTTATACCAGATAGCTCACTTGTGCAGACCGTTCTGAATGGTCTTCCTGATTCACATCAGAGTTTTGCTTCTACTCTTCGGTTGATGATGAAAGGCAATCCGAATGCCTTATCATTTGAGGAGTTAGTCTATGTTCTGTTGCAGGAAGATCAGTCCAGGCAGAACAGGTCCATTATGCGTGTTGCAGATCAAGCTTTCCTAGCTAGTCAGAAGGGTAAAGGAAAATGGAGCTCTTCTACTAGTAAGCAGAAATCTACATTCAATGTAAGCTATGTGTTTCAATTGGTCACTTTGACTTTACTAATAATTACTCATGAAACCATTTCGCAATGTAATTTCGTATCCCTTCAATTTGTTAATTTTTGGCCAAAGATTGGAGCATGTTTCTTTAATCATTACTTTCCTTAGAGGATGAGTTTGTTCATGTGACAAATACTTATCTACTACACATGAATTGTTTGACTATCTATTACTTATCGATTTTTTTTGATATCCCAACTCTACCGCTACATTCAATCCAAGTTTACATCACTAGGGAGATCCTAATGATTCAACCTAGGGTTACATCACTAGATGGAACCAAAAATTTTCATGTGTGTAGTAAGGATTCTCAAAGTTCTTCTCGTCCTTCACTATTCAATCTTGTAGGAAAAAACTTTCCCCTTTGCGTTTTAAGTGCTATTTCGAAGGTGCATTCTATACATCAAACCATGTCAATGTGCCATTCACTTCGCAAAACTACCCTAGTTCTTCCATAGGTAGTGTGGATGGAAGCCTATGATGAATATCTGGAGGAAACCCAAATACTTTTGCACCGGATGGAGTAGACGAAATCTATACTTTTCTAGAATATGTGCATGAGTTGAAGATTCCCGATTATTCAAATAGACAATGGTTTAGGAAAATGGTTCTTTGGGATTTTTAGCTCTTCCTTGGCACATGTGGAGGAAACTCCAGTTAGTCTATTCCTATCACACATGTAGGAGATGAAAAGGCATCTACACAAAAAGTATTCTCTAACACAAGAATATGTAATTCATGTTTTATCTTAAGCACATACAGGACATATTTCTTTTGGGAAGGCCACACATCGTATGATATATAAGAAATTTGGTGAGAAAATGAGATCTCTTTAGAATTATTTGGTTTGTAACATCGAAGATGTTTCTTGTGCATAGTATATTAGGTGGTGTCTTGATGCAGTCCATAGGGTTTGAACCCCCACCATGAAGAAGGAGATGAGAGAAAAGTGCTCAAGGAGAAAAATGCACAAGATTTCTTTCAAAATGACTCCAAGAAGTGATTACAACTTGGGGATTTTATAGTTTAATCATAAAAGATTTGCCTTATTCATAGTTACTTGACCTAAAAACATTAAAAATGGTCCAAAAAAAGACGGCTCTAAACTTATTTTAAATGATCGAAACTTTCTTATATGTCTTAAAATCACTATGGTGGAATCATTCCCGATTACTAATGAGATGTCTCAAGAAAACCACATACATATAATCTGGTGCTCTTAAAGGCAATAGAGATTGCAAATGTAAGTTTACCCCAATGATTTGAAATAGTGATGACTGCATGTGTGTACTCCCATAGTCAACAAGGCTAAGTAGCTAGTTTTCCTCATAGAAGGTATGTCCAACTTTATCTTTCACACATCAAATTAAGTATGTACTCTTTAAATGGATTATTAATACAATTCCTAAATCTAGATTCTTATGTCCTACCTTGATTTTTCATTTCTAGACAGCTCGCCTATATAGTGCCTTGTTTGCCACCACAGAGAGTGACTACATAGTCTACCATTTGTGCTATATTAAAAAGTACTAAATTTGTGTGAATAAATTCCTAATGGCAGAAACTTAAATGCATAAATGCTTCTCTCCCATACCACCTCTCTTATACCTACGTAAAATACAAAGTTTGATGTCCCATACCACCATAGTTTATACCCAACATAGTTTTGCGGATGATTTTGATCTTAAACACTTTCTCCACATGAAAAAAAATCAGGCGATTACTCACAAACATGAATAAGATACATAGATAACTAACATGGAAAAATGAGTGTTTCTTTCCCTCCAACTGAAGGGGAAAAGTCATTCCTATAACTCATAACTATCTACTACATCATGGCAAGTAACAAATAATGGCTTGATATGCCATCTAAACTTGAGTTGAAAATGATGCCAATTGCATCATTCTAGTTTTAAAAAATTCACAAAGAATGGTAATTGATACAACTTGTATTAATCTAGACCATAGGGATGTAAATCAAACTTATGTTCTAGACCATAGAACATAGGGATTAATCTAGACCATAGGGATGTAAATCAAGTCGCCCATACCAAGCTAAACATAACCATTGTAGAACGAATCATGACAAGGCATTTATATGGGGCTTTTACATCCTATGGTGATCACACCATATTGAATAGTGAGTGATTCAAAGTGGAAAACTATGTTCTTTGAAGAGTGTTCCGTGCAATAAAACAATAATTAATTGAAAGTGAAACTCAGCTAATCTTTAATCATGCAAAATTAAAGAAAATTTTTAGCTAGATTAAAAAAACATGTGAGCTTTTTATTTTCACAAAAAATCACATGCATTGGATATTTTAGCACAATTCCGTGACTAATTCTTTACAAAGGTTGAAGAGACTACCACCAAGTCTTGAAATGCATAAGGCCCTCTTCTTTAATATCTTAGATAGATGCAATAATATTCAAATCCGATTTCTTTGAAAAAAAAAAATTAAATTTTCTACTTTACAAAAAAAACAAAAGTTTAGCTTCAAAGAATCCAAACACTCTCATATTTAGAGACTTTCCTTTGATATACCTAAAAAGCGTTGGACTTGCCAACAATGAATTTGCAATTTGGCATGAATTTTAAATAAAAATCCACAATCCTTGAATTCTGGATATTATCCAAGAATCAATATTTATTAACCAATTGAAGAAAAAATATTTAAATTGAAGGTTTCTAGTGTAACTTAAAATGTGCACACTAGACGTTCTTGCTAGACATTCTTGTGAGTAACAATGAGTATTTGACCTATCAAATAATCTTCAACTTGTCGAGATTGTTGTCATAACATTCAAATACAAGTTTAGGTTTTGTGGTATAATTCTCAAAGAATTTTGACATTTTATTCTTCCATACCGATCAAATTACTTAACCACTATACATGCAGTAAATAGAAAAACTGCAAAGAATTTCATTCATATTTTTACTCATATATCTCAAATAAAAACTAATCTTATTATACAAATCTAGTAAAATAATCATTCTACATAGAACTAAAATTCAAAAGATAAATTATGTGAACGGAAGTTGAAAACTAAGAGAAAAAATCACATTTATGTGGCATGGTCTCTAGCTAATGTAAACATTTGACATCTTACACTTTTAGTTGGAGAGACCGTTTGAATTATCAAACGATCTATTCGAGTCATGAATATATTTATTCTGATTTAGTTGAATTTTTTTAAAAAAGTAAGAATCATTGAATTCGGATACTCTGTCACAGAGTACTTACTTCATTTTCATACATGTGCTCATCTTTGGTTCATCCTCGTTAGTGACACTAACAAGATTGTCTTAAAATGCTTCCAAATTGTTACATAGATCCTCACTAGGAACACGAAAGGTTGTAAAAAATCTCAGTTGATGTGAAATCGTGTATTATTCATGGTAACCAAATATTTATTGACTATGAACCTTACATTCAAGTGCTACCTTGAACTTTCTAGTCCTTAACTAAGACTTTTCTCTCAATTGAAAACTCTATTGCTCATTAAATTGGAAATATTGGCGTAAGATTTCTTTCTTTGGACATGGATGTGCATTCATGTTTTCTTTTCCATTGTGGGTAATGTCTTTGCAAAGATCCACCTATCACTTCATAGTTATTTGACCTAACAACATTAAAAATGGTCCTTACAAGCCATTTGAAGTGCAAATGGAGTTAATAAAATACTTAAAAAGAGTCTAGGAAGGTGTCCAAGATCCTGTTGGGCTCAACGAGAACTCGGGCTTTACAAAACCGACAAGAATTACATTTTATTTGATGTTTATTTATAATGAATCATCCTTAGAGTCTACAAAAGTAGAAGAAATTGGCTTGTGTGATGCCTCTAATCTTGCACTCCTTCTGTGGAGTCTTCTTATTGCTTGGATTCTCATCCTAGGGATATAACATACATTCCAAATGCAAAAACGTTGTGGAACTACTTATCTTTGACTTCTATACTTATGAAGTTGCCAATACTTCCCCTCCCTAGAATCTATCATCCTTGATACAAACTATGGTAGATCTATTAGGATCATAGTTGCAAGGAAACTTTGGTGGCTTCCACATCATGCTATCTATGCTTCCTAACAAATGGAGCATTACTTGATTGAACTTGATGGCATGATGTATTTTTCTTGGAGGAAAAACTACAATTTTGCACATGCATCCATTGCAATGAGGAAATTCATTGGAGGTGAACACACCACCAAAAAAAATGAATGCAAATCCCAAGAATTAGTAAAGAATTCCTCTTCAAAAGTTTGTAGGTAATGGTTAAGTAGATACTGTAGCTAATTAAAATATGCTATAATCATATTCAATTATGGGGTTTGGCAAAGATAAGAAAGAGGTAGTTGTATTTTGTATCTGAAGCCCAATTGTACCATCTTTGGCTCCTCTACTATATTGAGTGCGGTGACTCAAACTTTAATTATCTCCAAAAATTTAATCAACATTTGGAAGGTGGGATCTAGCATGTCCTTCATTTTCCCTTATCAATATACTATTGTATTGGGTATATAATAAAATGTTAGGCCATCATGGGATAGTGGTGACATCAATGGATAATGTAGTCAATACTTTTTGATTGGTGATCTGACTATCATAATGTTGTGTTATCCATATGTAGCTGCGAGTCAGTGGGATATATAGACGATTATAATTGATGCAATTTGGATCTCTCTATCATACACTAGAGATGCCTTTTACATGTTCTTGTATGATAGTATATGGAACATCCATCTTGAGCTCTATTTTGTCTTCTATGTATTGCAATGCATTAATTTGGATGTATCCATATACAAAGGGCGATACTATGAGAGAAGACCCTTGTGAATTTTGAGAGCCTCTTGAAGATTTCCTTATTTGTCATTTTCAAATGCATGGCATAGGTCTTGGTTGAGATCAAGCCTCCTTTCCTACTAGGTATCCATCATTGGTTGTTCTAGGGTCTATGCAAGTTATTCTTCATCAACGTTGTCAGCTGGGCCTTAATCTTCTTGCTCTTCTTCATGTATGGTTACATGCATCTAAGAGGCCAAGCTAGTTTTTGGGAGATCATAAGTTGGTGGCATCTAAAGGGATGGCAATTGTTGTGCTAACTCTTGTGTAGCTATTGCAAGAGAGGCTCAAAGCTCGACTACGAAAGCTTCTTGTTCTTAAAGCTTTAGGTTTAAGAAGTTATTTTCTAGCTTAATCTTAGAATACATGTTAGTGCTCAATCCCCTTGTATAATTCTGAAAGGCACATCATCTATTAAGATGGCTTGGCATTGAGTGGCTTGATCTTTGATTGCTTACCTTGAATATTCTTGTAGTTGTATAACTTCAACTCTACATAATTGAAGCGTCTTATCTTTTAATTTGCCCTTAATCATAGAATCTCAAACATGTTGATTGTGAGAGACAATAATGATGTTCCTAATTAGGTCTTGAGCATTAGCTTATGACTACCGTGTTGGATAATTCCTCCCCTATGCGTAGCGGAAAGTGTAGAAGACCTTCTCAAGATCAAGACTTTTACCTATAGCTGAACTTTAGAATGAAAACTGGTATCAATTGAGGAACATAATGAGCTTGAGGCTTTGGTCACTCAAAGAAGAAACTAATAGCTTTCAAATGAGCTATGAAAAATGCAATTTGGAGTAGTTTTGGTTTGGCAGCTCTTTGCCTCAAAACAAGCTGCCTATCCACTCAGTTAGGCTGAAAATTGGGCTTCACTAAAAATTAATAACTCACAAAGCATGACTGTTTTAGAAAGAGGAAGTGCACAAGATAAGTTTTTCAAAAAATATATAAACTCAAAAAATGGATACATACATTGAGAGATATGACTCTCGTAATTAGACTACCTAGAAATGGTGTGCAGCTGGACATAGTCTATAAAACTGTAGGAAATGAAATGACTGAAACCAAATGAACTACCTACAAGGGGACTTCAACACCTTCTTCCTCTATACTTGAGTGTCCTCCCTTGCCTTGTTTGTAGCCAAGTGACCATGAGCTCTCATGATGACTTCGTGAGCTCTTCTCCATAACTCCTCCACAACTTTGAGCAGCCACTCTTCACGTTTCGTTTAGTTTTTGGATCGGTTCTCTTTTGGCTTCCACTCCTTATTGAAGTAAATGCTTCCATTTTTCAGTTTTGTATTTTCTTTCTATTTGAAGAAAATAATTTTTGCAAAATATATACGACATTGCTTCTTTATTTTTTAACACTCCCCCTCAAGCTCACATGTGATCTTCCACCTTCAACCATATCCTGCAAATTGATTTCATCCTTGAACCTCTTTAGTTTAGAAGCATCTTAGGACTTTGTAAACATGTCTGCAACCTGGTCATTAGTTCTAATGAAATTTATATCCACATCCTTGCTCAAAATTTTTTCTTGAACATAATGATAATGCACTTCTATGTGCTTGCTTCATGCATGAAACATTGGATGGTTTGTCAAGTGAATGCTTTGTTGGAAGAGATGGATATGGATACTTCAAGAAATGAAATGGTACTTGCTAAACTTGCTTGGTACCAACCCTGATACACTTCAGAGTTGAATAGTAGGCCCTCTTATATTTCAAATGACACCAATAAAGTAATAATGTACTTTGGAGTTGATGAATGTAATGATTCATCCAAAACAGATAACTTCAGAAATCACAAGTTGTCAAAAACTTGCTATTTTGGTTCACACACCTCCTGGTTGTTAAGCTCAGTGCTTCCAACATAGTAGAAATTAGGAAAATTCCTTTTAGATGAATCAAATTAACTTAGCAAGCTAATGTTTGCAAGTAGAATCATTCACAATAACAAACTATGCTTAGAGAAATCAATTTAGCAATCTTAGACTCACCCTCGACTTTTCAGGGACTGCTCAAAGAAATACCAGTGACTCCTTGGATCGTGATTTCTTCCAGATGGTAGATCCAATTGACTTGAAAATGTATCAACATATAGAAGACATCAAGCTGGTTCTAATAAGCTATAGAACTTGGAAAATGATGGAGAAATTAGTGAGATATGCTTAGTCAAAGTTGATTGTTCTAAGAGATCATAGCAAGAGAGTAGACAGAGTGATCAATGACAAGTTTGTATTATAACACAATGTTGTACAAGATCATTGGCATAGAGAATGATGCACAATGATGATAGCTGAGTAGCTATGGAGTGTGCTAACTCAAGCTTACAAAATGATCAATCAAATGGGCTTGTTGTCCCGTGACTTTTCGAAAGTCTTTTTTATAACTTGCTTCACAATTTGAATTCAAATTCAAATTCTTGGCTCTCTCCATAAAGTGACTCCTATGATGTAGGCAATATTCTCTCATTAGGAACTCATAGCTATGTTTTCTCCTAACTTCCACAAGTTGTGGATTTTACAAAGATTCTTCAAGTAATTGACTTTTACCAAGGATAAATGACTAGATATTACAAGATGTGGTTCACATGAACCAATTAGTGAAGTAAGACATGTCCATAGAATTTCTCTACAATATGTCAAATGTGAAGGCTTGGGTAAATTGCACCAAGAGCTCCCCCTCAAGCCAAACATTTCGTTTCCATAGCATTATTGATCTTCAAGTATATCCTGCAATCCAATCATAGTCTTCAATCTGCAAATCTTGGTACCATCAAGTGCTTTGGTTAGTAAATCTACAAGCTCCATATTAGTAGATACATAAGAAAGTTGAATCTCCTTGCTCAAGAGCTTCTCTCTAACATAATGATAGTGTACTTCTATGTGCTTGGTTCTAGCATGATAGACAGGGTTGGCTGCAAGATGTAATGAACTGGTGTTATCACCAAAAATCATTGGTGAGTGAGTATGAAGTCCCAAATCTGAATATAACAATCTAATCCATATAGCTTCCTGAGTGGCATTGGCTAATCCCCTATATTCGGCTTCTGTTGAGGATAGAGCAAGAATTGGTTGCTTCTTTGCAGACCATGAAATTGTTTTATCTTGTGCAAAAGATACATACCCAGAGGTACTCCTTGTATCATCCTTGCATCTTGCCCAATCTGCATCTGAATATAGCTTTATATCTAAATCTCATGTATAAGGAATAACAGACCTTGGTTTTGAGTGCCCTTAAGATAGTTCAAAACCTTTTTACCTGCTTCCAAATGAGGTACTCTTGGTTTGTGCATGAACTGACTCAAAACACTTACTGCATAACAAATGTCAATCCTTGTCAATGTGGCAAAGTTCAAGCTTCCTACTATGCTTTGGTAACCTGCAATGTCTTCAAGCTCAACACCTTCATGAGCACTTAATTTATGGTTTACCTCCATAGGAGTGCTGGCTATCTTTGCATTCCCCAATTGAAACCTTTTCAACATGTCCTGCACATAAATCCGTTGAGTGATGTAGATACCTGAGTTTGTATATACTAACTCAAGTCCAAGAAAATATTTTAGTAACCCTAGCTCACTTATCTTGGACTCCTACATCATCTGATTCTTTATATGTTTGATGCCATTGGCATCACTTCCTATAAGGATAATGTCATCAACATATACACACAAGTACATCATGTCTGAATTGCTCCTTTTGATGAACAACAATGAATCTGCCTTATTCATAGTGAATCCTTGGTCTTGGAGATATGTCACCAATCTGTGGTTCCATGCCCTAGGTGCCTGTTTTAAACCATAAAGAGATTTGTTGAGTTTGCATACATGATTTACCTTTATTGGATCTTCATAGCCAGGAGAGAGAGCCATGTACACCTCCTCTAAAATCCAACCATTGAGAAAATCATTTTTTACATCAAGTTGATATAGATTCCAATTCCTTGTTGCAACTATACTTACCAATATCTTGATGGTAGACATTTTAGCCATAGGTGAGAAAGTCTCTTCATAGTCTACCCCATGTGTTTGGGCAAACCCCTTGGCTATAAGTCTAGCTTTATACCTACTTATAGTTCCATCAGAGTTTCTTTTGATTTTGTAAATCCACCTAGAACCAATTACCTTCATTGAATCTTTCTTGGGTACAAGTTCCCAAGTATCAATCTCTTGGAGTTCCTTTATTTCCTCATCCATGGCTTCTTTCCATCCTGCTTTAGTACAAGCTTCTTCATATGAAGAAGATTCTTCAAAAGATGAGTCTTTAGCAAGGTAAACAGAATTATTAGTGAGAAGAGTAGTGTCATGCCCATATTTGATTGGCTTCTTACTTCCCTTTGTGACCTTCTCAATGCTTGATTGGAGGACTCAGGTATGTCTTCCAATCTCTTCATCTTGATTTTGCCCTTTGATTTCCATGCCTTGAATTTGTCTAGGTTGATGATGTCCTCATCATGTGATTTGATGTCTTCAATCTAGTTTGGCTCTTCCTTGGTGAGGCTTGGAAACTTCTCTTCCAAGTCATATGGCAATTTAACCTTCCTACATTCACTTTCAAACCAAGAATCATTCTCATCAAACACAACATCTTTACTGACCATAAATCCCTTGCTGGATGGATTATAAAACCTTTATCCTTTCTGATTTAAATCATACCCTATGAAGATGCACTTCTCTGCCTTAGGGTCTAGCTTACCTCTGATTTGTGATGGGACATGCACATAAGCAACACATCCAAAGATCCCACAATGATCAAGTGATGGCCTTCTACCATGCCATGCTTCATATGGCGTCATCCCATCAAGTGATTTGGATGGCAACCTGTTAATAAGATAAGTGGTAGTCGATATTCTCTCTGCCCACAAATAATTAGGTAACCTTTTTTCACAACAATCAACCTATTTCTCCTCTCTTCTACCCCATATTGCTCAGGGGTATACCTTGTTGTAATTTCCCATTTGATTCCTCTATCCTGCAAGAATGCATCAAATTCATTTGAGAACTACTCACCTCCTCCATATGACCTTAGTCTCTTTAGACTTCTTCCTGTTTGGTTTTCCACAAGTGCAGGATACTTCTTAAAGCAACTGAACACTTCATCTTTGTGCTTCATAAAATATAATATTATCCACCTACTGAAATCATCAATGAAAGATACATAATACCTTGAGCCTGAAATAGAAGGATCCTTGCTTGGTCCCCACACATTTGTGTGGACAAGCTCCAAGTAATCCTCATGCATGTAGCCTTTCTTTGAGAAGGCTAGCCTATGAGATTTACCAAACTGACATGCACCACATTTATAGATTGTTGCTTGGATACATTAGTTATCCCAAGCACACATTGATCTCTACATATTTGCTTTAAGGTTCTCTCACCAATTGCCCTAATCTTTTATGCCAAATCTCAAGCTTTTGATAATGTTTGATCCTTGTAATTGTAAAGTGCAATATTCCTTGTATCCTCAAGTTCAAATGTAAATAATCTACATGTTTTTTCCCCTTGGAAATTCTCTTGAATCCATGTTGGGGGTCCTCCACAAATGCTCCATATTTATTGAACCTAAATTGCAAACCCTTTTCCACAATCTGCCCAACACTCATAAAGTTCTTGGTGATTAGGTACATAAAGGACCCTACTCAACATATTTCTATTCCCATGAGAGGTTTACTATTTCCTACCTTGACCGCTGAATGCTTGGTGTCATCACCTGTTTACACTTGGTGCTTTCCCTTCAAGGTCAGAGAGAAGAGCTACATTGCCTGCCACATGGTTTGAACATCGTGAGTCAATATAGAAGAGATGGTCATCATTCATACCTTGCTTTGAATTCATGTTCATAATCAAAAGGGAATCCTCTTGATCCTCTATGTAATTTTTGTAGTCTTTCCTTGGCCTCCTTTGTAGTTGTTGTTGTAACTATTATTGTAGTTGTTGTTGTAGCCTTGAGTATGATTGAATCTTCCTCTTGATTGTGTGTAGCCACCTCTTTGGAAACCTCTACGTCTCTGATTCTTGAAGTTCCTGTAACACTCATATGTGGTGTGATTTTATAAACCACAAATAGTGCATGGGGAAGAGTTGAAAGGTCTCCCCCTACCTTTCTCACCTCCTCTGCCCCTACCTCTTGAGTTCCTACCTCTCCCTGCATAGTTAACTTGAGAGGTCGTACCTTCATCTTCAACCTTTTTGCTTTTCCCTTTCTCTTTAGACTTTCCTGTATCTCTGTATAGGGTAGAAGAGTTTTTACCTCTAGATGAATCTCCATTTTTGTTGAGCTTGGCTTCATGGGTAAATAGTTGCCCCATGAGTGTGGTAAGATCTGGAATTTGCATGTCCATGTATAAGTCCATAGCAGTTGTGAAGGCTTCCCATTTGTCATCTGCCTTGATGCCATTGATTACTTGTCTCAGAATTTTCTCCTCTTCAATCTCATCTCCTATGCTTGCCGATTGGTCAGCCACATCCTTGACTTTGGTCACATATTCTGAAACACTTTGTTGGGGTTGCTTCCTTTGAGTGGTAAACTCAATCCAAAATTGGTTCTTCCTAGCTCTTGTATTGGAAGAAAAGTATGAAGACAATGTATCCCAAGTCTCTTGGGATGTTATAAAATTCCTAATGTGTGGAAGAAGGAATTCAGAGATAGATTTAATTAGATATGACCTTGCTAATGCATCTTTGGCACACCATGAGTTGAGCCTTTCAAGCTCCTCTCTTGTAGGTTGTCCTTTGCTTCTGAAATTGGGCATCTCCTCATCTCCTGATATGTATCCATAGAGACTCCTTCATTGTAAGTATGTCTTCATCCTCAAGGACCATGCTTAGTAGTTGTTCCTATCCAATTTATAATTAAAAAAAGGGAAACCATCTCCCATTTTACCTCAAGTTGCTCTTATACCACTATTGGAAGAGATGGATATGGATACTTCAAGAAATGAAATGGTACTTGTTAAACCTGCTTGGTACTAGCCCTGATACACTTCAGAGTTGAGTAATAGGCCCTCTTAGCTGTCAAATGACACCAATAAAGTACTAATGTACTTTGGAGTTGATGAATGTAATGATTGATCCAAAACAAATAACTTCAAAAATCACAAGTTGTCAAAAACTTGCTATTTTGGTTCACACACCTGCTGGTTGTTAAGCTCAGTGCTTGTAGCATAGTAGCAATTAGGAAAATTCCTTTTAGGGGAATGAGATTAGCTTACCAAGCTAATGCTTGCAAGTAGAATCATTCAAAATAACAAACTATGCTCAAAGAAATCAATTTAGCAGTCTTAGACTCACCCCCGACTTTTTAGGGACTGCTCAGAGAAATACCAATGACTGCTTTGATCGTGATTTCTTCGAGATGGTAGATCCAATTGACTTGCAAATTTATCAGCATATGGAAGATTCTAATCTAATTCTAACAAGCTATAAAACTTGCAAAATAATGGAGTAATCCGTGAGATATGCTTAGTCAAAGTTGACTGTTCTGAGAGATCATAGCAGTAGAGTAGACATAGTTGATCAATGACAAGTTTGTATTATAACACAATGTTGTACAAGATCATTGACATAGAGAATGATGCACAAATGCACAATGATGATAGCTGAGTAGCTATGGAGTGTGCTAAATCAAGCTTACAAAATGATCAGTCAAATGGGCTTGTTGTCCCGTGACTTTTCCAAAATCTTTTTTATAACTTGCTTCACAATTTGAATTCAAATTCAAATTCTTGGCTCTCTCCATAAAGTGACTCCTATGATGTAGGCAATATTCTCTCATTAGGAACTCATAGCTATGTTTTCTCCTAACTTCCACAAGTTGTGGATTTCACAAAGATTCTTCAAGTAATTGACTTTTACCAAGGATAAATGACTAGCTATTACAAGATGTGGTTCACATGAACCAATTAGTGAAGTAAGACATGTCCATAGAATTTCTCTACAATATGTCAAGTGTGAAGGCTTGGGTAAATTGCACCAACATTCTTGACATTTTGTCACCAAAAATTGGAATGGTTTCTACCTGCACATCAAGATCAATCAGCGAAGAGCTTCTTAATCCACATAGCTTCACAAGTTGCAAAGGCTAATTCTCTATATTCAGCATTTGTAGATGGTAGTGCAATAGTAGGTTGCTTCTTTGAGCTCCATGTGATAGGTTTGATACCTATCATGAATACATAACTTGAAGTGGATCTTCTATCTTCCTTTGAATCAGCCCAATCAACATCACTAATCTCCTTCACCTGCAATTCTTCATCATATCTATAAAACAAGGCATGATTCACTATGTGCTTCACATATCTTAGCACTCTTTTGGCTGAATTTAAATGTTCACTTGTTGGAGTTTGCATAAATTAAGAAAGAACTCCAACGACATAACACAAATATGGTCTTGTGATCATAGCATAGATCAATGAACCTATAATACTCGTTTTTGTAGTTACATCATGTAACATCTCTCCGTCATTTGAGCATAGCTTCACATTTGTGTCCATAAGTTGAGTGAGTGGTTTGCATTCACTCATTCCAAATCTGAAAAGAACATCCAACAAATACTTTCTTTGCATCAAGTAGATGCCATCTTTCCCGTAGACTACCTCAATGCCTAAAAAATATTTTAGCTTACCAAGATCTGAAATTTTAAACTCCTTACCGAGTTTTCTTTTCATCTCTTGTGTTCCTGCAATATTAGTTTGTGTTATGATGAGATCATCAACATATATGTAGATGTATACCTACTTGCCTTCTTATTTCTTCATGTAGAGAGAAGGATCTGCACTACTTGGACTATACCCACACCTTGTGAGGTACTCAACAAATCTTTGGTTCTAAGCATGTGTTGCTTGCTTCAACCCATACAAAGCTTTCTTCATCATGCAATCAAATTTTGGATGCTTTTCATCTTCAAATCAAATAAGATGACTTATGTATATCTCTTCTTGAAGTTCTCCATTGATTTTTTTTTTAATGTCAAGTTGGTACAATGGCCATCTCCTTGATGTACTCACTACAATCAAGATTCTAATTGTTCCCATCTTTGCAACCGGGTTGAAAGTCTCTTCATAGTCGATGTTGTGAATCTGCTTGAATCCTCTTGTTACTAGTTTAGCTTTATGCCTAGATAGAAAACTATCAACATTTCTCTTTACTTTAAACACCCATTTATTTGGAACAATCTTCATACGGTCAGCCTTTGGAACTAGCTCCCATGTGTGATTTTCCTTGAGAGCTTTTATCTCTTCTTGCATAGCTTGCTACCATTCTTTTTGTGCACATGCTTCTTCATATGCATCCGGATCTTTATCTTTGACCACCTGTGTCATATATGCAAAATGCTTTGTAATAAAACTTTCATAGCTCAGCCTTTGAATTGAATACCTTGCTCTTGAAAACCTCCTTACATTTCCTTTTGAATATTGCTTCTTCAACCGATTCAACTTTACCTTTGGTGTAATCACCTCTTCATAATCTTCTTCACTTGCATTTGGATCACTATTTTGGGAAACACTTTTAGCTTCAAATCTTTCATAACCTAATGTTGAAGATGAGGAATGAATCCTTAGTCTCCCCTTCCATGTTGAGCTTTCTCCATGTGATGTAGAAGGTTCTGGACCTAACATTTGAGTGCTTGTTTTCTGAAATTTGTCTTGGATAGCACCTCCATCATCTTCATAATCTTCTTCAAGAATCTTCTCTTTCCCTTTGTCTCCAAACCATGGTCTTAGCTCATCAAATACCACATCTTGTGAGACTGACTCGTAGCTCCTTTGTCACTAGATTGTAGCATCTATATCCTTTTTGCTCTGATGAAAATCCAATGAAAATACATTTTTCTGACTTTGGCTCCATCTTTGTCCTTAGTTCTTGAGGAATGTGAACATGACACACACATCCAAAAACTTTGAGATATGTAAGGTCAAGTTTCTTACCAGAATAGGCCTCCTTGGGAGTTAAATTATGCACTCTAGCTGTTGTGCACTTTTTCATCAAATAAACAACCGTACTAGCTACTGCAGCCCAATAGTTTAGTGGAACTTTCATCTCGTTGAGCATGCATCTTGCAACTTCTATGATATGTCTATTTTTCATTTCAGCAATTCCATTTTGCTAAGGCATATATCTACATGTAAATTGTCATTTGATGTCATTTTCATAAAGAATCTAAAAATTCTTTAGAGAAATATTCTCCTCCTCCATCACACCTCAAGGTCTTTATGTAACATCCTATTTCCTTTTCTACGTGTGCTTTAAATCTCTTTAACATAGAGAACACATCTGATTTTTGTTTTATGCAGAACATCCATACTTTTCTTGAATGATCATCAATAAAAGTGACAAAATATATATTACCAGCAATCGATGGTTGTTGTCATGGTCCCCATACATCCATGTGTATCAATTCGAGGACATGAGTTGCTCTTCTTGAACGGTTGTCGGGTTTGCTTTCCTAGTTGGCATGCTTCACAAAACTCATGCAGTCCAACATCATTGAAACTTGGAAGAACTCTTACCACTTCATGGTTGCTCATGTCCTTGAGCTTGGGAATGTTGATATGTCCAAACCTTTTGTGCCACAAATTGAGTTCAACAATCCTCTTGTTTCCAAACTGAATATACATCACCTTTCCATGTGGTTGTTGAATGTCCAAAGTGAACAACTTAACTTATTTCCTTCCTTGAGCAACGACCTTGAATCCTTCTTTTGGATTCTTTAAAAAACAACCTTTTTCATTAAAGATAACATGATATCCTTTCTATATTGTTTGTCCTATTGAAATCAAATTCTTTGCAATAGTAGGAACATGAAGAACATCAGTCAATACCTTCTTGTCTCCAAGCTTGATTTTTCCAACATGCTCAATTGTGTGTTGAGTTTCATCACCGGTCTCCGCACATCCTTTTCCACTTGGAGCTTGTAGATTTGTGAATAAATCTCCTTGGCATGTCATATGATTGCTGCAATGTGAATCTATAAACCATGTTTTTGGTCATCACTTCTCGGGATGTTGTACTCATGCTTCATGGCAAGCATGGTTTGCTTATCTCCTTCACTTGATGTACTCAAACATAGTTATTTTGGCTCCTTTAGCTACCTCCATTAAGCTTTCCACTCTTTTTCCAACAATCATTTGCATAATTTCCTACTTTACCACAATGATAACATGAGAATTGTATGAGTCTTGACCTCTTCCTCTATTTCTTCCTCGACCTCTTCCATGTGTGTTGTCATTTGAGTTCTCCTTGTTGTCTCCCAAGTTGTGTTGCTTGGAATTTGTGTTGTTGTAGTTTCTTCCTCTTCCTCGCGAGCCTCCTCTTGAGTCCTTCCTCTACCTTGTCCTACATATAACATTTGGCTATGGCTTCCCTTACCTTTATTGACTTCTCCTTGTTAAGTAGCCTTTTGAGCCACAAGTTTTGGTATAATATCCTTGAACATTGGTAGACAATCTCTATAAAGAATGTTTGTGATGAGGGGCTTCCACTTTTCTTCACTTCTCAAGCCGTTGAGGGTTGTTTGGATGATGTCTTCCTCTTCTATCTTGCATCCAATTGATGCTAGTTGATCTCAAAGCTCCTTGATCTTCAACATATACTACTCACTAATGCTTTGGTTTGAGCTTTTCTTCATGTTGTTGAGCTTGTTCTTGAGTTGCATTTTCTGAGACCTTGTTGAGCTAGCATACAGCTTCTCAAGTGCTTCCCAAACTTCCTTGCCTGTTTCTAGGCTTTGCACATGACCAATCATAGTGTTAGAAATAACTTGTGAAATGAGGAACATCACCCTTTGATTTCTCTCTTCTCAATCAACAAATTTTCTTCTTTGTGCTGGACTAATGTTGGGATCTTGAAGGTCCACTTGTTGTGGATCATCTCTAGTAACTAGACCCCATAAACCTTTACCTTTAAGGTAATTTTTTTTGGAGATAGATGTATGCGGAAGCACGCGAACAGCACAAGGAAGAAGAAGAAGCTTGGAGCACAAAAACACAATAATGAATGTATTACTAGAGAATGTACAAAGATAAGTAGCCCATTAGGGCAATAGGCGTATATACAAGCCGGGGGAAAAAAAACCTCCTAAAGAGGGAAAAAAGTGCCCAGGTAGTCCTAGTGTGTTCACACATATCACTACCTAAATATATCAACAAATCCCCCCCTGGGAGTGATGCGGTGAACAAGTAGCTGGCACTCATGTATAAGGAAGTGCCAAGCTATGTGGAAATCACTCCACAAAAGGAAGTAAGCCCAAATCTTTGCGGAAAGCTTCAAACTTCTCCCTAGGCAGAGCCTTCGTGAAAAGGTCTGCAATGTTCTCCTGTGTGGGCACATATGCCAAGCTGATCTCCCCAGCAGAGAACCTCTCCCTGACATAGTGATAATGCACCTCAATGTGCTTAGTGCGAGCATGGAACACAGGGTTCCTCGCAACTGCCAATGCGCTCTGAGTGTCAGTGAAGATGGTGGTGGCAGAAGACTAGCCAACACCCGAATCAGCCATAAGGCGTCTGAGCCACACACACTCAACAGTCGCTGTGAAAGCTGCCCTATACTCAGCCTCACAACTGGAAGTGGCCACAGTAGGCTGCTTCTTGCTCAACCAAGATATACATGAGCTACCAAGCATGAAGCAAAAACCACTGGTGGACACACGAGTGTCATAGCAACCAGCCCAATCTGAGTCAGAAAAAGCATGCAAATCTGGCGGTAGTGATCCCCCCTTGGGATAAAACAACCCAAGTAGCCGAGTACCACTCAAGTAGTGAAAGATGCGCTTAACCGCCTTCCAATGCATGACTCTTGGGCAATGCATAAACCTGCTCAATTGTGAGACAGCAAAATAAATATATGGCCGAGTAATGCATAAGTAAATCAAGCATCCAACAGCCTGCAGATAGAGAACAACATCAAATGCATCTCCAGCATCATGAAGACTCAAGCATAAACCTGTCTCCATAGAAGTGGCAATAGGCTTACAGTCTTCAAGGCAAAAACGCTGCAATAATGTGTCAATATATTTCGTTTGACACAAAGCCATTCCACCATCAACTTGCATAAACTGAATGCCCAAATAGTGATGCAATGCCCCAAATCAGACATCTCAAATGAGGCATGCAAATCAGCCTTAAAATCAGCAATATGCTTCTCAATAGGACCAGTGAGCAGCATGTCATCAACATAGACAACAATGATCAGAAGCACATCATTAGCACGCTTAACATATAAGGTGCTTTTAGTTGGACTATTCTCAAAACCATTTGCAACCAGATAGGCATGTATCTTCTCATACCAAGCACGTGGTGCTTGCTTTAAACCATATCATGCCTTCTTTAACCTGCACACCTGAATTTCATGCCCTTTCTACACAAAGCCACGAGGCTGAAAAACATACACTTCTTCATGTAAGTCGCCATTTAGAAATGATGTTTTAATGTCCAACTGATGTACATTCCAACCATGATGGGCTGCAAGTGCACAAATGCTCCGAACAGTAGTCATACGGCATGTAGGTGCAAAGGTCTCATCAAAATCAATGCCTCTTTCCTGCGCATAACCCTTTGCAACAAGCCTAGCCTTATACCTGTCAAATGTACCATCAGGTTTACGCTTTTGCTTGTATACCCACTTAGTGCCAATGGCCTTCTTGCCAGGAGGCAAGTCACATAAAGACCATGTATCATTCTTCATTATAGCATCATATTCAGATTGCATGGCAGCCATCCAATTTTCTGAATTCTGTGTTTCATCAAAAGAAACAGGCTCGTTCTCATCACAGAGACTAGACACAGCAATATCATAGCAATCTGATGCAAAGGAGGCACTATGAGAGCCTAAACGAGTACGATATGACAAAGGTGCATCTAATTTGCTATCACGCAAAGTCTGCACCAACCATTTTGGCATAGTTTTTGCCTGCTCAATATCAACTCTCTCATCAACAAGTGCATCATGTAAATCTGCATCAGAAATGGAATGATCTGCCTCACCATATGAAACCTGCAAAGGATGAGAAGTTGCCTCATTAGGACCAGCACTAGACTGTCCACCTGTAAAAAGAGGCATCAAAGTATCATACATGTCTTTAGAGCTAACAGATGTCTCCTTAGTACATGAAAGCAATGGCTGAATAGCATCTTCCACAAAGACAACATCACGGCTAATCAAAATGCGTTTAGTCTGTGGATGATATAGACGATAGCCTTTACTTTCAGAACTGTACCCAACAAAAATACATTTTACTGCCTTATCATCCAATTTTCTGCGATGCTGTTCAGGCACTAATGCATATGCCAAACAACCAAAAACACGCAGATGAGCAACAGATGGCTTGCGGTCATGCCAAGCCTCATATGGAGTGATAGACTGCAGCGCTTTAGTGGGACACATGTTCAGTACATATGCTGCACACATGACAGCCTCAAGCCAGAAACTATGTGGTAAAGCCTGACTCTTGACCATGCACCTCGCCATCTCCATGAGTGACCTGTTCTTTCGTTCAACAAATCCATTCTGTTGAGGTGTATATGGCACTGTACACTGGTATTTTATCCCACGTTCAGCCAGAAATGCATTAAAATCAGAAGACATATATTCCCCCCCTCGATCAGAACGGAGGGTGCCCATTTTACATGCTGACAGATTTTCAGCCATAACCAAAAATTGTTTAAAGCACATGAACACTTCGGACTTTGCTTTGAGTGGATATACCCATGCATGCCTGGAAAAATCATCAATGAAAGTAACGAAGTAAAGGTAATTCCCAAAAGAGGGTGTCTGCATAGGACCACAGACATCACTATGTACAAGCTGCAATTTCTGCGCCCGAACTGAACCATCTTTTGGAAAGGAGGACTTCTGCATTTTGCCCAAAATACAGCCTTCACATACATGTTTTCCAGGTGCCTCAAGCTTGGGCAAAGAAGACACCATATCAGATTTCTGCAGGCATAGCAAAGTAGCAAAATTCAGATGACCAAAGCGTGCATGCCAAAGCCTTGCATCTGAGATAGCCTGAGAATCATGAACTGCACATGCTGAATCATTCACAGATCTTTCATAATCTATGAGCTTATATAGCCCACGACATAAAATGCCAGAAGCAATAATCACATCGCCATTTGATAGATCACGAACTGTACACCTGTCATCAACGAATTTCACAACCAAGCCTATCTTGGCTAATGCAGAAACTGATAACAGATTCTTCTTGATCCTTGGCACAAATAAAGCATCTGACAAGGTGAAAGAACTACCATCAGCAGTAGTCAGAATGATCTTACCAACTCCCATAACAGGATAAGAGGAGTTGTTGGCGCATGTGACAGTATTCCTTGTAGGGGCAGGCTCGAGTGAAGAGAAGAAACTGCGTTGCGAGGTAATATGTTTGGTCGCCCCACTGTCAAAGTACCAAACATCTGAGTCCACTGCAGACATGCATTGCTCATGAGAAGATGGGTCAAAACTGCAAACAGTAGTAAACGCCCATTCTTCTTCTTGCACAAGATTAATAGACTCTATTTTTGGTATAGAGGCTTCTGCAACAACCATTCCAGCCTCCTTTTTCTTTGCCTCTTTTGCAGCCAGTTTAGGACAGTTCTTTATGATATGATCATTCCCTTTACAATACTTGCAAAACAATTTCTAGTTAACAAGATTTAATAGATCAAATTATTAGTGCGAACGACTTCAACTAAATAGACATGTCTGCCTAACTCAAGTGAACCAACTCTCCTCACTAAATTGATTCATTCAAGTGAATTGATTGAGCTCATGAAATTCTCTAAATCTTTAGTAATTTCCACATAAGAAGGTTTCAACCTAGGCCCACTCATAGCGTTGGGGTAAATATGGCCTTCAAGATCTTCCAATAAAAAGGTTGACTATCCTAATTTCTCTACTATCCATGACGTCCTCAAAAGCAAGTTTGATCCCATCGTCGAGGATCCCCTAGTAGTGGATAAAAAAGGCAGGCAAAAGTCTATCCTCGCTAGGGCAACTCTCCCTTGCCAAACCATGCAAAGCATCAAGAAGCTCTACATGAGAGAATGGGGCAAGGAGCATAGCCTACATCCCATCAATCATACATTGGCATACATGCTCGAGGATGCAACATTTGCTCTCCTACCAAGTCTTAGAGGGGGCCTCAGTAGATACAAGGTGCGGAAGAACTGGGTGGAAATCTCCCTCATCTCACCAAGATTTTTGGTCATCGAGCCATCAGTCCGACAAAGCTACCTGATCCCACCTCTCCCATGTCGTGCCCTAAACACCGAGAGAAAACACTATCACCAATCTGAGTCAACTATGAAGCCTGACTATGGTCGAAAAAGGCAGATTGCCAATCCTCAACCTCCCCTAGATCCTATTGTGCCTAGGCTACTTGGATGCCCAACTCACTTGCGATCAGGGTGGCGTCAAGAATATGATGAAGGGAGGCAACACAAAGCCTCCCAAAGATGAGCAAGCCAGAACGCGCTCACCTCATGCATAAAATAAGTAATCTGTTGAAGGCCTATAGCAAGGGAGGAGCCCTAGAACCCTAATCCCACTACAAGTAGCTCCAAATCACCACATTTTGATCAGGCAAGCTCTCATCAAGCTGGATATGCTTAGAAATGCAAAGAGCAGAGGATATGTGAGTAGTCTCCTCCCTAAGGAAGACAACCACATGGGCATGGCCACACATGCAGAATCTCATCACAATACCATTCATACCTCTAGATTCATCTAATACATTTCTCACATAAATGCGATCAATAATAGAGAGATTCATCCCACCAATGCAAATGTCTTAGCGCGAGAAGAGGAGATTGCCTCTCTCTCTAGCTAATCCCTCAATTAACCAAACATCATGCAGCCTCAACATCATACACAATCTCTCTCAAGTCGCAAGCTTAGATCCATGCACAATGATCCGGTTGCCCCCTGATGATCTTTAGATGCCTCAATCATAATGAAGTCACCCACAACACACCAAGCATCAACAATAGGCATTGCATCATTAATCTGTGACTAGAAAGAAGCACATGCACTCTCATGGTTTACAGCATACGGATTGAGGAATCCATATTTGAGGTCTTCCCACTGCAAGATCAACCAAATGGCCCTATCAAGGACAATCTCCGCTCTCTTCAAAATTGTGGTTTGCATGGACTCCCCAACCGAAATACATACACCACCCTAGGATCCATTGGGTCCATACCAGCCAACAAAAAACCTCATAGTGTCTTTGCAAAAGTTTCCTACACTTCCAAACACGGCCCAAAGGAGAGATGATGTTCCTCTAACATCAGAATGTCAATGGACCTAGCAACCATGCATTGGAAAAGCTCCTCCCATAGGCAAGCCCTATACCACAAGAAGTGTGGCCCACCCATCCTTTAAACATTCCATGAAAAACCTGACATGGAGACTGGGCAAACCAAGAGGCTACAATAGCAGCAAAACAAGACATCTTTGAGGCCGGCTTGGACAGGGAGTAATCCAATTCTAGACATCCTCCATAATAAGCCAACTGCTCAGTGAGAACCCAACAAAGATTGAACCAAGTGGACTCACCCAACTCCAGAGCCTTGTATTGGCTGAGTGTCTCCTCATGTATAAACATATAGCAAGGTGCAATATGAGTGTCCATAATCACATAAAAATGAGTTGACTCTTTAGAGGACTAGGAATGAAACTAAAATATGTTGTATCCGAGGCTCTGATAAAAGCTCAATATGATCAAGCTCACTGACATGATGGGAGAACTCAATAACCTGGTCACAAAAAAGTTGGAGCACCACCCCTAGAGACCAGTCAAGCTACTAGGCCCCACATAGGGGGCAAGAAAAGGAAACTTCTATGAGAAGCAAGAGCCACTGCATGGACCCAAATGGGAGATGAGATCCAATCCTCTTACTCTCCAAAGAACTGCAAGAACTCATAATTGAATCCCTCTCCCCGCAAGTGATAATGAAACCTCACTAGCCAAAGTAGAATAGTAGTTAAGAGAGAAGAACAAACTGAAATAGGGGGCCTTGGAGTCCCTCCTAAGCCACCCGACTCACTAGGAAATCACTATCGAGTAATTGTCAAGAACACCAGGGTGTAGCAAAAAGAGGGCAATGGGGCCCTGGATGGTAGAAGGCCAAGGAGAGGATGCTGAAGGAGGGGAATCAAAAGCCAGGGATTCCCACTCTGACTTAGTGCCAGGGGCACTAAGTCAACTAAATCGTCCTAAAGGGCACTTAATTGACTTCTCAGGGGAACAAAAACCTATCAAACCACCAGTTGGTATTGTCAACCCATCTTCTACCATTGCCTATGCTGCTTCCATCCAATGGAAGACAAGGATGGATCAGCCAGAGTATCCAAGGCATCATTGGGATGCTGGTGCCCACTCTCTTTCGGTGGTGAAGAGATTGGAGGAGCCAGAGAGGCGGGAGGGAGGACGAGGTGCCTACGAGGGGGGTTGATGTGTCTCCTACTGAGAACAGTGTCTGTTCTAGCACTTGATTCTCAAGGAGCACACCTTTTCAAGGTGATCAACATTGCGACAAGAAAAATCCAAAGGCTGGAGTACTCGACCCTTTGAATCAACGGATCACCTGAAAGGAACAGAAGCTCAATCTCTAATGGAAATTGTGCAGGATCAAGAACTAGGATCCAAATAGACAAAAGGCCCACAACCTTTTCTACAACTAACGCCATTGATTGCAAAATCTCTAAAAAGGTGCCAAGTGATCCACCAATCTGGGGTAACTGAGGAAGATACTCCCAACGAAGGCTAAGAAAACATGTCATCACAAGAAATCCACATGCTTCCCAAGGGATGAATATCGAAGAAGTAGTTGTCGAGGGACCAAAGCCATGTGTCCATGGGAAAACATATGATCGAGTAGCCTGCACCACAATCAAAGATAAAGCGATCATCCATGAAGCTACCTCCGGGGTCTCTAACTCTACCTAATAAAAACAGCAATCAAGGGTCTGAATATCAACTAGCTTTCAAACCTTGGCAAGCCAGCTACTCTAAAGACTCCATCCCTCAGTTCGTCATGGCTCGGATGCAAACTGAAGATCTTGCAAATGACTAAAGAGGCTTGCAAGCGCTCAACCTCAAAGACTAAAATCACTCTCCCCGTTGGTAAGAGAGAGTCCAATGGGTGACGGAGTGGATGCAGGCAAGGGGATTTTAGGTGAGTCCCTATGATGGGCAGGCTCCAATGCCATTTGTGTCTACTATGTCCAGAGGGGGGGGAGCAACTAAAATGTTGATGTATGAAACACCACAAGAAATGAATTAATGTGACACTAGAACACCTCTACGGTCACCATTAACTCATTGCCACTCCAAACTTTGAGAAATGATAGCCTAAACTGAGAACTTTGCTTCCATAGAACTTTCCAGTCACTGAAATGACATACCTTCAATATTTTGCTAATTTCTCTTAGCTCAAATATTATTTCTCCAAGCTCTTTTAGTGGATAAAATTAGAAGAGTAGATCTTTCCAACAAGCTATTATTTGCAAGAAATGGATCTCTACAACTCAAGTTATGGCCTTCACAAGATCACCCTGTATGACTTCCCAAAACTGGAAATTTTGCCTCTTTTGGTAATTCTGAGTGTCTAAAAATGAAAATTCGATGCCTAGCATCGACTTGCAACCAAAAGTCGATGCCTAGCATCGACTTTGAGCTTTTTTAGCCACTTTTTCAGTGCCAGAATTACCCCCTTGAACACACACATGAACAAGACCACTTTTATGTTAGAAGTCAATGCCAGGCATCGACTTTATGCTGAAACTCGATGCCAGGCATCGAGTTGCTCCACAAACTTCATCTTTTCAAGGAGATTCATCAGTAGATAAAAGTCAAATATGAAGATAAGGACCTCTCAGCTAGGATTCGATGCTAGGCATCGACTTCCCGCATAAAACTCAACCTTTCAACATACATTCGATGCCAGGCATCGACTTGCTTGGAAAACTTCAAGCTTTCAAATCATTACACAGAAGACAAACACTGGAGATGGAAGAAGAAGACTTATACACAGAACTTTAACTAGTTCTTGTCATAGCTATGAAAACTCAGAAGCTTGCAAGTGCTTTCTCACTCAGAGAAGCCCGACTATACTCAGTCATACAAAATGCGTTCTTACTCACTCTTTCATTGTCTTCCTCATCGCGTCAGTTGATACAAACTAACTTATATAGATTTTCTTATCCTCATCATTCTTAAAAAACTTCTAGAACTAAAGTGAACTAACTTTACAAATATAATACACTTGTGAATTTGTCCCTTCACATAGGCATATGGTTTTCTCCCAAAGCTTTGACATTCAAATATATGTCCAATTAGTGATTGTTTCTCCAACAGCTCCCCCTCAATCACTAGTTGACATTCTCTGTTTCTTCATATCATCTTCTTTTCTTTTACTCATGCCATGCTTTTGAATCTACTGGTCTTCACACCATCCAAGCTCTTTGTCATTATATATGCTATCTGATCTTTTGTAGAAATGTACTCCACTTCAATTTCTTTCTCCATTACCTTCTCTCTCAGGAAATGATAATATATCTCTATATGTTTTGTTCTTGCATGAAATACTGGATTTGCTGCAAGATAAAGTGAACTCATATTATCTCCATGTATTGAAGGTATACCTTGATCAATGCCCAAGCTTTTGAACAATGTCTGCATCCATATGACCTCCTTAGCTGCTTCCACAAGTCCTTTGTACTCAGCTTCAGTTGATGATAATGCTACTGTATGTTGTTTCTTTGAACACCAACTTACAAGCTTATCACCAATGTAAATCATGTATCCATGTGTTGATCTCCTGTCATCTTGATTACCTGCCTAGTCTGAGTCACTATATGCTCTCAACTTCAAATCTGATGTAAAAGGATAATATAATCCTTCCTTTATAGTTCCTTTGATATATCTGAGAACTCTTTGACCTGCAATCCAATGTGGGTCCTTTGGACAATGCATGAATTGTGACAAAACTCCCACTACATAACTAAGATCAGGTCTTGTTAGTGTAGCATAAATCAAACTACCCACAAGAGATTGATACTTCCTCATATCTTTGTATTCTGCACCATCATATTTACTGAGCTTGTGATAAACTTCAAGTGGAGTTGAAGCTTCTCTGCAATTTTCCATATCAAACTTCTTCAATAGATTCAGAAGATACCTTTCTTGTGATACATATATGCCATGATCTGTATAAGTGACTTCCATTCCAAGAAAGTATGACAACTTTCCTAGATCACTGATCTTGAATTCTTTTTCAAGTAATCTCTTTACCTCCTTGATTCCTTCATCTGAAGTACCTATGATTATAATGTCATCTACATAAATACAAATGTAGATTGTGCCTTCCTCAATTCTTTTGATAAGTAGACTTGGATCTGCTTTTGAACTTTGATATCCAAGTTCATTGAGATACTTCACCAGTCTATAGCTCCATGCTCTTGGAGCTTGTTTTAATCCATAGAGTGCTCTTCTCAGCCTGCAAACAAAATTTGGATACCTGGAATCTATAAACCCTTGAGGTTGTTCCATGTATACCTCATCTGATATGTATCCATTCAAGAATGCATTCTTTATATCCAATTGACTTAGAGTCCATCCTTTTGAAGCTGCAATAGAAATGATTGTCCTTATAGTTGACATCTTAGCTACAGGACTAAATGTCTCATCATAATCTATGCCATAGGTTTGGGCATAGCCTTTCACCACCAGTCTAGCTTTGTATCTGGCTATACTTCCATCTGCAAGCTTCTTCACTTTATAAACCCATTTATTTCCAATTACTTTCTTACCATTTGGTTTAGGAACAAGTTCCCATGTCTTGTTCTCCTCCAGTGCATTGAACTCTTCCTTCATTGCTTCTTCCCATTGCTTCTTACCTTTTGCTTCATCATAGTTCTGAGGTTCTTCATCATCTTTGACCATATATGCATAGTTCTTCTGAGTTATGTAAGAAGTGTCATAAGAATACCTTTCTGGTTGTCTTCTTGTCCTTCTTGACCTTCTTGGTTCACATTCTTCATAAGTGTCTAGATACACTTCTTCCTCAAATATAGGAGCTTCTTCATTTCTTCTTGTTAATCCACTTCTTGATGTACTTGCTTGCATATAGTCTTCATCTCTAGTCACCTGCACAATTGATTTTCCTTTCTCACATCTTCTTACCTCTTCTTCAAATTCTTCAGTTGTATGACCTTGATCTGCATACCATCTTTTCTGTTCATCAAATGTAACATCTCTTGAAACAAGAAATTGTTTGGTTAGAGGATTCCACAATGTGTAACCCATCTGCTTTTCATCATAACCAATGAACATATATTTTTCTGCCTTTGGTTCAAGTTTATGTCTTAGTTGTGATGGCACATAAGCATATGCAATAGATCCAAACACTCTACAATGATCTAGTGGTGGTTTCTTACCCCACCAAGCTTCATATGGAGTCATTCCATTGAGAGCTGCACATGGTAATCTATTCACAAGATATGTAGCTATATTTATAGCTTCAGCCCAAAGATAAGTTGGACAATTCTTCTCCCTCAGCATAGCTCAAACAAACTCAACCAAAGTCCTGTTCCTTCTTTCTGCTACACCATTTTGTTGTGGTGTATACCTACAAGTTATTTCTCTCTTAATACCTGCATTCCAAAGATAATCATTGAAATCTTGGGAGAAGCATTCTCCCCCTCCATCAGACCTCAGTCTCTTAAGCTTTTGACCTGTGACTCTCTCTGCATATGCATGAAAATGCTTGAAAGCTCCAAACACTTCTGATCGTTCCTTCAAGACATATAAAGTTATCCATCTTGTAGCATCATCAATGAAAAGAACATAATACCTTGAGCCACTGATAGATCCTTCTTTTGTTGGTCCCCATACATATGTATGAATGAGCTCTAGTAATCCATCATGTTTGAATCCTTTCTTTTGAAATGGTAACCTGTATGCTTTTCCCATTTGACATGCTTCACATTTATAAACCATATGTTGACTTTGCACATTTGGTAATCCTAGTACAGACTGATTAGCAACCATAGCTTTAATTCCTCTTTCATTGAAGTGACCTAATCTCTTATGCCAGAGATCAAGTTCTCTAATCACTCCTTCACCATGTGTGAGCAAAGCTTGACCAATTTTCCCTTGTACTCTTAAAGTAAAGAGTCTACCTTCTTTCTTACCAGAGACAATCTGATTATATCCATTCTCTGGATCTTCAACAAATACTCCTTCATTTGTAAACATGACTTGAAAACCTTTTTCAACTATCTGTCCCACACTAATCAAGTTTTTAGGTATTGTAGGAACATACAAAACATTGGTTAGCAAATCTGCTCCACTCTTGCATTTCACTTTTCCAATTGAATGTACACTATGTATTGTATTGTCACCTGTTTGAACTGTATGATTATAAATACCTTTTTCCAATTCTGACATCAATTCTATGTTTCCTGACAAATGATTAGAACATCCAGAGTCAATGTAAAATACCTTTAGATCTTCTTTATCTGATGTGCTGATTGAATTCATCATCAATGATGCATGACTTTCATTCTGTGTGTCATTTGCATAGTTGTAGTAGGTGGTGTTGTAGGGTTGATTCTGTCCCCAACTTCTTCCTCCACCTCTACCATAACCTCCTCTTTGACTTTGTCTACCTCTTTGAAAATTACTTTGATATCTTCCACCTCGGCCTCTGCTATTGCTGTTTTGATTCTGGTTTGATCCTTGTTGATTATGCCAATAGTCATGAGCCAAATGATTACTCAATCCACAGATCGAGCAAGCCTTCTTGTTGTTATTTTGATTACCTCTTCCTCTTCCAAAGCCTCTTGCTCTTCCTCTGCTTGTGCCTTTACCTCTTGCATAATAAACTTGAGAAGTCGACTCTTCTTCATCCTTTGCTTTACCTTTATCTCCTTTCTTCTTTTTCTTCATGTACATTGCAGAACTTTGTCCTTTATCTCCATCTCCCTTCAAGTCTTGCTCAAATGTGAGCATCAAACCAAGCAACTGGTTCAAATCTGAAACATAATGATTTAATGAAAGTTCTATTGATAAGACAAAAGGTTTCCACCTTTCATCCCCTCTCAAACCTGTAAGTAATTGAGCAATCAACTTGTGATCCTCAATATCTTCATCTATGGATCCAAGACTATCTGTTAGATCCTTCATCTTAGTGACATAATCACTAATACTTTCGGACTTGGCTTCTTCTTGAATGTTGTAAACTCTGACCATAGACTTGATTTCCTTGCTTTGGTAGTACTTTGGAAATGATATTCCAATGCATTCCATATATCTTCAAATGATTCCAATCCTCTGATGTGTGATAGCAAATGATCTAAGATTGTATTGTAGATGTAAGCTTTTACACTTGCATCCTTCTTCTGCCAATGCTTTAAAGCATCAAGTTCCTCTTTCTTTGGTCGGCTTTCATCTTCAAATATTGGCTTCTCTTCTTCACATATATCATGAGATCCTTACTCATAAGTAAGGCTTCCATTCTCATTACCCATGCGGGATAATTATCTCTGTCTAGTTTGTCAATGGAGATATGATCTGCCATACTCCTTTCCTTCTGCGTGAGCTTAAAGGATAAAGGATAATACCTTTTGAAGCTCTTTGTGTATGAGGATACTTTTGAAGTAACCTTTTGATGCCTTGTGTCTTCAAATGCTTCACCTTTCAAACTTTAATGAAAAACTTCTCGTACCTTTGCCGCCTTCTGCTCTTTAGGACCTTTCTGCTCTGATACCACTTGTTGATGTATGAAACACCACAAGAAATGAATTAATGTGACACTAGAACACCTCTATGGTCACCATTAACTCATTGCCACTCCAAACTTTGAGAAATGATAGCCTAAACTGAGAACTTTGCTTCCATAGAACTTTCCTGTCACTAAAATGACATACCTTCAGTATTTTGCTAATTTATCTTAGCTCAAATATTATTTCTCCAAGATCTTTTAGTGGATGAAAGTAGAAGAGTAGAGCTTTCCAAAAAGCTATTATTTGCAAGAAATGGATCTCTAGAACTCAAGTTATGGCCCTCACAAGATCACCCTATATGACTTTCCAAAATTGGAAATTTTGCCTCTTTTAGTAATTCTGAGTCTCTAAAAATGAAAATTCGATGCCTACATCAACTTGCAACCAAAAGTCGATGCCACGCATTGACTTTGAGCTTTTTTAACGACTTTTTCAGCGCCAGAATTACCCCCTTGAACACACACATGAACAAGACTACTTTTATGTTAGAAGTTGATGCCAGGCATCAACTTTATGCTGAAACTCGATGCCAAGCATCGAGTTGCTCCACAAACTTCATCTTTTCAAGAAGATTCATCAGTAGATAAAAGTCAAATATGAAGATAAGGACTTATGAGCTAGGATTCGATGCCAGGCATCGACTTCTCGCATAAAATTCAACCTTTCAACATACATTCGATGCCAGGCATCGACTTTCTTGGAAAACTTCAAGCTTTCAAATCATTACACAGAAGACAAACACTGGAGATGGAAGAAGAAGACTTATACACAGAACTTTAACTAGTTCTTGTCATAGCTATGAAAACTCAGAAGCTTACAAGTGCTTTCTCACTCAGAGAAGCCCGACTATACTCAGTCATACAAAATGAGTTCTTCCTCACTCTTTCATTGTCTTCCTCATCGCGTCAGTTGATACAAACTAACTTATATAGATTTTCTTATTCTCGTCATTTTTAAAAAACTTCTAGAACTAAAGTGAACTAACTTTACAAATATAATACACTTGTGAATCTGTCCCTTCACATAGGCATATGGTTTTCTTCTAAAGCTTTGACATTCAAATATATGTCCAATTAGTGATTGTTTCTCCAACATAAAAGAACTACTCAACTGCAAATAGCCATGGGTTGTGGCCCCAAACAGACAGCAAAAACAAAACCTCAAGTTTCCATCCCCTGCGAGAAGACAAAATCAAGAAGAGAAACAAAAAAGCGGGGGTTCTTTGTCGTGAAAGTAGAAGGGGAGGAGGACGGAGAATTTTGCAAGGAAAGAAGGCTCAAAGAGGGAGAGGGACAGGGGTTGTTTTTCCTATTGTCGAAGGAGGAGGGGGGAGAGGCAGGCAGACATATCTAACAGATGGAAGCATAGCAAGATAAAAGACCAAATTGGTAGCTAATGAGTTTGCTCTCCTAGGGAATTCACTATGAAGAGACTTTCAATCCCATGGACAAAATGACAACCATAAGGGCCTTAGTATCTATGGATACATCAAAGAGATGGACTATGCTTGAATCAGATTTGAAGAATGCATAATGGTGCCTTGCAAGAGGTCATGTATATGATACAACCATTAGGGTTTGAAGGTTAAATGTATGGCCAAATGCAAGATCATAGAGCTTATAACTTGATTATGTTTGTAGGTTAAAGAAGGCCTTCTTTGACCTAAAGAAAGACCTTATAGCTTGGAACTTGATTATGTTTGAAAGGTAAAGAAAGCCTTGAATGGCCTAAACCAAGATCCTAGTTCTTGGAGCTAGATGTTGACTGATTATTTATGCACGTGTGCATACAAAGTTAGTGATGGAGATCCATCACTATGTATAAAGAAGCATTATGGCAAGGCATTGTACGTACACATCTATCCCAATTACCTATAAGTTGTAGTAAATAATGATGCTACAAGTATTAAGACATCAAGAGAAATCTTAAGAAGTTGTTCAAGATCACAAACCCTCGGGTCTTCAAGTATTTTATAGGAATCGAAGTCATATATAAACAATATGGAGTGTACATTATACAAAATAAATATCTACTATATGTGTTATGCATCTTTGGCACGAGTCATGTAAGCCACTCTCATAACCCATTAAACCTAAAAGTTATGTGTAGGTATAACCTATTCAAGAAATAAAAATGTATAGAAACATAAATGGTTCTCATATATATGCAAATATTATAAGGCTAGAACTAGCTTATGTTGTAAGGCTACTCTTTGGCTTTCTACAAGCACCTATCCACTAATAACTTGAATCTAACTAGGAAAGTATTGAGACACAGAAAGGACATGATTAATTATGTTCTCTTCTCTACTTATAATGAATCTTTAGATATCATAGGGTTTAGTGATGCAGATTGACTAGGTTCAAAGAGATAGGAGGAGCACATTAGTCTATTTGCTTTCACTTGGAAGCAATAAAATCTCTTGGAATTCTAAGAAGCAACTCATATCATCTTCGAAAGTAAAATACTAAGGATTAGCACTATCCATGTAAAATTGTGTATCTTAAGAAGCTCTTTAATGACTTGGATGTGTAGATCAAGGAGTTCTGAATCTATGGAGACATCATAAGTCTTACGTCCCCAAAATTAAAGGACATCTGGATGGGTGCCTATAGTTAAAAGTGTCGAGCCAAATATGAGTTGGTTTCCTAGTGTGAACTGGGCCATCTCCTCATTTAAGCGTATAAATAGGACACATGGGCTCATTTGTGAGACATCTCTCACGTGAGGCACTTGGACTCTTGGCCATTTGGCAGAGCCTCATCACACGTACTGGTGGAAGGCAGGTGGTATGGGACACCAGTCCCTTGGAGGTGGCTCCTATTTGGCTGTAGACTCCTAGGCTCGGGGGTGAGCCCGTATTGGCTCTACGACTTGGAGGTGAGTTTGATGCCCACCCTTCTATTGTTTGTGAATATGGCTTGTGTATTTTCTTGTCTAGTAGGGAGGATCCTGGAGTTCATAACATCGGTATCAAAGCGGCTCTCTGTTTACATGGAAAAGGCAAGACAACGTGCACAAAACCATCAGAGCTCATGGAGTCATGATGGCTCAACTTGACATGCTTCTCACCCTCTTGCATGGGGTGGTATGGGACGCTCCAGCAAGAGGAAGGGGCAAGGGGAGCACATGTAAGCAGATGGTTTGAGAACATAGGTAAGTCCCTCTCTTCTTGTGTTTTCCATGTAATTAGGTGGCTCAATGATTGGTACTCTCCAACTGCATGCTTCCTGGAAGCCATGGCTGCTTCCTTTCCTCTACTGCAGAGAAGGGAAGGAAGCAACATGGGCTGCCCTTGTGTGTGGCTAGGAAGAGAAAGAGGGTTGTGTGGGAGCAGCCAACTTCAAAGGAGAGAGGCAAGAAAGAAGCATACATCGAATATTTGCTTGTTGGATTCCCTTCAGCCTTGTTGGTTGAAGAAAATTTGATGAGCGCTGCTGATTTTTGTCCACAACGCATGCCTAGAGGGAAGCCCATCATCAGCCTGTAAGATGGATTTGTTGGCATGACGAAATCACATGTACACTCAGAAATGAAGGGGCTAGATGGGAAAAGATGAAAGGAATGGGATGGATCTTGTAGGGAGGGCTAGACAACTACTATATCTATTGGTTGCCCCCTCTTTGCAATCCAGCCTAGCATAATTTTTTATTCTTAGCAACACCTCTATATGAGTGCATAGTTGTGCATGGCTATAATTAATCAATCAGTTGATGGAAAGATGGCAGTCATCTTCCTTGTGTAGTAGGGCATCATTAGGAAGCTATAGTATATGGGCGATTGTTTTTTTACCTTGCGCAAACAATTACTTTAGTTGTAAGGTAATTACTTGGGAAGCAAGGCAATTACTTGAGCTGCAAGGCAATTACTTGAGTTGCAAGGCAATTATTTGGGTTGCAAGGCAATTACTTGGACAACACAAAATCTTCCATTTGGGGTCTCTCGTATGGCATAAACTTGGTGGACCCACCTCCTCAAATTGGGCACATGCATTCTCCTCCATAGATTCCATATGGCTGGTATTACTTGGGTGATGTGTACAATTAGAAAGTTTGAAAACTTTCTAAATCAATTAAGGATGTAGCTGGAAAATAGTGAAGGTGGAAGGATCTTAATTTAGGAATATATGAATCGCTTCTCCTCTCTTCATCTTGGCATAGCACACATTTACCAAGATTGCACGTAGAGAGAAGAGTCCTTCACACCTTAGCCTCCATACTTGCACTTTCAGCCACTCCACCTTCTTCATCGTCATGGAGATGTTTTCACAACCTATTAATTCTCAGCCATCAACTTAAACATGCGCGGGCTACCTGAAGGGGTTCTTCTTTCCCAGTACTTCCATAACATCAGGATTTATAAATGGATGTATAGATTAGGAGGTTGGTATATTCATATTTTTAACTCCATTGGATGAGCCATGGTGGATGTTCATGGTTAGGTGGAGTCCTTTTCCCATGATTCGAGCATACCCATGGTGTGCTCAAGATGAAGGGCATGAGTACACTCACTTTCCTCTTTGATTAGGAAGTGGCAGGAAAAGACCCTGGATGCATATTCATGGGGATTCTGAGGCTCTTGGGCATTGACCCAAATCCTCGAGGATCTACTGGATCCTCTAGCTACTAAGTGGGGATGCCGAAAGGAGTACTTCTTTGAAGTGCTTTGCAGACCCATTGGGTTTGACTGCAGACATGAGAGGGATTGATCAGGGTATGACCTTGACTATCCAAAGAAATCCTTGGGGAGGATTTTGACTACTAATGTCAAACTGTAGCTAGATAGTCAAGGAGACCTATGGCGAGGGTCATACCTTGCTAGGTCTACAACCTTCGAGGAAGGGATTTCCACTTGAGGGCTAGTGGTTGATAGAGGATATGGGTCATCCTTGTGACCCTATGGATACATACTAGTCACTTCCATGATGATAGGCTTACTATGGGATGGAGGGAGACAGTCGTCTACCTGATGCCACATGGTGTGACTAAGAGTCACATGAGTGATTGGTATTCTCTGTGGATCTTTTTTGAAATCCATGGCTATTGACATATATGGTCTCATGTGGATGAGACCCGATCTTAGGTACATAGATGAGTCCTTCTAGACATGTATAGTTTTCATACCCCTATGTGGTAGGTCAAATTTCTCTCTCCTAGATCACTATTTGTGATCAAGGATACGAGTTGAGGGATTGGTGGATGATTATTGAGGTGGTATGACAGCCAATCTACATCCATAGGCATTACATTCTGAGAGGATTTCCATAGGGTGGGTCATAGGCCATGAGACCACCTAGAGTGGGACCTTTGCACATGTTTGTGTTGTATATACCCTGTGGGAGGCATTAGAAAATGCTTGCCATGAGAAAGAGGATATTTCCATGTGAGAGAGGATCTTCTTCCTTCATGACCACTGATGGGATCTTCCATGTGATGGAGGACTCATTCCTTGGGTTGAGCCACCGATGACATCTCCCTTGTGACAAGGACAATGGTCCTGAGTCGTAGGGGTACTTATCAGGAGGTTGAGGAATTGATTTCTCAATGGAGCACTAGGGAGAGATGCATACATATGGCATGATTGGATTCATGCATATTTTGCACATCATTTTTGTTTGATTGGCGGAACATTTATGGATTTTACTTTATTGTTCTTCTGCACTCTTTCTACTTATGAGTGCATTGGTCTTTGTTTTGGCATGATGTGGATGCACTCTACCAAAGGGGCTAGTGGTTAACCACTAATAGGTGGACTCATGATAGTTATCATAGACAAATCATGTGTTGATTATTCTCCATGTTAGGACATCTTGAGGGATGGAGGAGTAGGAGGAGCAAAGTGGCGCTATGGGATGACAAGATCATTCACATGGTCATACACACATTTAGGGTGAATCATGTTTATGGCATGACTATCACATACCTTGTTTGGCTATCGGCACCTTTGTTTTCTTGATAAAGGACGTTGAGATAGCAAACATGGTTCTAGTCCACATGGCGGACATAGGACTTCATCTGTGTTTTTTGACACTGGAGCAGCATGTCATCTATTTTCTATAGTGAGATTTGAACTTTATGTTGACAAATGCCTTGGGCCACACAGATATGTGCATGGGATACTAGAGTCTCAGTGATTCTAGCTATTGCATAGGCATGGGAACTAGTCATTGGTTATTCATATGTCGGTCTGACAAGCTTGGTAGACTTATGAGAGACTTTACAGAGGGTGTTACCTAAGGGTGAGTGTTACCCCTTGATTTATGAGGTTTCTCTCTCTCGTTCCATAGAGATCTCGACTATGTGTGTCTTTCTCTCAAAGGGGAGTACTATATGATTGCCATGTTTGGGATCAGGCAGTTATTCCAAGTCACTTTTGTGACCCGATAGTCATGGGTCCCGGGTACCTGTATGATTGGTCACAATGAGAGAAAGATGGTAGGAAGATATTCCAGTATTACTGGATTTCTTCTCGGATAGGGAAAGGTAGGCACACACTAGGATGGGGATATGTCGGTAGTTATGCCCCATCATACTTGATGCACCTTAGCCCTAGTATGCTGGTATTTGTTTATCAATATAGTATGTATTTGTTCATCAATACAGGATGGGAGACCTTCTATATGAAGTGTCCATTAGAATGCACATGGTATCAGGCTAGCATGGGCTAGGCACAAGGTACATGTGTATATGCAAGATACCTCGTATGTGGTATTTGTAGAGATACATGTATTGCCGTGCCAGTATAGATTGAGCATGGGATACATGGATAGGATGGAGCCCTCCAACTTGAGGTATCCAATGGGATGCATATGGCGCTATACATATGATGGTTTAGCACATAGCACATGCATTGCCTCTTGTTTAAAGTCTCGATTGTGGATAGCTAACACTGCTATGAACTCTATCATGATAGTTTTTGTTAAAGTCTCTATCAAGCTATGACTCTTGGTTCTAGCCAAGAAATTGCTGAGGACAACAATTAGAAATAAGGGGAGAAGTGTTATGTCCCCAAAAATAAAGAACATTTGGATGGGTGCCTGTAGTTAAAATTGTCCAACCAAATATGAGGTGCCTGCCCAGTGTGAACTGTTGGAGTTAGACGTTTGTGGAAGCACGCGAACAGTAGAAGGAAGAAGAAGAAGCTTGGAGCACAACACACAATACTGACTCTATTACTAGAGAATGTACAAAGATGAGTAGCCCATTAGGGCAATAGGCGTATATACAAGCCGGGGGCAAAAAACCTCCTAAAGAGGGAAAAACGTGCCCCGACAGTTCTAGTGTGTTCACACACATCACTACCTAAATATATCAACAAATCCCCCTTGGGAGTGATGCGGTGAACAAGGAGCTGGCACTCATGTATAAGGAAGTGCCAAGCTATGTGGAATCAATCCACAAAAGGAAGTAAGCCCAAAGCTTTGCGGAAAGCTTCAAACTTCTCCCTAGGCAGAGCCTTTGTGAAAAGATCTGCAATGTTCTCTTGCATGGGCACATATGCCAAGTTGATCTCCCCAGCAGAGAAACCTCTCCGTGACATAATGATAATGCACCTCCATGTGCTTAGTGCGAGCATGGAACACAGGGTTCCTCGCAATTGCCAATGTGCTCTGACTATCAATGAAGATGGTGGTGGTAGAAGAATGGACAACACCCAAATCAGCCATAAGGCATCTGAGCCACACACACTCAATAATAGCTATGAAATCTGCCCTATACTGAGCCTCACAACTGGAAGTGGCCACAGTAGGGTGCTTCTTGCTCAGCCAAGATATACATGAGCTACCAAGCATGAAGCAAAAGCCACTAGTGGATACACGAGTGTCACAGCAACCAGCCCAGTTAGAGTCGGAAAAAGCATGCAAATCTGGCAGTAGTGACCCCCCCTTGGGATAAAACAACCGAATTAGCCGAGTACCACTCAAGTAGCGAAAGCTACGCTTAACCGCCTGCCAATGCTTGACACCTGTGCAATGCATAAACGTGCTCATTTGTGAGATAGCAAACTCAATATCTCGTCGAGTAATGCATAAGTAAATCAAGGATCCAATGGCCTGCTGATAGAGAACAACATCAAATGCATCTCCAGCATCCTGAAGACTCAATCGTAAACCTGTCTCCATAGGAGTGGCAATAGGCTTACAGTCTTCAAGGCCGAAACGCTGCAATAATGTGTCAATATATTTCGTTTGACACAAAGGCATTCCACCATCAACGTGCATAAATTGAATGCCCAAATAGTGATGCAAATGCCCCAAATCAAACATCTCAAATGAGGCATGTAAATCAGCCTTAAAATCAGCAATATGCCTCTCATGAGGACCAGTGAGCAGCATGTCATCAACATAAACCACAATGATCAGAAGTACATCATTTGCACGCTTAACATATAAGGTGCTTTTAGTTGGACGGTTCTCAAAACCATGTGCAATCAGATAAGCATGTCTTTTCATACCAAGCATGTGGTGCTTGCTTTAAGCCATATAATGCCTTCTTTAACCTACACACCTGGTTCTCATGCACTTTCTGCACAAAGCCACAGGGCTGAAAAACATACACTTCTTCATGCAAGTCACCATTCAGAAATGTTGTTTTGATATCCAACTGATGTACATTCCAACCATGATGAGTTGCAAGTGCACAGATGCTACGAACAGTAGTCATTTGGCAAGTAGGTGCAAAGGTCTCATCAAAATCAATGCCTCTTTCCTGCGCATAACCCTTTGCAACAAGCCTAGCCTTATACCTGTCAATTGTACCATCAGGCTTATGCTTCAGCTTCTATACCCACTTAGTCCCAGTGGCCTTCTTGCCAGGAGGCAAGTCACATAAAGACCAAGTACCATTCTTCATTATAGCATCATATTCAAATTGCATAGCAACCATCCAATTTTCTGAATTTTGTGCTTCATCAAAGAAAACAGGCTCATTCTCATCATAGAGACTAGGTGTAGCCATAGCATAGCAATTTGATGCAAAAGAGGCACTATGAGAGCGTGAATGAGTAGGATATGACAGAGGTGCATCTAATTTGCTATCACGCAAAGTCTACACCAACCATTTTGGCATAGTTTTTGCATCAGAAATGGAATGATCTTCATTATCACATGAAACCTGCAAAGGTTGAGAAGTTCATAGGACCAGCACTAGACTGTCCACCTGTAAAAAGAGGCAGTAAAGTATCATACATGTCTTTGTAGCTAACAGATGTCTCCTTAGTACATGAAAGCAATGGTTGAATAGCATCTTCCACAAAAACAACATCACGGCTAACCAGAATGCGTTTAGTTTGTGGATGATACAGACGATAGCCTTTACTTTCAGAACTGTACCCAACAAAAATACATTTTACTGCTTTATCATCCAATTTTCTGCGATGTTGTTCAGGCACTAATGCATATGCCAGGTAACCAAAAACACGCAGATGTGCAACAGATGGCTTGCGATCATGCCAACCCTCATATGGAGTGATAGACTGCAGCGCTTTAGTGGGACACCTGTTAAGTACATATGTCACACACATGATAGCCTCAAGCCAAAAACTATGTGGTAAAGCCTGACTCTTGACCATACACATCGCCATCTCCATGAGTGACATGTTCTTTCGTTCAACAACTTCATTTTGTTGAGGTGTATACGGCATTGTACACTCGTGTTTTACCCCACGTTCAGCTAGAAATGCATTAAAATCAGAAGACATATATTCCCCTCCTCGATCAGAACGGAGGGTGCCCATTTTACATGGTGACAGATTTTCAGCCAAAACCAAAAACTTTGAAGCACATGAACACTTCGGACTTTGCCTTCAATGGATATACCCATGCATGCCTGGAAAAATCATCGATGAAAGTCATGAAGTAAAGATAATTTCCAAAAGAAGGTGTCTGCATAGCACCACAGAGATCACTATGTACAAGTTGCATTTTGCCCAAAATACAGCCTTCACAAACATGTTTTCTGGGTGCCTCAAGTTTGGGCAAAGAGAACATCATTTCAGATTTCTGCATGCATAGCAAACCAGCAAAATTCAGATGACCAAAGCGTGCATGCCAAAGCTTTGCATCTGACATAGCCTGATAATCATGTATTGCACATGCCAAATCATTCACAGATCTTTCATAGTCTATGAGCTTATACAGCCCACGACATAAAATGCCAGAAGCAATAATCACATCGCCATTTGACATATCATGAATTGTATACCTGTCATCAACAAATTTCACAACCAAGTCAATCTTGGCTAAAGCTGAAATTGATAACAGATTCTTCTTGATCCCTGGCACAAATAAAGCATCTGACAAAGTGAAAAAACTTCCATCAGCAGTAGTCAAAATGATCTTACTAACTCCCATAACAGGATAAGAGTTGTTGGCGCATGTAACAGTATTCCCTATAGGGGCAGGCTCGAATGAAGAGAAGAAACTGCATTGCGAGGTAATATGTTTGGTCGCCCCGCTATCAAAGTACTAAACATCTTATTCTACTGCAGATATTCACTTCACATGAGAAGATGGGTCAAAACTGCAAACAATAGTAAATGCCCATTCTTCTTCCTACACAAGATTAGCAGACTCTGTTTTTGGTGTAGAGACCTCTGCAACAACCATTCGAGCCTCTTTCTTCTTTGCCTCGTTAGCAACCAGTCTTGGACAGTTCTGTATGATATGATCATTTCCTTTATAGTACTTGCAAAACAATTTCTGCTTTTCTGATTTCTTTTCATCTTTTTCTTCCCTCTTCGATTGTGCAGAATTAGCAGATTTCTGCGTACTAGTTGAAGAGCTCCATTTTCCTTTGCCCTTCTGACTAGCCAGGAAAGCTTGATCTGCAACATGCATAATGGACCTATTCTGCCTGGATTGATCCTCTTGCAACAGAACAGAGACTAACTCCTCAAATGACAAGGCATTTGGATTGCCTTTCTAGTAGAAGCAAAACTCTAATATGAATCAAGAAGACCATTCAGAACGGTCTGCACAAGTGAGCTATCTGGTATAACCTCATCAACAGAAATCAATTGTTCCTTCAAGTCTTTGATCTTTGTTAGAAAACTCTCCATAGAATCACCTTCATTCATGTTCTCACTCTCCAACTGTTTTCGGAGGCAAGCAACACGAGCCTCATTCCTAGCTTGGTACAATGTTTGGTAAGTGTATCCCAAGCATCCTTAGTTGTTCTGCAAGAGCGAATGTGAGGAATAATGATATGTTTGACAAAGAAAGCTATCAATGCATGTGTCTGAGCATCTCTGCCATCCCAACCAATCTACTCTGCAGTAGGTGCAGCAAAATCTGTAGCACGAACATGAATATGCAGAATATCATCATCTTCGACACCTTCTGCATCAGCTTCAGTACCTGCAGTTGTAGAAGTTGCAGGTGTGATAGGACGTTTTCCAACACCCTGCACAATGTTCCACAGTCCTTTTGCAACCAATACATGTCGCATCATATAAGCCCATAACAGGTAGTTGGTACCATCCAACTTATCCTCAACAGCCAACATACGAAATACATCATTGCTTTCAGCCATGGCTGGTGACTAAAATACCTTGATGCACAAAATTAATTGTACCTCAAAAAGTTGAACAGAAGAACCCTGACGAATTCTGTTAGACCTCTAGAAGACTTCGAAACGCTTATAATGGCGAATCGAAACTGGTATATACGTTTGGCACAAAAAAACAATATATAGCCTGCACAAGCATTGTGATAGTGTGTTCGAAGGCCGAAACGAGCTCAGATCGCGATCTCCAAAATACACTGAGTATGCTCACTAAAATTCGTACGATTCTGAGACTGCAACCGGAGAGGTTTCGATGACGCCCTAGATGAAGCGACGAACTGCTCTGATACCAATTGTTGGAGTTAGACGTCTACGAAAGCATGTGAATAGCACATGGAAGAAGAAGAAGGAGCATAACACACAATACTGAATGTAGAACTAGAGAATGTATAAAGATGAGTACCCCATTAGGGAAATAGGCATATATACAAGCCGGGGGAAAAAAACCTCCTAAAGAGGGAAAAAAGTGCCCCGATTGTCCTAGTGTGTTCACACACATCACTACCTAAATATATCAACATGAACTGGGCCACCTCCTCATTTGAGCCTATAAATAGGACCCATGGCCTCATTTGTGAGACATCTCTCGCATGAGGCACTTGGACTCTTGGCCCTTTGGCAGAGCCTCGTCACCCATACTAGTCGGGGGCTTGTGGGTTGGGACGCCAGTCCCTTAGAGGTGGCTCTTGTTTGGCTGCAGGCTCCTAGGCTCGGAGGTGAGCCTGTATTGGCTCTACGGCTGGGAGGTGAGTCTGATGTCCGCCCTTCTATTGTTTATGAATATGGCTTGTGTCTTGTCTTGTCCAGCAGGGAGGATCCAAGAGGTCATAACAATAAGTATATGCCTAGCCAACAATCCTATATTTGATGCTAGTAGCAAACATATACAATTTCACTATCATTTTGTTAGGAGGTCTTGAAAAACGAAGTAGAAATCACGCATATTGAAACTAAGGATCATCTTTTAGATATGATGACCAAGTTTCTTAACGAATAAAAGCTTATGAAGTTTATAGAAGACTTGAACATGGACATGGGACAAATTATTCAATTGACTTGAACTAGAGAGCGAGTGCAAGAAACTAAGTGCAAGCTCAAGGACATTAACTTGGAATCTTTTGCCACATCATCAATGATTCAAATGAAGTTGATTATGTTCTTACCAAACTCAATTCCAAATATCAAGGTAATAGAGCATAGGACACTTTTTGGTGAGATCTAACCAACTAGATACATTCAAATAAAGACATTATGTATGGAGTTTGTAAACGCCCATAAGGAATCTCTCCTTCAATTAAGCTCATCCTTTGCTTGCTTTCTCTACATATAGCGCATATATTCTCATCATACTCCTACTGTACATGGTGATCATGTAGAATAACATATCTTCTTGTAAATGTTCAAGGAATCTCTAGAAATATTTCTTATTTATTCATATGGACTATAGAATCTTCTAAACTTGGTTTAATTCAGAAGTCATATCTCTAAGTTGTTTGTGATAATTCAATTAATTCTTTATAGATACCCTATTTGGTCATGATCAAGGATCTGAGTGGTCTAGTCTATCATGAAGCACTAGTTTGTGTGAGCTACTATAATCTATTTGAAGCAATTCATATCTTATTTGAAAGTTAAACAATTTCTTTGACTGCTTACAAAGTCTCAAGCTCATTAATTTAGCCATTTGTGAGAAACAGAGTTTTAAGTGACCATGGTAACCTAAAATTTGATCCAGGGAGAGTTCCATTTTCTTCTAGCTATACTTAGAAATGGAAATACTCCATCAATATCAAAGTCTATGCATTGCTCCGTGCCTTAATCACCACCTTGGTTGTAAGCCAAGGACTATTGGAAGCGGTGCAAATGTGCAGGTCGCTATACATGTTTCTCTAAACACCAGTCTATTCTTTGGTGGTTCTATAAGAAAATCTATGTATATGGATGATAGTAATGACTTTGAAGAGCATGTAGATTCTCTCTCTCTCGTGTAAGTGTACATACGTCAAACAAGAACACATTCATGTGCAAATATAAAAACAACACAAAAAATCACCAAACCAATACTTATACGACAAAGCAACAAAGCATAGAGATGTAGTTTTCATAGAGATTTCAAGACTGTCAATATTTATAAACGCTAGGATATTGAATATAGAATAAATAAAGTAAAATGATTATTAGAGCTCTTAACTTGTTAAAACTATTCATGTTAACTATTTTTTCCACCCCATTGTGTATGTAAATATTCTCACTTTACTTGATGAAACACTAACTCAAGATTTTTCAATTCAGTTGCATGTAGCTAACTAAGCAATATGCATGATATATAGGAAAAAATGACTCCAAATATTCTATATTCTAGATTCAATCTATGAAAAATGTTTCTTTTTAAGTATCTTTTGATCTAATGAAACACGAGAATTTTTTTTTTTTTTAAATCCTTTACGGTTGACAATTTGTCAATGATTTTGGACAAATGCCAGGGTGCATAGCACATAGGGCAACATAAGATGGAGGATTAAAATAAACTTCTTTTTTCCTCATTTTCTTGCAATATTAGGAAATCATAAGACAAGGAGGCAATTTTAGGAAGGTTCCACACAATTCTCTCAAAGACGAGAATTATACGGAGAAGGATGGGATGTTTAACAAAGCCTTGACAATATTAAGAAAGAAATTTCTCTTGAGTAAATGAATACAAAAGCATCTGATTGCGCTCAAATTGAGAAAACATTTTCCCATATCATTTAGAAGAAGAATCAAGCATGCTAAAATCAACCCCATCATGAGACGCGCAATTTTTTCCAATGGATAATACGGAAAAATATGTGATCCATCACCGTCTACATGTGGCGACCGTGAAATCTCTAATGTGACTTAAATGTTATTAGAAATAAACCACCTAAGAACATCCAATGTTCGGTTGCATATCAGTGAATGAGAACTCCTTCCTAGATAGAAATACTATAATAATTCAAGAAATTCTTATCGCACTTTTCTAAGTATAATGAAAATTCATAAAGCACAAGCACACATGCAAACACACACATACATACATACATACATACATACATACATACATACATACATACATACATACATACATACATACATACATACATACATACATACATACATACATACATACATACATACATACATATATATATATATATATATATATATATATATATATATATATATATATATATATATATATATATTACAGGCTACTTCCCTTATGGAAGGATAGAAAAACACAATATTTCTAGCAACACTTTTGAGATTTAACATGAAGGAATGAAATGTAAAATAAGAGCATTTCTTGTCAACAAAGGTATATATAACATCACCATATTTTAAAATATCAGAAGATCAATTATGCTGTTAAGTAAATCATCTACATTAAGGAAAATAGAGAAAAATCTGAAAAAAAACATGGCCTTCTATTGTGGAATGGATTACAATTAAACAAGGGAAATAGTGAAAGTATCATATCAATTTCAAGTTGGAAATTCACTAGAAAGTATCTGCAGCAAAATGCCTTCACAAGGTCGTGACTCTTCCTCTCTACAGTCCATGGTCGTTCTTGCCTCTGGAAGGTGCTGACTGTTATTTAGTACAATGAATATCTACAAAGTTAGTTAGACGAGGGGAGAAAATCCCAGCACTGCGGATGTAGTATATCACATCCATATTATTTTGGTACATTGAATATCTACAAAGTTAGTTAGACAAGGAGGGAAAATCCCAGCACTGCGGATGTAGTATATCACATCATATTATTTCCTGAGCGAACCTTGCGACAACGCTATCCAACACACGAGAGCTACATAGCAGCTGTCATCCTTGGCTGTTGAAGCATGGCCTCCAAGGCAACGTGAATTTCAGATCACAATGAGGTTGATCCTTGGCTGTTGAAGCATGGCCCCCAAGGCAACTTCAATTCAGATTATCATGAGGGTGATCCTTGGCTGTTGAAGCATGGCCTCCAAGGCAACGTGAATTTCAGATTATAATGAAGGTGATAGAACATAAGATAGACTTGATCTGGTTAGAAAGACCCGGTTGTATCAGAAATTCGAAACAATAAAGGAGGTTCTACGGAGCCATACTGCAGAAGCTATGAGCTAGACCTGAGTCTCTCACTCCATTTTCATGATGATAACGATGAGGAAGCTGGCACTGATAATCATGAAGAAGATATTGGGGGGAAAGAACGTTGGACTTTCCCGGCAATGCTCTTTAGTTCAAAGGCAACAGACTTAGGAGAATGATCCCAAAGAGTTTAAAGCAGTGAGGTGAACCTACTTCTCTATCTGGCGGCTGCCTCCCATGCTTGCCATGCGGACAATGAAATATAGATCCGCTATAGTAATGAGGATGTACTCGACATACATGAGAGAGAGAGCTCATTAAGCTTTCTGATAGCTCTTCATTTTAATTCAATAGAAGCCGACTTGGAATATATATCAGACAGATATCTGTATCGGGTTACCTTGGCACGGACGCCCTCTCCACTATGTGCATCGGCGCCATGCTTGGGTATCGAGATCGACTCGCCGTTGCTACGGTTCCTTTTTCCGACTTGCTGTAAGCTAGTCCGGAAGCCAGAGATGGCACCAAAATCTGTCTCAGCCTGCGTTGATACAGGCTCTTGGCGTGAACCTTTGGCATCCAAAAAGAGATGAAGAAGACATGAAGCTACGAGAAGCTCAGTCGAGTCGAAACGAGTAGGAGGGGCCGAGGCCATAGCACGTGTGGGATCTGAATCCATAGCTGCAGGTTAAACAGATATGTCTGTGCGACTATGTGCGCAAGCGTAAATGAAGGCAACTGTGTGGGATTTTGTTGAAATAGCAGTGACACCGCCATGTAAAGTTGCGTTTTCGGATCTCTTCTGTTTCACGGCCTTGTTACGGCGACTTGTGAGGCTCCCTTGCCGAGAAGGAGCCCTACGTGTGGAAGAAAATATAACACGATGGACTAAAGACTCGATAGTCAAACTAAAACACCCAGGCAGTCCTGAAATTTGAAGGCAGTCAGTCTGCAATGGCCTTCTCGGTCATTTTGGCCTTTCTATGAAGGCTTTTGAAATTAATGGAAATCGTTTGAGAATTAATATCACGAAACAGCATATAGTCAATAAAGAAATGCAGCCTCTCCTTTGTGGGATACAAGGGGTCTCATGAGTGTTAGGTCCCTTCACTTGTACAGTTGTAATTTCTATTAATTAAAGTTTGAAAGAGTATGCTCGCTCTAACTTCCTTTTTATAAAAATAATAAAAGAAAATAAAGGAATGCAGTATATCTCAATGATCTAATTTCCGTTTTAAATTAAATAAATAAAGGACTTTAGATATCCGCGCACATTGCCCCAGTTGGTTGGGCCCTTTGCCTCTCAAGGTTGGGGATGCGGGTTCAACCCCTCCATGCTACAACTGGATAATCATCACCACTTGAGTGGTGAGCTATTAAAGCCAAACCCTTTGAGGCATTGTTGGGCTTTCGGGTTACTTTGTTTCAAGTGAGTCATCTCTTTTGGCCTTAGGGCCATCACCTTCCATTGCTTACATTAGCAAATTTTCGACAAAACTTGACTTTTTACCACACAGCTCGCCATTTCCATGAGAAACACGTTCTTCCTCTCAGCAAATCCTTTCTTTTGAGGTCTATATGGAATTGTACACTAGTAGTTTATCCAAAGCTCAACTAGAAACGCATTAAACTCAGAAGATATATATTCCCCATCAAAATGGAGGGTGTCCATTTTGAGTAATTATAAATTTTCAGCTATAAACAAGAAGTATTTGAAGCACACAAAAACTTCATATTGTAACTTAAATGGGTAGACCCATGCATCCTTGGAAATGTCATTAAAAATTTTCACAAAGTAAAGGTAATTACCGAAAGATGGTGTCTGCATAGGACCACATACATCATTGTAAACAAGTTGCAATCATTGTTCAACTTATTGTGCCATCTTTGGTAAATGAAGAGCACTACACCTTACCCAAAATGCAACTTCGTTCATATAAAGTTTCGATGGTGCCTCAAGTTTAGGAAAAGATAACACCATGTCTAACTTTTGGAGTCATAAGGAATTGGAAAAATTCAGATGTCCAAAATGTGCATGCCATGATAGAAGTGTAGAAATTCTGGTACAAGGTAATATGTTTAGTTTTACCACTATGAAAATACCAAACATCTGAGTCCACTATAGACATACATTGTTCATGAGAAGATGGATCATAACTTCAATGAGTAGTAAATGTCTATTCTTCATTCTTAACAAGATTAATACACTTAGTTTTAGGAGAAGCGGCATCTGATGCAACCATTACAACCTCTTTCTATCTTAATGGCATGATCATTTTCCTCTCCGCAAACACAAAACTATTTATGCTTTTTTGTTTTCCTTTTAACCTTTTTTTTATTGTGAAAAATTATAAAGTTTTAGCTTACTAGTAGAGGATATCGATTTCCCTTTGTCTTTTCACTAACTAAGAAAGCTTGATCTACAGCATGCATATGGGGTTGTTTTGTCTAGATTGATCTTCTTGTAATAAAACATAGACTAATTCATTGAAAATTAAGCCATTTAGATTGTTCTTTTTCATCAAAGGAAGAGTAGAAGCAAAACTTTGATAAGAATTCGAAAGAAAACTAAGAATAGACTACCGAAATGATATTTATTTTACATGAATGAATGTGAAGGATATTGGCATATTTGATAGACAAACTTATAATACATGTGCCTATGCATCTCCACCATCCTAGTGAAGCTCCTGTGCATTAGGTGAAATAGGAACTATAGTAAGACAATGAACATGAAGATCACCATTTTCAACACCACTTGCATCACTTGCTATCATAGAATTTGCAAGATTAAGAGGATGCATTTCATATATTGCACAATATTCCAAAAGCTTTGTGTTATCAATACATGACCCATCATTTATGCCCACAATGATTAGTTATAACTATCCAAGTTATCCTCAAAAACAAACATACAAACACATCATTGATTTGAACCATGATTATGATTATACCTCGATGTAGAAAATTAATTGTTTCTCAAAAATGCTGAATAGAGATCAATTGAGCTCCACTAAATTGTAGAAAAATTTGAGTAACGTGTACAAGCAAACAAAAAATTGTATATATGCTTGGAAAAAAAGGAAAAAATTGAACGTACAACCATTGCAATAATGTGTTTGGAAGCCAAAACTAGTTCAAATCAATTTTTTGACCCTATCGAACTCCATAAAGAGTGTGTTTGAAGTACTAATGACCTCGAGTATGCTCACCAAATTTTGTGTGATTATGAGACAATATCTTGAAGGGTATTGATGATGCCTCACAGAAAGCGTTGTCCTGTTGTGATACCAATTATTGAAGCTCGAGGAGCAGGGAAGCATGCAAACATCACAAGGAAGAAGAAGCTCACAAGTACAACACACACTGATATATTACTTAGAGTAGAATGTACAAGATAAGGAGAAAATTAAGGGTGTATATACAAGCGGAAAAAAAAAAGCCTCCTAACGAGGGAAAAAGTGATGGTATTAATTGTGTGCACACACATCACTACCAAAATCAACACTCCAGTCCCAATTCACTGGCTTAGTGGTTGGGCCTCTCGCTTCTTGAGGCGGGGGCGAGGGTTCAATCCCTGGCAGCAACATGTAAGGGACATGTAATCTGGAATGATCTTGGATTGTGGCTGAGTGCCACCGTTGTCTATCCCTGCGGTAGTGTTGACCGCCGTTTAAACCAGTCATGTAAACCCCTGTTCTTGTGGGATAAAGGGGGTCCCATGGGTACTATGCCCTTCCTTGTACAGTTGCAATTTCAAAGTTAAAGTCCGGGGGAGTAGGCTTCGGCCGAACCTCCATTAAAAAAAAAAAAAAAAAAAAAAATCAGCACTCTCAATAATGGATGTATGTGTTCTCAATGCTTCGTAAGAAAAATATCTTTTTGTATTAAATGCTTAAAAGGTTAGTATTTTCTTCCCCCCCCCCCCCCGCCCCCTCTCTCTCTCTCTGGATGCGAAGTGAATATTGGGCTGGTTTAGAGTCAGGTATGTAAGTGTAAAAGAAGATCGATTTATTAACTAATAGAGGATGTTATTACAACACACTCTCTATCTGCTCATTTGCCAAGTGCTGGCTGATTTCTCTGTGTGGGGAAATCTACATATCTTCTTCAGAATTTAAGGTGAATGTGGCATACTTGGCAACATGCACACTTGTGTATTAGATGGCTGCACGTCACTCTCCTGCAGAAGCCAAATTTCTTGGGGTGAGGCTCTATGAGGTGCATGAAGTTGAAGGATGAAGGGAATCCATACTCTTTTGTGTCACTAGCTCACTTGCGTTGAGAGTGTGATATTGAAATGTCTGGGCGAGACGTCTCTCTCTCTCTCTCTCTCTCTCTCTCTCTCTCTCTCTCTCTCTCTCTCTCTCTCTCTCTCTCTGTGTGTGTGAGGAAGAAGAGTTGCACGTTCGGCTGCTGTAGAACTTGTCTATGAATTTGGTGAGAAGAGAATAGACGCGCAAATTGCAATGAAACAAGAGAGAGTGAGCTCTCTTGCTTAGTGTCGATTGATGGGATGAAGCAGTCTTGCTTAAAATTGAAGATGGTTAAACTTATGAGAGTTGTGAAGAAAAGTGCAGTCACGATAACATGGCAAAGACAACACAAAGCCCAAACACGGAAGCTGTGAGCTGTAGTAGCATTCCCGCATAGCATGAGCTCCAGGACTTTTCGTATAACAAAAAAAGCAGCTCATCTAGCAAAGTCGAGAGCACACACAGATGAGAATGCGATGTGGTTCATTGATACTCAAGGCGAAAAACATTGTGCAGGTAGAGGTGTCGTTTCTCTCTGTTTATTGTAGGGAGGAGGTACGAAAGGTCTTCCCGCTTCAAAGGTGATACTAGAGCTACATGGCACTACCTGCGGGGGACAAAAGAAAAACATGAGGGGGACAAAAAAAAAACAGAGAAGCTCGGAGATGGAAGGTCACTGTCACATTGGCGAGGACTGAAAAAAATATCATTGAGATCATGAATTTGAACCCTAGACCTCTACAAATGAAACTCTATGACATATGATAGTTTGATGATTCATTACATATGATATCCTTTATCTATGATACTAGAATAGAGGATATCATATGATTCATTACATATGATATCTTGTATCTATAATAGAATATGATAGAATGCTCGAGGAACATCCACATACGTGATATGTTTTGTAACAGGAATGCCTTGCACCCAATATGATTGAGAAGTACTCACAACATGATCTAAGCAACATCAAATGGTTTTTAGAAGTAGTACTTCAAAACATGACATGAACCACCAATGTCCACCAAAAAGAGACCTCAAAACCAACCAAGAATCACCAAGATCCGCCAAAAGAATGGTGGGAGGGTGGGAAAGAGATGTTGAAAGAGGGTACTGGGAGGGTGGGAAAATGGGTTAAATGGCATCCAAAACTTCTCTATGATGACAAAAGCTTCTCTTTAAGAAGAGAAAGCAACGTCACCAAAAGAATGTTGCCAAAACCAGCTCCACCTCCTCCAAAAGGACCAGCACCTCAAAATAGACCACCAAAAAGCCTAACCCTCTTACATACACATGCAAAGAGAGAGAGAGAAGACAGAGAGAGGTAGATAGATATACATGTGAATAAACCAACAGGTGCACATGCATAGATACACATATGCATATCTTTACACATACATATATAGAAACATGTCTACACATACACACAGCATACGCATGATACATGCACATAAACACATATATACATACTAGATAATGTTTCACACACTAAAGAGAAACATACACCATCAAGAATAAAGTCTAAATTTGATGGTCATACGTTACACTTAGAAGTTTAACTTGTATATGAACCAACTACTGCATGGGGGAATATTGCATGCATGATGTTTTGTAGTATGTTTTTCAGATTTATGTATGAAAGCTTACACAAAAGAAACATCCAAGCTATACTTAATCCCTTGTTCTAATGGCTAAAAATCATATCTCTGTTTTTATAAAAAGGCATATTATGGTTTCTATAACCAATGCACTTTTTTTGTCATAATTATGCATCTGTGTGCAAACTCTTCTGAACTATTTTTTATGGTTTGAGATTTATCTCTCTCCACCTCGAGGCTTCCCAAGAATACATCTCTTTCTCTACCCTAGCCTCTCCTTATACTTTTTTTATATTTGCATGTTTCTCTCTCTCTCTCTCTCTCTCTCTCTCTCTCTCTCTCTCTCTCTCTCTCTCTCTCTCTCTCTCTCTCTCTCTCTCTCTCTCTCTCTCTCTCTCTCTCTCTCTCTCTCTCTCTCTCTCTCTCTCTCTCTCTCTCTCTCTCTCTCTCTCTCTCTCTCTCTCTCTCTCTCTCTCTCTCTCTCTCTCTCTCTCTCTCTCTGATATGCATGTTACATACACTTACACATACATACATACACTTACATATACATACATACACGCATACATGCATACACATACACATATGCATACACTTACACATACATACATACCTGCACATACACATAAATACACACACACATACATGCATACATATATACATATACATACACACACATAGCTACTAAATACATACCCACACACATACATACACACACACATACATGCATACACCATACACATATACATACACTTACATATACATACATAAACACACACACATAATGGATACACCATACACATATACATACACTTACATATACATACATAAACACACACATACATAAGCATACATAAACACGCTATCCTTGATGTTAGAACACTTCTATATCAAGAATAACTCAAAACCTTTACCAATTTGGAGGATCAATACCAGATTATCAAAATTTTGAACTAACTCTGAAGAGAGTCATTACTCAAAAAGTCTGTTGCACATAAATCACTCATTTACATCAAATGTGTAAAATTTTTTATAAAATTTTGCAGAAGGTGTCGTCTAAAGATTGCGCACCTTCTCGAAGTTAAATCCTCTCAAAAGATTCAGTAGATATTGAGAAATGATTCAAACAATCTACCTATGTCTGAAATTGTCCTCTTGTAGAGTTGATTTTGACACCTGCAACTTCTAACACATAGTTCTCCCAAACTAGAACCCGTTTAAGCAAATGCTTTTAGAGATAGATGGCTTACCTTCCAACTTAGATTTTGACTCCTCATTTGTGCAAAACTTTGCATTGAGAACTGATCAATTCTTTGACCATCGAGATTGCGCCTGTTTCAGAATATACTCAACACTTCTTCACATACAAATGTTCCTACACATAATTCTCTCAGCCTGTTTACAATTAGGCTCTCAAATCTTAACCATAGAAGCATTTAACTATGGAGTTAGACATCTACACAAGGATTCTTGAAATGATCAAACACAGAAGGAGAACACAGCAAAATATCGAGCGTAGCTTTTTCTTCTATTCAAAAAACTTTACATCTGAATTATGAGAGAGTTCTTCCTCACTTCTAAAGTGTCTAATGACTATTACAACTTCTAATTATTCTCATCTCATGTTCTCACATATTTTCCCCGACTTTCTACTTGTATATATAGGCATATATGTACAAGCTCATGACCATACAAAAGGTACAAGTGAGCTAACTACAAATTAATGTACATATGTATACAAGTCTTCATTTCCTGAACATATTCTATCTTCAATCTTCAATTGTTGATCTTTTCTTCATCCTTTGACGTCAAGTCTTTATCCAAAACATCAATTGGTGGTTGACTTGCACCAATAGCTCCCCCTCAATCATCAATTGAGGTTTTCTCTATCTTCTTTATACCTGCCATGTCTTTGAATCTTTGTAGCTTTGGTCCATCCAAGCTTTTGGTTTTGGTTAGCATATCTGCAATCTGATCTTTTGTTGAAGTATGTATGACTTCAATCTCCTTATCAATCACCTTCTCTCTTAAGAAGTGATACTGAATCTCAATGTGTTTAGTCCTAGCATGAAAAACAAGGTTAGCAGCTAGATACAATGAACTCATATTATCTCCATGAATAGTGGGTGTACTCTGAATGATGTCAAAACTCTTCATGAGAGTCTTCAACCATATGACTTCCTTTGTAGCTTCAACCATACCTTTATACTCTGCTTCTGTAGATGATAAAGCAACTGTGTGTTGCTTCTTAGAACACCGAGAGATTAACTTATCTCCCACATAACACAGGTATCCATAAGTTGATCTCCTATCATTAGGATTACCTGCCCAATCTGTATCACTATATATCTTGATGTTTGTATATGATGTAAAACCATAATACAAACCTTCCTTGAGTGTACCCTTAATGTATCTCAACACTCTTTGTCCTGCAACCCAATGTTCTTTTCTAGGACAATGCATGAATTGAGACAACACTCCAACTGCATATGACAAATCAGGCCTAGTTAATGTAGCATAGATTAGACTACCAACGAGACTTTGATATAACTTCATATCCTTGAATTCTTCTCCTCCATATCTGCTCAATTTGTGATTCACCTCCATTGGAGTAGGTGCTACCCTGCAATCTTCCATTTTAAACTTGATCAACAAGTTCTTCAAATACCTTTCTTGAGTCACATACACTCCATGTTGAGTATATGAGATCTCCATGCCCAAGAAATATGACAAGTCTCCCAAGTCACTAATCTTGAACTCTTTCTCCATTTGCTTCTTGAGGCTTTGAATTCCCTTCTCATATCTACTTGTAAGAATTATGTCATCAACATATATGCACATGTAAATGAACCCATCATCACTTGCTTTAACAAGCAAGCTACTATCAGCTTTAGATACTTGGAAACCAAGTTCCTTCAAGAACTTCACAAGTCTATAATTCCATGCCCTTGGGGCCTGCCTCAAACCATACAAAGCTCTCTTGAACTTACATACATATTCTAAATACCTTTTATCTCTAAACCCTTGTGGTTGCTCCATGAAAACATCATCTGAAATATAGCCTTTAAGAAAAGCATTCTTCACATCTAATTGACATAATCTCCAACCTTTACATGGAGCAATGGCTATGAGTGTCCTAATGGTTGTCATCTTTGCCGCAAGACTATAGGTCTCATCATAATCTATACCATATGCCTGAGCATACCCTTTCACAACAAGTCTAGTTTTATACCTAGACACACTTCCATTTGCATACCTCTTTGTCTTGTAGACCCATTTGCATCCAATGATCTTCTGACTATTTGGTTTAGGAACCAAATCCATGTCTCATTCTCCATCAATGCATCATACTCTTCTTGCATAGCTTTCTCCCAATTTTCCTTACCTTTTGCCTCTTCATATGTAGAAGGGTCTTCACCTCCTTTCACCATGTAAGCATAATCTTGTAGGTTGCCATTTGTGTCTTGATGACCTTTTGAGTTCTCCACTTCTTGAAGTTTCTGGTTCATCACATTCTGGATCTAACCTTGGCACTTCTTCAACTTCAACTTGTACTTCATTGCTCTCTTCTTCATCAAATATCTGAACCTTTGATTTACCTTTCTTTTGATTCAAAACTTCTTCATCACCTGCATGATTATTGATTGTACATGCATACCAAGTACCTTGCTCATCAAATGTAACATCCTTTGATACAAGGAATTGCTTTGTGGATGGACTCCACAACCTATATCCCATCTGCTTATCATCATATCCAATGAACACATACTTTTCAACTTTAGGTTCCAATTTATGCCTCAACTGAGATGGCACATATGCATAAGCCAAACATCCAAATACTTTGCAATGATCTAGGGTAAGTCTCTTACCCTAAGTCAGCGTAGAAGACTCTTTGGTCTTCACTTTGCCTTTCACAAGTTGCATTCATAATCAAGGTTGAATCCTCCTTCTGGTCTGAAGCATAATTATAGTAGGTATTATTGTAGGATTGACTTTGGAATCCTCTACCTGCATTTCTTCCAAAGTAACCTCTACCTCTAAAATTACCTCTTTGGTTTCTGCCACCTCTTGCTCTTCAATAAAAATTCTGATTATATCGTCCATTATTCTGATTATTATGCCAACAATCATGAGCTAAATGATTTGTCTTACCACAAATACAGCAAGCTTTGGCTCCATCTTTATTACTTCTGCCTCTTCCTCTTCCTTTGCCACCTCCTCTTCCTCTTAGGAAGTTGGCTTGTCTAGTTGTACCTTCTTCTTCATTTACTTGTTGCTTGTCTTTGCTATTCTTCTTCTTATCCTTTGAATACATTGCTTGACCTGCACTCTTATCACCATCACCTTTGACATCTTGCTCAAAAGTTAGCATGTTTCCTAGCAACTGATTTAAATCAGGAGTAAAATGATCTAGTGACAATTCAGTAGACAAAATGAATGGCTTCCATTTCTCATCTCCTCTCAAACTTGTGAGGTAAACTCTGCCCACAAAAATGCTTTCCTTGACTTTGTAGTGTTTTAGAAATGCTCCTCCAAAGCATTCCATATATCACTTGCACTTTCAAGTCCTCTAATATGAGGTAGCAAGTAATCATTAACTCCCTTGTAGATAATGCTCCTTGTTTGAGCATCCTTCTTCATCCAAGTCTTCAAATCTGAGAGTTCATCCCTAGTTGGAACACTAGGATCTCTGAATTGTGGTTTTTCTTCTTCAGCTGTGATGTACCCTATCAGGTCTTTACTCATGAGATGAGCTTCCATCCTCATTGACCGAGCTGGATAGTTTTCTCTATCCAATCAATTTCTCTATCTGAAGAGAATCTCCCATCCTTTCTTCACTTGTGTACTAAATTCTTCAAACTTTATGAGAAATAAGTGTACCTTTACTTTGAATGAAGTTCCTTTTGATCTTCTTGATAGCTTCAGGCCTCCTTCTCAAGCTTTCCCTTTAAGCTTTCACCTTTTAAACCTTCAAGTGTTGATTTCTATATGACTGCAGCAGTCGAGGTCCTCCTTTCTTCTATTTTGATGATTCCTGCTCTGATACCACTAACGGAGAGTGTTAATCTCCAAAAGAACAAGCTATCCTTGATGTTAGAACACTTCTATATCAAGAATAACTCAAAACATTTACCAATTTGGAGGATCAATACCGGATTATCAAAATTTTGAACTAACTTTGAAGAGAGTCACTACTCAGAAAGTTTGTTGCACATAACTCACTCGTTTACTGATCAAATGTGTAATTTTTTTTATAAAATGTTGCACAAGGTGTTGTCTAAAGATTGTGCACCTTCTCCCAGTTAAATATTCTCAAAAGATTCAATAGATCTTGAGAAATGATTCAAACAATCTACCTATGTTTGAAACTATCCTCTTGTAGAGTCAATTTTGACACCTGCAACTTCTAACACATAGTTCTCCCAAACTAGGACACATTTAAGCAAATTCTTTTAGCCATAGATGGCTTACCTTCCAACTTAGATTTTGACTTCTCATTTGTGCAAAACTTTACACTGTGCATTGAGAAATGATTAATTCTTTGACCACCGAGATTGTGCCTATTTCAGAATATACTCAACACTTCTTCACATACAAATGTTCCTACACATAATTCTCTCAACCTATTTACAATTAGGCTCTCAAATATTAACCATAGAAGCATTAACTATGGACTTAGACATCTACAAAAGGATTCTTGAAATGATCAAACACAGAAGGAGAACACAGCAAAATATCATGTGCAACTTTTTCTTCTATTCAGAAAACTTTACATCTGAATGATGAGAGAGTTCTTCCTCACTTGTAAAGTTTCTAATGACTATTACAACTTCTAATTCTTCTCATCTCATGTTCTCACATATTTGCCCCGACTTTCTACTTGTATATATAGGCATATATGTACAAGCTCATGACCATACAAAAGGTATAAGTGAGCTAACTACAAATTAATGTACATATGTATACAAGTCTTCATTTCCTAACATATTCTATCTTCAATCTTCAATTGTTGATCTTATCTTCATCCTTTGACTTCAAGTCTTTATCCAAAACATCAATTGGTGGTTGACTTGCACCAACAACACATACATGCATACACATACACATGCATACACTTACACATACACGCATACCCACACATACACATACATACACACACACATACATGCATACACATACACATATACATACACTTACACATACATACATACACACACATACACATACCCACACATATACATACACACACATACATACTAAATACATGCACACATACACATACACACATACACACAAATATGCATACACTTACACATATATATACATACTGCACTTACATATGCATACATACACACACATACATACCCACACATACACATACATACACACATACATACACACATACATGCATACACATACACATACTCCTAGACAAACACATACACACGCATGCATAACACACAAGCATACACATACACACATACATACACTTACACATACATACACACACACATATAAATACACAGACATACATAATAAATACATGCACACATACACACACATACACCCACATATACATACATACACATATCATACATTTATAGTTTTGTATGTGTATTTATATGTTAGAATGTGTATTTGTGTATATGTGAATATGTGTGTATGTGTAAATGTGTAAATGTGTACATGTGAATGTGTATGTATGTACATAATCAGATTAATATCTAGTACCTTTATTTGCTACACAATCAGATTATGATCAATCAAAGGAAACTCCACCACCATCTCCTAATCGTGCAAGGATTACTTATTGTAAGTATATCAAACTTTTAATTCTAATATTTGATAGATACATACATGACGTGCAAGGACTACTTATTGTAAGTATATCAAACTTTTAATTCTAATATTTGATAGATACATACATGACTGATATATGTTTTTTTTTAATATTATAATTTAATTTTGATCAATCAGAGGGTACTCCACCACCTCCTATCAATGCAAAGAATTCACATGTGTCCTCCAATAGGAATTATGATGATTTTTACTATCAAGAGCATATTATATTGTTGGTGTAATTTTTGATATGGAACATATCGAAGACCATGATTGGAATGTACTGAATATGAGGGAAAGTATGGTAGCTTTTTTTTGGGCTAATCGCTATATGATTGCTCCCTCCACTATTACTAGTGATGGTCATGGTTTGTTTATTGTAGAGGATTTGTATGTGCCTCCAAACTCTGAAGTCACTCTTATGTCATTTTGTGGCCTCCTATGTGTATACAAATATGTGTGTGTGTGTGTGTGTTTGTGTGTGTAAATATTTATCTCAATTTATATGTAAAACTTATACTTCCATTTCAAGTGAACAAAACATAGGTAGGACTCACAGAAATCTCTCATTCTAAACTCCAACCCATGCCTCATGTATACTATAATCCCCTCAGGGTCTATGTCGCACTCCACCCCTAGGCTACCCATGCATGTCCTCATAGGCACCTATGTTGTGCTCTCATGAGCTAGAGGTGGTATAGGTGTCTTGAAAATAAATAGATGAAAATGAACATAAATATGCATTATAATATCATTAAATTAATAATATATGCATTATAATATCATTAAAATATTAATTTATGGAAAGAAACATACCTATGGGTAGATAAGTCTCTTCTTGCAAATGGAGCCACAGAGGAGCCTTCCTCTAGCCATTGGATAAGCATTTGTATGGTAAACTCTAATTCCTCATCGAGCATGTCTGCATACTCATGCATGACAACCCCTAAGCAATCAAGCAGAACTTTCCCTCTCATAAGATTCTTTAATCCCCTGAGCTTGGGACCTTGGCTATGGCTGGCCCTTGTCCCACACACACATGGAATGGTCCTTATGGAACAATGTCTGACAATCTCTCCCACTTCTAAAGATCATTGTCCTCAATGATCAATGAGAGAAAGTACTTGGGAACCAGAGCTTCTGATTCCCAAGTAGATTAAGTACACAGTAATCCTCTCCAGGCTACTAGATACTCCTAGATGACATGGTTCCTCAATCGTTTCTGTCCCTAATCTAGTATCTTGTCTAGAGAATGATCTGTGCTATCACTTTCCTGCAAAGAAACAATACTTTCTATTAGATTATTCTCCCTGGAAATATACTTTCTAAGTTTACTGATGTGAAACACCAAATGGACTTTGCAATCTAGAGGAAGCTCTAATCGATATGCAATATCACTTAGCTTTTGTAGCATGTTGCAAGGTCCACAAAACCTTGGTGAGAGCTTACTACACTTCCTTGTGGATAGTGAATTAGATCTAGCTGGTACCTGAAGAAAGACTCTATCTCCTTCCTCAAAGGATCTAGGAAATCTCTTCCTATCAGCATACTCTTTTGCCCTATCAGCTGCTTGCTGCATCTTGGTGTTAGCTATTTCTAGATTTGCTTGGAGGTTCGCTAAGAACTCCGAAGCACTAGGACAATTCTTTGGCATTCCTATGGTACTAGGATCATTGGGATTCATGCCATAGGTCATCTCAAAGGGAGACATTCCTATCACCTTGTGAGGCCTATAGTTATAAGCAAACTCTACTAGTGGCAAGTAACTATCCCAATCTGTCTGCCTCTCAGACACATATGCTCTCAACATGTCCTCTAGAATCTGGTTGACCTTCTCGGTCTAACCATCTGTCTATGGATGATCACCATTACTCATCTTTAATTACACTTTTAGTTTTTCAAATACAAACTTCCAGAAGTTTCCTGTGAATCTGACATCCCTATTCAAAACTATGGATGTCGGTAACCCATGCAATCTGAAGGCATGCTGGATAAACAACTTCACTACCTGTGGAGCTTCTATCGTCTCCTGCATGGGTATGAAATGAGCCATCTTGCTCAACCTATCTACCACAGCTAGGACATTATCCCGCTTCCTTTGGGTTTGCCATAACTCCACTATAAAGTTCATAGATATATTGTCCTAGTGATGATCTGGAATCTATAAAGGATGGAGAAGACCTGGTGTCTTTACCCTTTTTGCTTTGTTGACTGGACACATAAAACATTGTTGAACATAAGTGTGGACATCTCTAGCTAATCTAGGCCACCAAAATGTTCTTCTAACAATTTGTATTATCTTGTCAACACTAGGAGGCCCTACGCAAAAAACATCAAGGGTATCATGCATGACTTTTCTTCTCAAAGCCTGAGAATTTGGTACGCAAACCTTTCCTTTTTGTTTGACTATTCCATTCTCCTTTGAGAAATTGGAATATGCACTAGACTTGTTTGCTCTGCTAGGTGAAGAAACAGTTGAAATTGCCCCATCTCCTAAAATAGAGTCATCACTAATGGCTCTAATAATCTGTAACAAATGTGGGTCTTCCACTTGTGCTTCCTTTATTTCTTGAAGCAATGAGCTTTCTAGAACTGTAAAGCTCATTTGATACACTATCCATGATAATGCATTAATTTCTATATTCTCCGTGCCTGTTATACAAGATTCCCATGTGAAACTCCTGCATAAGATCATCCCAACGAGCCTGTCTGCTTGGAAGATCTGGCTGACTACAAAAGTACTCAAGCATATGGTGATTTGTGTATACCTTAAAGTCTGCACCATAAAGATAGTGTCTCCAGACTTTAAGTGCATCCATCACTGCATACAACTCTTGTTCATACACTGGCCAATTGCGATGTGCATTACTCAAATTTTTGCTTTCAAAAGCTATCGGCCTACCATCTTGGCTCAAGTCTGCCCCTATGGCTATGCCACTACAATCTGTCTCTAACTCAAATGGTTTTTGCGAATCTACCATTGTGAGTATAGGAGCCTCTAAAACATATTGTTTTAGAGTATCAAACCTCTTTTGCTACTCTTGCTTCCATGCAAATGCAACTTTGCCTTGAAGCAAGTTCATCATAGGCATTGCTATTGATGAATAAGAAGAGATGAATTTCCGATAGAAATTCATAGAAATTATTGTAACTACCCTTCATCCTAAGGATTAGGCAAAGCTAGAATAATTGAGACCTTCTTGGGATCCATCTGAACCCCATCAACCAAGACCACATGCCTGAGATACTCTATCCTCATAAGAAACAATTGAGTCTTCTTCGAATTTACATATAGTCGATTCTCTTTTAATACATTCAATACTAATCTTAGATGATTCTCATGCTCATGCATAGTCCTATTATACACTAACAAATGATCAACAAAATCCACAACACACTTTCCAATGAATGGTCGCAAAATTTCATTCATTAACATCATAAATGTAGCTGGCACATTAGTCAAACCAAATGGCATAACTAACTACACTATTTTGCTAAATACAAGGGCTCCACGGCATCTAAAAGATCATATATCCTATGCATGGGATATATGTGTCTGATAGTAATCTTATTGAGTGCTCGGTAGTCGACACACATCCTATAAGATCAATCTTTCTTCTTCACGAGAAGGACTGGTGTTGCAAAGGGTGAATAGTTGGGTCTAATCAGCCCTTTCTATCGGTACTCCTCCATGACCTTGTGGACTTCATTCTCCTCCTGCAAAATCATTCAAAATGGTGGCGGTCGGACTCGCTTCTGGTACCTATTCTATTCTATGCTCAATGTTCCTACAAGAAGGCAAACTTAGAGGAAATTCTTTCAAGAATAACTCTTGGAATTCTGCTTTTACTTTCTCTAAAAGTGCTTGAGCATTCCTACTAGAGTTTCCAATGACTGCATGGATCCATCATAATACACGATGAATACACAAAATAAAGAAAATAAATATACTTACAATCAATCTTGAGCAACTTGGTAGCAGTTACCAATTGCATCTCTTGGAGATCTAGCTCTCCACAGATCAATAGTCACCTCCCCTCATGCTCAAACTGGTACACATGCAATTCAAAGTCAATTACTAGTTGTTTCCTAGCATGCCACTTCTTACTTAGGACTACATTGAAATGTGTCAGTCTAGCTATCTCAAAATCTAGTTTGTCCTCATAGGACTAGATCTAAATGGGCAAATCAACAACTCGTCGATCCCATGTCTCTGTTCCCTTCACATTGGCTAACTCTACTGTGTAGGCATACTCTGGCTATAGTCTTTAGATGTAGCCTCTTGACTAGTCAGGAACTAATCACATTACATATCGACCCAATGTCAAAGAGTACCTTGACAGGCTATCCTGCCACGGCTCCCCTCATGACAATGAGTTCTGTATCTAGAAACTGATATCCTTTTTGTGCCGTTGGTAAAAGAACAACATCTGTCATAGTAGGGACCTTCTTTGTGACTGTCATGGCCACTATGGGAGATGATATCTAGGATGGGGAATCTCCAAAGTCCTCATCATCATCACTCCCTGTGTGAGTGGAATTAATAACTATGGTGGTTCCTATTTTCTTTTTCTTAGGAAAGTCCTTGAACAGGTGTTGTCCTCGACACCCATAGCATAACCCCTCTTTCATTGCCTTCTCTTTCTGCTGAGGGGTAAGAATAGACTTATTATATGCCCTCTCAGCCAGAATAGACACTTCCCTCTTACCACCTGAAACTGCCTTGATCATGTGCACCTTCCTAGCCTCTTTAGAAGGTTGTGCACTGATCAAGCCAAGAGTAGATGTGTGGAAGGATGGTCGGCTTACCTTAGTCTATGAGGACCTCTGATCCTGGGAGCATGTGCCCCTATGGCCATCCTCATAGACTAAAGCCATCTTCATGGCTTGTGCCAAGGACTGACATCTCTTCTTCCTCACCAAAGGTGTAATGGTTTCTCTCAGTCCCAAGACAAACTTGTGGACCTAGAGAAACTCTGGGATAGTATGAGGTACTTTAAGAAGTACCTCTCTATACTTATCTGAGTACTCTTGAACAGTCTTATTCTTTTGATTGATGAAGAACCAAGTGTCTAGCGCTCTAGACCTCTCATCAAGCGGTATGAAATTGTTATAGAACAAGACCTTGAACTGATCCCAAGTCGTAGGCTCTTTCTGATCTTGTTATATCTTGCTCCACTGACAGTGAAAGTTCTATCACTGACTCCACTTTTTTCAATTCATGATGTGGAGTCCATGGTGGTGGTGGTTTCTCATAAAGGAAAATCCATGTTGGACTCCCATGAAAGATCCCCCTTAAAGAACATCTTGTGTGCCAAGATCCCTCAACCTCTAGAAGAAGAGGAAGATGAAAACAAGGAAAAGATGGCTAAACCCCTAACCAACAAAGATATCTCCCTTCGTAAATGGTTGTTGTTTTGTACAACATTTGAGAGCTATCTGATCCTCAAGAATGACTCTGTCTAGTCAATGGCTTCAAGATAGAAAACGGAGACTTTATCTATTTTCAAGAAATCAAATTTGATGGAGTTGAACTGCAAAACAGCTTAAAGAGCATCTCTACATCTCATGTGTAGATTTTCACACAACACCGATGTGGGAGTGGTGGTTTGGAGATTGGCTTCAAACTGATATGACACTCTTTCTTGATGGATACTATAATGGATCGGAATCATTGGTGGATTGTCGCATCTTTTAAGGGCCCTCTTGTACTCACCATCACTTCGGTTTATGCTCCTAATCTTGACTCGAAAAGGTTGGATAGGTAGCACTCTTTAGACTCTCTTCCATTGGAGGTCATCTTCTGTGGGGAATTTACTATGGTAGAAGTCTTGTTGGATAGATGGGCCCAAAAGGGATGAGTTATTTAAGGAATTGAGAAAGATGCCTAGGACCAGGTTAAGCTACACCACAATCTAGTGGAGGTCAAAGACATATGCGATTTCTCTTGGTTGAACCTCTAGTTAAGCAAAGCTTTGCAAAAAGCTAGACTTGATAGAAGCTATATCTTGCAAAGCATCATTGAGGAGAAAGGTCCCCCATCCCTTTCACAATGTATGGACATAGTTGTATCTGATCACTACCTAATGATTCTCATGTTCAATCTCATCTTAGACACAAGAAACACCTTTGGTTTCATACTGATCCCTCAATTCTTACCCTTCCTTCCGTTCAGCAAGTGATCTCCATGACATGGAGTGAGGCCTTTAGAAGTTTTACCTCTCTGGCTAAGTGTTGGAAGATAATGGTCAATCAATCCCAAATTCTCCTTGTCAAGGCCCAAAAAGAAATCCTTAACATTCGCCAAGTGGGAAGGAAAAATCTTTATCATATGCTTGAACTTTTGGAGATGGAAATCAATAATGGTAATCCATGACTCCAATCAAGACTCCAAAAAATTAGAAGCAAACTAAGATACAAAGAGGAAATTCAAAGAAAGAACATGCAAATTTTCTTTAGCAGTAAAAGCTCGCGTCTGGATGGTCTGATCAATACGTTCTTCAAGACTAGTGACACCGAAAGGCTCTAAACTTGTTTCCTCCATATGGAAGAACTGGAACAAGATGAAACCGTATATCAAGGTTATTGAAGATTGGAAATGGCAGCCGAGATTAGGTAAAATGATTCTGTTTGGTTTCCTATTAAAGAAATCAAAGAAGTTGAATCAGAGAACATCTAAAGAGAAAAAGAAGCTATGAAACAAAGGTCTTAGCAAGTGGAAACATCTTTGGAACCATGATGGAGGTCATTGGACAAGATATGAGGACATAGACCCTATTGGGAGAGTTAAGTTTGATGATTGGTGCCATCTCAAACACAGAATCAACTCTTGGGGCAACTCAAAGACTTGTCTCCTTCTCAAGAATGACCTGCCCAGGATTGAAGGGTTAAGATGAACCAACCATAATAAATTGGATAAAATTATAAGGATCCATAAGCACCTTGACTGGCATATCTCTCTTAACAGGAGATGCTCTACCTGTTAGGTAGAAGAATTTATAATTGTAAGAAATATCTGCCTTTTAGACACCATATGATGTTTGTCTTAGGAAACAACAGGATTAAAAGCAAGTGGTATCGGTTTTGGACTATCATAGTGTTGTGTAGAGAGCAACTAGGAGAGCAACTAAGGTGGGAAAAAGACCATCAAGGAGGTGTTGCACATTGACAGAGAGTGACCCTTCCTTCAACCTTATTGGGAGCTTGAGTGCGAGGTGTGCACAAGGGCAAGCTACTGGACAAGGTGGAGGATCGCCACAGAGGAGGTTGACTACACTAGTCATTAGGGTATTTTTGTATAGGTGTATATGGTCTTGGGATTAACTATTATCATGCAAAGAGCATTTTGCCACATTCTAGACAAACCTATTGTATTCTTTATGATTACTCAAGACATAGAGGCTTCTATGTATTTGTATGTCTTTCTTCTTCTCCATTCTTCTAGTACAAACACTCAAATACTTTTCAACTAAGGGATCCCCCAACAACTTTCAATAGTTCCTTTAAGGTGAGGTGACACTATACCTTCGTGTTCTTCACTATGTCTATGTTCCTAGGTATAAATAATTACTCGTTTCTTACCATGACATTAGGGGCTCTCACATAAATAGACTTAGACTCCCATGGGCCCCTGAAATGAGGCAATTCCTATAGGGAATTGGATTCGAAGTCTAATCATTCACTAGTCTCTGCATCTTCTTGTTCTCCATAAATAGATGGAATGTCTTAAGGGAATTGATCATGGAGATCATCCACTATCTCAATGGAAAGAGGATTCTTGCTCTCCTTGGCCCATTTCTCCTCTTGAATCTCTCTTAAGAACTCTTGTGAGTATTGATTTACAGAAGAAGAGATTCAAGGATAGGATGGCAGTCATGAGTTCTTTTTTTCTGCTCCTTAAATTATCAGCTTCCTCCATATATACTTTGATTTGTGATTCTAGCAATTTACTTCTAGCATTCATCCATGCTTTTGCTGCTTCACTTGCTTCATACTTACTTTGTAGTTCTTTGAGTTGATCTTGGAGTTTCTGGTTATCAGATGTTAACATATTGCATTTTTCCATGGTTTCATTAGCTTCTTTCTCCTTAGCCATGAGTGCCTGTTGAACTTGAATTACTTGTGCAGAGAGCTTTTCACTTATTACCTGAAATTGGTTTCGCTCCCTTAAGGCCTTGTCATAATCGGCATCTACTTCGATCATTTGTTGTTGAGTATCCATGGTTGTTTGTATCATTTGTTTCACCACGGGCTTGAGTTGAGCCACATCCACGTTCAGCCATGTTTTAGGGATACTCGGTTCTTCCCCCGTTAGTACATCCTTGCCCTTATCCACATGTATTATCGCATTATGCGGTTGTTGAATTTGATGATGTATTTCTCTCTCTTTTTCTTCTTCTTCATTTGTGGTAGACTTTGTAGCACTTCCCTGAAATGTAACATCTAAAGGAGAAGGCTCTACTACAACCCTAATTGGAGTGAATGGCTCTGGCTCCTCCACTTCTTCTTGTTCTTTCTCTTCCTTTGGCATCTTTATTGGGGCTTCTCCATCCAAGTGAGTCTCTGTAATTTGAATCTTCGTCTCTTCATTCATTCTTAGTACATGGACTTCTTCTTGAGATGATCCTTCCCTTCCACCCCAAAGGAATCCGTGACTTGATTTAATTCATCCCATTTTCCATCATCCTTTGAATCACTTTTGAGGTCCATAATCATCATGGATGGCTCTTGATCTTCCTGGGTATCTGAGGATGAACTAGAGTTCATTAGTCCGAGTTCTCTATATCTATGAACTTTTGTTAGCCTCTTCCCTTGCACAGTTTCTTCATGGGACTGACAGTAGTGATGCCCTTGTACTGGCAAATTTACTTGTCCTTCCATATATTGGTGAGTGTCTTCCATTGCTTCCTTTAGCTCCTCTTCCGTAATGGGCGTGATGTTTTCAATTTTTGTCTTTGGAAGTATGTATCCTCTTTGAAGCACGAAGTGCTTCCTCTGCCTTCAACATTTCCCTTAATCTCTTGGTGCCTCTCATCCTTGGTTGAGAGCTGGTTTCGGCCTCTTCCACTACTTTTACTCCCTTCTTTTTCCTTGGTACAGTGGCTAACTTAGCATACTTAGCCATCTCTGAAGATGAAGGCATCTCCTTCAGATGTTCTCGAATACCTAATGCATGGTAGATGAGTATGGTCAATGCTATGCTTCTCTTCAATAACTTTTTATGGTTCCATTGCTTCTTAGCTTCAAACAGACTCTCTTGGATGTATGGCATCATGTTCACTTGATTACCAATCTATTTGATAGCATGAGATAAGAGTTGCACTATGATCTTCTGAGGTGTCGTGTAGCGATGCATGTTTGGAAAGCAAAAGTGTTGGTGAATCAGATGGACCTCTTCTTCAATATCTATTCGGTTGATATCCATGAATGTTCGTGTCTTAGTGCCTCGGCTTTCATCCTTCAGGTTTGTATTCCCATCCTTTTCCCATCCAAAACCTTCTTTAATCAATTCATGAGTGAATTGGATAATCACCCATTCTCCTTCCCCATCTAGGACTCTTGCCTCTGGTACTAAGGGGTTATCTAAGGCCGGTTGGAGAGTATTCATCACTTGAGTGCATCGTTGGAAGTCCGGCTTGTAAATTGGTAGCTCAAAGTATTTCTGAATACCTACCTTTGTCATTATGTCCATGGTTGATGGGAGTTCGTGTATGACTTTGAAGTCTTGGGACATGACCAGGAACTGATGGTCGGTGTCCATGATCTTTATCATGACCAAGAAAAGATGCTCTCCTGCAGGTTGGTCTTCTTGAAACCAGTGACCTTTGGCTTTGGTCACACTTTGTAGTGGAAACTCCAACACGTCTTCTTGAACGGTTGCTTCGGAATCCTCAGAAGCCATCTGCACTTGTAATAAAGAAAGGATCAGCTTCTAGTAGAAACTAATTCATGTGTTTTATGTGTGGCTTAGTGATATGTTGTGTCCTTCATCGCTTTGTTCCCCCTTGCTTAAGTAAGTAAGGTCTCTTACCACACTTCTGTTTATTTTTACTCCTGAAAGAGAACAAAAGTTATTCCTAGCCGAAGCATTTATTTATTTACAATGTAAGGTCATTCCTATGGCAATAGAAACTAAGACCTATTCCAATGATGGAAATGTGCACCACTAGTTTTGTTGAAGAGACAATGTGCCAAATGCATGACCTTGTAATGTGGCCTTGTCATGCATACTCTAGGTGCAATGGGTTCTTCATGAGTGCAAGTAGAATCTTGTTGAGTCAGTTGTTCCTGTCCTTGCTGCCTCTTTGGTATCCATATCCACTTTGTAATGGTGATTGAGGCCTTTGCTTCTGTCGGGCTTGTCGTTCTCTGGTCCTTGTCTCCTTCTTACTTGAAGTCTGAGTGTTTGATGTCGTGTTCCTTTTGTACCCTTGATAAGTCTTTTTGGACTTCCTTGCTTCACTTTGTAGGCATGATAGCTTGTTAAGTCTCTCGAGTTCTTGAGTTGCAGTCTGTTTGACCTTCTTTGGGATCCATATACTTTGTTGTGTCTTCTGGGCCTCTACTAATGACTTTGGAAGCCATATACGAAGAAGTCTTGGTGGCTCTGATTGCGAGTAGTGATTGTCTCTTTCTTTCTTTGTTGAATGGCTGCTCCGCTTCTATGTTTGGTTGTCTAGTTGAGTTCTTTGATCCTTTCAGACCCATTGTTGATGAGTATTACATGGAGGTGCGGTTCGAACAGTAGACATCCATGTAGGTTTCCTTCTTAGATTGTAGAGAGATTTAGGGATAGTGTCCTCACACTCTCTCTTGGGTTCATCTCTCAAGGGCGAGGTGGTCACATAATCAAGCATCACATCCTTATTTGCATACATTTCTAGATTACAGCATTCTTGGTTCATCCTCTTCATTGATTCATTTGCTTTTTCCTCTTTTGCATTCTCTTCTGGTGTTTTGATGACCCTATGGACTTGAGACGTCCTTTCTTCCAGTAAACTAAAGATTTCCTTATGTCCTATTTTGGTTGATATGTATCCTTGTGCTAGATGAATGCTCACTTCGTTCTCGATAATCCAGTCTTGCCATAGGATCAGATTTTCTATTAGATCTTCGTCTTTGCATACCAAAACTCTCTGCTCCATAGTAGAATTTCCTAAGTGGAGAGGTATCATGGCTTCTCCAAAACATTCTATAACCTGGCCTCCAATTCCTGTCATGCATGCTTTAGTGGGACTTATGGTTGTTTGAAGATGCGTGATTAATGTCCTTCGTATATAGCTTAGGGCCATTCCTAAGTCAATCAGTGCATCTACTAGTCGGAACTCTGTGGTTCCGATTCCTAGGTTTAAGTATGGTTGGGAGATGCTATAGCTCGTGTTATTTGAATGGTTTACGTGGTAGTTGGCCATGGATATAGGTTCCTCTCCTTGTAGATATCATTCATCCCTTTATCTTATCCACTCCTTCCGTCTCTTGATATGTTCTAAGGCTTCTTGGCATGCCTCTTCTCTAATTCTCTCCTCTTCCTTCTTTTGATTTTGTGCTCCTACTAGTCGTGCTAACATCTGGCCTGTTAATGGCTCCATGGATCGTTTCACTCGAGATCCACTCATGTAGTTGGGAAGTATATCCCTGTCTAATGTGGCTAGATTCATCGCACCAGTTGTTGAGATGTTGGTCCGTATCCACGTTGTTGTAGTTTCTTGACATGTTGTTTCAATGTATATACCAAGACTAGATCTCCTTCTTTTAAGACGTTTTCTTTGATATGTGCATCATAATATGCTTTCTGCCTCCGTTTAGGAGCATAAATTCCTACAACTACTTGTAGTCTTGTTTCGTGTAATTTTTCAATTTGATCCAATTGCTTGGATACTTCATGTCCTATCCACGCATACTGTTGTGCTACTCATAAAGTAGGTACCAAAAAGTCAATTGGTAAAACCGCATTTTGTCCATACACTAGATTAAATGGAGTAGTTCCGATTGCTATTTTGTAAGCCACATGGAAGGCCCAAATTGCATGATGCAATTGTTTGTCCCAATTGTTGACTTATTTTGTCAACACTGTACACAACACTTTATTGGAACTCTCTGCTTGACCGTTGGCTTGAGGGTGATAGGGAGCTGATTTTTTATGAATCACTAGGAATTTGTTCATCAAGGACTCTATTACCTCATTAATGAAGTGTGTTCCTCTAGCACTTACTATCTCTATAGGTAGTCCAAAGTGAGTAAAGATGTTCTCAAAGAGAAACTTCGTCGTGGTTTGAGAATCATTCTTCCTTGTTGTTTTTGCCTCTACCCATTTAGTTAGATAATCTATTGCCACTATTATGTACTCAGCGTGTGATCCTTTGGCTGGTGGGTTAATATGTCCTATGAAATCAGTGCCCCATTTGGAAAAGGTTCTCGCACAAATCATGGGTCTTGGCATATCATCTCTCCTAATAGGGTACTTGGCTCTTTGGCACACCTCACAGCTCCGTACATAAGTGTCTGCATCCATATGTAGAGTTGGCCACCACAAGCCTACAAAGAGAATCATTTTCACAGTTCTTTCGGCTGAAAAATGTCCTCGAGTGGTGGCTGCATGTGCCATTTCTAATATAGGTAAGTACTCTCCTTCATGCATGCATATTCGTAGTTGATTGTCCTTTCTTCTTTTGAATATTTGCCTTCCCAGTATAACGTAGTCCTTGCTCATTTCTTCTAGGGATCGCTTTCTAGCTAGACTTGCTCCTTCCTCATGCTCGCATGGTTTTAAGAACTTCACCATTGCCCTACTCCAATCTAGTGCTATTGTAAAGATGTGTAATGATGTATGGTCTTCTGGAGTATTTTCTTGGCATTCTGAGCAACTGCCAATATACTCATGAACATCCTTTAGCATGTCTGGCCAATAAACTCCCAATTGTTTTAATTCCCTCAGTGTTCCATGAGTTCCCTTATGCATTCTCCATCGATTTACGTGAGCTTGCTCAATTAAGTTCTTCTGTTCAGCTTCTTCTACACACCTTAACAATACACCGTTGGGTTCTTTATAGTACACACTTCCTGCAACAATGTGCAAGTTACGTGATTGCAGAAATCCTTTCCTATCATCCTTGTTGATTTGATGTTGTGGTCCATGGGTAAGTATAGGAATCAACTTCTCTTCCCACTTAGGACATACTTCTAAGTTGAACAAATAAGTATCTGGTAGGTCATCTGCTACTCCGTTGGGTGGCTCTCCATGTGTTAACCTAGACAGATGATCGGCTCTCACGTGGGTATTTCCTTTTTTGACCACTATGTCGAAGTCAAACTCCATCAGCAATAGAAACCATCTTACTAGTCTTCCCGTGTTACAGGGCTTATTGACTAGGTACAATAGGGCTTGATGGTTGATGAAGAACTTGAATTTGTTGGCTAGGAGGTAGTGTCTAAATCTCTTAGCTGCATACACCATTCCTAAACCTTCTTGTTCTATAGTCGTATAGTTTCTTTCTGCTTGGTTTAGTTGTCTGCTTGCATATGCAATATGGTGGTCCAACTTTCCTTCATCTGCAGGTTGAGCTAGGATGCATCCTATTGCGTAGTTGGAGGCATCTACATGGATATGAAATGGTTTATTCCAATTGGGTATCTTCAAAATAGGTGTTGTACTTAATTGTTTTTTCAATTCATTAAACGCTTTTTTGCACTCATCCATCCACGTAAATTAGGTTAATAATCCATATAGTGGCTTGGCAATTATGGCGTACATGTGAATAAATCTATGATAGTATCCACAATGACCCACAAAAGCTTGTACTTCCTTAGCATTTTTTGTTCTTGGAAGCTCTAGGATCACCTTTACCTTATCCTCGTGAGTGAAAATTCCATTCTTGGATACGATATGTCCTAGGATCTTCCCTTGTCTCAACATAAAGATGCATTTTTCAGGATTTAGGCACACTCGATATTGACGACACTTCTCAAATATCCTTTGTAACTCCAGAATGTGCTCATGTCTCTGACCCGAGTATGTGCATAAGTCGTCGATGTATACTTCCATACTCTTCCATAGAAACTCTTTGAATACATGACACATCAACCTTTGGAAAGTAGCAGGGGTGTTTGTGAGCCCAAATGGCATCATTCTAAAAGCATAGACTCCCCATTCAGTTGCGAATGTTGTCTTATGTTGATCCTCTATAGAAATGGCTACTTGGTTGTACCCAGAGAATCCATCTAGGAAGCTATAGACTTCCTTCCCTGCCACTCTTTCCAAGAGATGATCAGTGATATGTAACGGGTAGCTATCACAGATTGTGGCTATGCTTACTTTCTTCAGGTTAATACACACTCTTAATTTCCCATTCTTTTTGGGTACGACCACTAATGGTGACACCCATTTTGTGTGTTCTATCTCGTAAATGAATCCGGCTACTAACAATTTGTCTATCTCCTCCTTAATTTTTGCCGAATAGACATCATTATAAGTATAAGGGTGTTGCTTCGATGGTTTTGCATCAGGTGTCATTGGGATTCGATGAGAACAAATGGATGGATCTACATCTTTGAGGTCCTTGTAGGTCCATGCAAACACGTCTGGATATTCTCGAATTAGGCTTATCATTTCCTCTTCCTCTTCCAGTGACACATCCTTTCCTATATAAGTACATCTTTCTTCTCCATCTTCCATGGTCACCATTACTTTCTTCATTTGTTCCTTGTTATTGTATGCTTCTCCTTCTCTTGCCTCTCTTTTGGGAATTTGAATAGCTATTTTCCTCTCTTCTGCTTCATATCTTTCGAAGTGCTTTGGGACTTCAAAAAGGTCAAGAGGTTGTTCTCCCTTATCTAATGTCTCCTCATTGTTTGGTCTCGTCTGAGTTGCTTCTATCGCTAATACTTTGGGTGTTCTTCCCTTGTCATCGGCTCGAATTGCTTCTAAGTAGAGTTCCTCTGAATCAAATTCTGGCTCCATTTCTATGCTTTTGTACTTCTCCTTCCATTCCTTTTCTAATGCTTCTCATATCTCTACTTCTTGAAGGACTACCATGTAAAGACTTACATCATAACCTTCTTCATCCACACATCCATTCATGGTTAATACCTCCTCATTCACACACACATCTAATGTGTCTAGAATCTCCATCCAACCATGTGGTTCAAATGCTTCATCCAGGAAAACTTGAGGCATACACATACAATCATCTATGGGTCAAAAATTTTGATGTCCAATGGGCAATATTTGAGTTTTTTTCTCTTCTCGCTTTGCTTCCTTACACATCCATAGTTGAGCATCTTCATGCATCCATGATTGGTCACTTGAACCTGCACTATGAATTGAAAAATCATCCTCTTCCTTGCATATGGGGTTCCATTGTAGTGGGGGTACATCCCTATATGAAAATGTGTGTAAATTGATCTTGGTATTAATTCCCTAATGTTGTAGGTATAAAGTGTCTCTCCCCCAGTTTTGTACTACCCTGCGTTGTCTCATGAAAGGTCGTCCTAATATCATCTCATAATTATTTGCTTTTTCAAATTGACATACGGCTAGAGTGTGTTCGAATTCTACTCCGCAAGTAGTTAACTTGATCTTTTCCAATATTCCTAGAGGTCTCTCTACATGGCCATCTGCCAGTTGAAGTTTCATGCGTGTTGGTCGCAGGGCTGGCTTTTCCCAAATTTCCTTGGTGGCTATGCCTACTCCCGCTGTCGTCGAGATTTGCTCTCCTCTCTCACTTGTGAAGGCCTACAAAAAACATATTTGGTGAAGGTAGCCGGAATTCCCCGAGAAGTCCAGGATGCATCAAGGATGTCAAAGGAAGGTCACATACAAAGTTTCAAAGAAATCAAGAAAGTCCATCGTAGCGGTCAAAGCTGGTCAAAGCTGGTCAAAGTTGGGAAATTAGGGCAAAAAATTCATTGTCACCAAATTAGATGAAAATCCATATACTTGTAAAGATTGTCAAAGGCAGTCTATAGCCCAAATTTCAGCAGAAAATGGATTTGGTAGCACATTGATATGCTATGTTCATTTTGTAAAAATGTAATTTTTCTAGTTTGATCCTACAAATTCTTGTATAGAAATTTATGTTAGCCATATGGTTTGGCATGTATAAAGACCATATGTGGCTACATATTTGTATAAAGTTTCAAGGCTATCCGAGCTTCCTAGACACCTTAATGCCACCTTGCAAGCTTCCAAATGTAGTCAAACTTGTACAAGTTAGATTCAGATGGGAGTTTTTTCTGCATATTCCTAAAGGAGATCTTTGGAAACATAGTCCTACAATGTTTCATCTTCATCAAAGACTTTTTGGAGGGTCAAAGAGCACAAAGTCCAGTTTTCAAGGTCACCGCAGTTTTCTAGTATAAGAAAATTGAAGGCTTGAAGGGCTGCCACATGGCAGAATATGATTGAACCATGTTGTACGGTCAAGATGAGCTCATATTCAAGGGTGGAGATGCACTAAAGCATAAAGGAAGGAGGATCCACGAATTTTTTCCATAAAAGAAAACCTTTTTTACAATCAAAGATCAATAATGCAGCATTTCTCCAAAAATAGTGGCTTATCTTATCCGAATTGATGTCAGCACTGATCCGACGGTCCAGATCATCCCCAGATCCAATGGTGGAGAATGAGGGCGCCTAAATTTCACTCCTTTACACTAGATTTGATAGAAAGAACAATTCCAAGCCATTGATTTGATTAATCAAATGGTTGTAATCGAAAGTAGTGATCCTAGAGTTGAGAGTTGATTTCTCTAGATCCAAGGGCCCAAATTCATTCAAAAAACTATATAAACCCCCCTCCAAACTCCTAGAGCATCATTGTTAGGCATCCATAGGGCTCATGCTAGCTTACGGTTTCCTTGAGACGATCACCCTCGGTTGAGCGAGTGAGGATCCAAGGTGAGCTAGTATGAGTATAGAACCTAGTTTCAAATTTAAGTTAGAACTCCAATCTAGGATAGGCTCTTGAAACCAGCATCTCTATCTTGACTCACCCTCGGTGGAGCGTGTGAGTGAGTTAGAGCTGATTTTAATGAGTCTTAGACTTCTTTAGTTAGACGTTACGAGCCTAGACAGACATAGGGTCACTGGAGTGGAACTCACCTTCTTACGTGTGACATTCGGTTGAACTGTCATGGTTTGAGGGTCGGAACCACCTTTGATCAGTAGACTGCTTAGCATGACGTACCACGACGATATTTTACATGTAACTTAATTCAAATTCTTTTAATTCATGTCACTTGTCACTTGTCTCTTGTCTCCTCTCTCAGTCTCTTAAGTATTTTTACATGTCTTCTATTTCTTCTATGTGTGAGAAGGCTCCGCAGTATTGCGTTGAACCAGTGAGGATGTTTCTTTGAGCTTGTGAGTGAAATCCATCATCATAATTCACTTGCATGTATATAATCCATACAAATCCATACATATTTATTAGTTTCTGAAAGTGTATAAGAAGCTCCAATATTGGACCATTCTTCCTTTCGAAACTGATTTATGTGTAAGGATTCCATCTATTCTCGTCATGCATACATATCATCCAAAGAATGCTATACATATGGATTAGAATTAGGAAGTGTTTAAGAAGCTCCTCCAATGGACCATTCTTCCTTCCAAATTTGATTCGACATTAATTTCACCTTCACATCTTTAAACCTTCCAACATTCATTAGCTTCATACACCCTGTGTGTGCCACGACCGGACCCGATCCACCCGGATTGCGATCACCTCCACATTTGAACCCGACGTGAAACGCTTCGTGGCATTTGCTTCTGATCTTGTTGGGAGGTTGTGATCCATATCCTTTGTTTCATATTTTTCATCCTCATCATATCATCATCATCATTCTTGAGTGTTGCACTGGATTTCTCACGGTATCGTGCACATCGTCGTCGTGAAGTAAACGCATTTGTGAGAGATCTAGAGCTTCGTGCATCACTTGCTTATTCACATAAGATGGAGGAAGGATTCAAATCCCTTATTGTTGAGAAACAAGGCCAAAGAATAGTCTCTTCTATGTTGAGAGAGAAGGGAAAATTCAATGGCATCAACATCACAAGCTACTTAGATTTGTTTGAAGAGCAAGCTATGATTTTTGGTCTTCCCGAAGATCTTTTGATATCATTCTTTGAACGAATTGTTGATAGCTCTATCATAAACCGTGTCACTCAATATGATAGTCTTCCTTGGAGTGATTTTAGAAAGGAGATGCTCAAAGAATTCTATCTTGAAGATTATAGCCAACATAATCGAGATGGATTCTTACGATGGGTCAATTCTCCAAAGCCTAGTAGCTCTATTACTCACTTACAAAATGAGTATATTAGACGCTATGAACAACTTCCTTATGAGGATAAGATAACTTTGGAACCTGATCTTGTGATCAATTTTCTTAAGCTTCTTCATCCTGAAACTCGTAGGGAAGTTGAACGGCGATTAGAAGAACCAGATAAGCGCTATGGTCTTACTGACAATTGGCAAAAAGTGCGTAAAGTAGTAGAGGCTGTAGCCCATAGACATCAAAGACAATCCATGCTTTATGAGCAAACTAGTCTTCCTCAAGCTAGCCTTCCACAAACTAAGGAGCAAGTTAGAGAAAAATCCCATGCTATGCTTTTTGACTCTACTCCTATTCCTCAAATGATGGAGCCTACTCAAGGTTTTAAAGTAGAGCCAAATAAAAGTGTAGTTGAACAATCTCAAGTGGATATTCTCACTAAGCAAATGGAAAGTCTTATTGCTACACAATCCAATTTGGCCAAGACTATAGATGCTTTACAATCTAGTTACACCAAAACTTTCCAAAATCAAATGAACCCAATGACTTTTCAAGAGCCTAATCAACATGTTATAGCTACCAATCAAAATCCACAAGTAGCTCCTACTCAAGCATATCAAGTTCCTCCAATGCATAATCCTTCAATGCAAAATCCTCATCCTCATGTGCAAAATCCTCAAATGTATCAAAACATGTATCCTCAAGCTTCACAAATAGCTTTTCAAAATCCTCAAAATCAAAATTTTCAAAATCATCAACTGTATAATATGGAAGCTCCTCTTGCGCCTCAAGTACCACATGTTGCTCCCCAAGCTCCTCAAATACATCAATTGCCTTATCAAAATCCTAATTATCCTGTTCAAGCAATACCTTATCAACAAAATCCTCAATTTCAAAATTTCCCACCACAAGTTAATCAAAATCCTCAAAATCAAAATGGTTTTGTGCGTGGCCCTCGTAGGTGTCCTTGGTGTGATTCGTTAGAGCACTTTTTGAGAGATTGTGAATTATTGAAGGCTGCTAAGGAGCAACGACTAGTAATAGACATAGACAAGAAAATCTGTGACTATCGATCTAGGCTACCTTTGCAAGGAAATTATGGTAAGGGAGGAATGAAAAAACATTATGAAAATATAACCATAATGGACGTAGGAACTAGAGGAGTGAAACTAGAAGCTCTTGATGAACAACAAGTAGAATCAAGTAAACCCACAAAGGAAGGTGATTTTTCCATAGAGGCTTTAGTAAGAGCACGGGATGAGATTAGGAGAATAACGGCTTGGGAGTCACCAATAGAAGATCAATCTCTTAATTCTCACATATCCAATGTAGAAGAAAAACGAAAAAGAGATGAAGCTGAGCCTAGTGAAAGAAGAGTAACACGAAAACAAACCTCAGAGGGAATAGAAACAATCATAGAGCAGGGAGAAACATCACAATCCAAAGATAAACAACAAGAATCACAACCCAATGAACAAAAACAAGAGGAGAAACAAAAAGGGAAGAAGACAAAGCAAAGAAAAACAGAACCAAAGCCTTTAGATAAACAAGAACAATCAAAACAAACTGAAGACCAAACACGAGAACATGAACAAAAACAAGATCCTGAGCAAAAACAAAAGAAACCAAAGAGAAAACCTAAAGCCATCTTGATTTCAGAAATTGAGAGAAAAATAGATCCTATGGAGATTTTAGATGACATTTTGCTTAAGAGTCAAGTGACTATGTCTTTAGAACAAGTTTTCTCTATTGCAAAGCCTGTTTTTAAAGATAACTTTATCGGCCTAATTAAAAGGAAGAGGTTTCCACTTAATCTAGATACTGAGATGCAAGATTCTCTAGATCAAGATCAAGCTATGAATGAAGGCTTAAACTTTGATGAATCTGATGAAGAGGACTTTGATGATGATGAAGTAAATGTTAATAAAAATTTCTTAGGACCTATTCAACCTGACCATGAAAATCATGAAAACAATCCTGAAAGCCACTTTAAAAGAACATTTTGGTCTAGAGGTACATCAGAGATGCATGTTAAAATAGGAAATGATAAGAACACTATCACTGTAAATGCATTAGTAGATTCCGGCTCTGAAATCAATGTGATTTCAAGAGAAGTCTATGATAAGTTTCGATGGCCCATAGATAAAGATTGTGGATGGCGTATGAGAACTGCAGATAATGGTGTAGGTACCCTGTATGGAGCTTGTGCTAGTGTGCCCATATCCATAGGAGGAATCACAGAAGAGTTTCACTTTTTTATTCAAGATAATTGCTCCTATGAAGTTCTCTTAGGTCAACCCTTTATTTGTGAGAGTCGTATGGAAACTAAAGCCATGGATGATGGGTCTACCTATGCTAGATTTAAGTCTAAGGATGGAATGCAATCACTTCAAGTCATGACAGTAGGAGTGAATCATCCTAGGAATCGATTGTCAATTAGAAAGAAACCTATTGTTACTCAGGGTCATGAGCATGCTTGTAGTGATTGTGCACCTCGATTCATGTTTGGAGCTACATATGATCAAAATTTCGGATAGAATCCATTGTTGAGCGGGACAACAGTGGATATTGGTTTGACATCTCGCATCCAACCAACATGTACAATAGTTTGTCACTTTGTTTTCCACATTCTAGATTAGATTTTCTTCATAAGAGTCAATTGTCCAAGTCTTTTATCCAAAAAACCCAAAAAAAATATAAAAATAACAAAATCATGGAACATGATGAGAACATTGAGCATGTGATTGAAACATCTCATTGTTTCTCTACTCTTGAGGAGTTAGAGTTATGTCTTCAACAAAATTCTAATTCCCATATTATTCTTCTTTCTTCCCTTGATGAGTATGCTCTAATCCAAGAGTATGCTCTCAATGTTGACAAGTGCTCAAAATTTAACCAAACACATGATGCCTTAGTTGAAACAAAGTACAAAACTGTAGATAAAAAAATCAAACCCATAGCTCAACCGTTACCTCAAGGAAGTAATGAAAAAATTATTGATGTGAAAAATGATCCAATTCTTCGGGATAAGAAAAACATAGGACATACATTCACGGATGAGACAATCAAACAGGTGAAAATTGGTAGAGATGATGACTTTCTTTTGCCAGCAGAGAGAGATAAATTTGAGAGAGTCATACGGAGCCATGGAAAAGCCTTTACTATGTATCCTCATGAGATTGGTTGTGTAGATCCTAAGCTAGTTGCACCCATGATAATCTTTACTATTCCACATATTCCATGGAATCTTCGTCCTATACCTGTTCCAAAGGCTCACTTACCTGAGCTAATGAAACTACTTAAGGAGAAGATAAACATGAGAATTTTAGAGCCATCTTTTGCACCTTACTCAAACAGATGGTTCACTGTGCCTAAAAAGAATGGGAAACTACGTTTTATTCAAGATCTCCAACCCGTCAATAAAGTCACCATAAGGAATGTAGGAACAGGACCCATTGTAGATGAGTTTGCTGAATCATTTTCAGGACATTCTATCTATTCAATGGGTGATTTATATTCTGGATATGACCAATTCCAGTTAGCAATTGACAGTCGTGACATAACCACAATGAAAACTCCTTTAGGCTTAGTGCGAATGTGTACTTTACCTCAAGGAGCGACTAATTCTGTGGCTCATATGATGAGTGCTATGAATATGGTCTTACGTGACTTTATCCCTCATATAACTATGCCATTCATTGATGATATTCCAATTAAAGGGAGTGAGGAACGTGTAAAGGACATTACTTTAGATTCATCTGGATGTCGTAAATTTGTTCTTGACCATATCTTTGATTGTGAAAGAATATTTCAACGATTTGAAGAGGTAGGTCTCACATTTTCCATAGAGAAATCTGTTTTTGGTGTCAACGAGGTACTTATTGTTGGACATTTATGTGGCCATTATGGTCGAAAGCCATACCCACAAAAAGTTGATGCCATTAGCAAGATTTCTGAAACATGTAACAACGTGAGTGAGGTACGTAGATTTCTTGGTGCTTGCATCTTTTATGTTATTTGGATCCCTCACTTTGCTCATGTTGCTGATTGTCTTTATGACTTGTTGAGGAAGAAACGAAAATTTATTTGGACTGACAAACACACTCAAGCTATGCGTAAATTGAAGAAATTATTGCTTAAAGCTCCCATCCTTAAGCGTGTAGACTATTCTGCTAACAAACCTATTATATTGACTGTTGATACTAGTCCTATTGGTATAGGTTGGGTCATAAGTCAAGATGATAATGAAGGGAATAGATATGCAATTAGGTTTGGTGCCAAAATTCTACATGAAACACAACGAAAATATCCACAGATCAAACGAGAACTATGGGGTATGGTAACAGCTTTGAAAACAGACAAAGAATATTTCATTGGTGCAAATGTCAAAGTTGAGACTGATTGTTTGCCTCTCATTGGAATGATAGCCAATTGTTCATCTCCTGATATAGCCATGCTTAGATGGATCTCATATATTAAGTTCATAAATCCTGAGTTAGTTCATATTTCAGGTAAGTCAAACTCAGTTGCTGATATGTTATCGAGAGCTAGATTTGATGATGATCTTGAAAGTGATCTAATAAAGAATGTGAATTTAGTTGACTATGTTCCACATATATATGAGTATGAGCAATTTCATGAGTCTGAGTACGAAAATGAATGGAGAGACATAGGAAAGTATCTTAGTACACTACAACCATTACCTAACTGGACTACGAATAGATTCCGTAACATTAGGAAACGAGCTTATAACTTTTTCCTATGTAATGGTTATCTTTGGAGACATGCTAAGGGTAAGGTTAAGAATCCACAACGAGTCCTAGGAAAACGAGGTCTTCAATTGCAAGTAATGAAGGAAATGCATGAGACATTATGGGCAGGTCATAAAGGATTTTTTGGAACATATGAAAAAATTAGAAGTACCTATTATTGGCCTAGGATGTATGTTGACATTAGTAGCTATGTTTCTACATGTTCTACTTGTCAACTTCATTCATCAGTCAAACATAGAGATCCGTTGCATCCTACTTATCCACCTTGTATTCACTACAAGTGGGTAGTAGATCTTGTAACTATGCCTAAAGGTATTGACAAAATGCGTTACATTGTACTTGCAAGAGAAGACTTAACTAATCATGTAGAGGGACGTGCACTACGATCTAAGACCACTGCCAATGTTTGCAAATTCTTGCTTGAAGATGTCATAAGTCGCTTTGGGTACATAGAGAAAGTAGTTGCCGATCGTGGAGAGTTAAATGCGAGAGAAGCTAAAGAGTTCTTTGAGCGTCACGGTATTCGTTTGTCTCTCACCACTGCATATAATCCAGAGGCCAATGGTAAAATAGAGAGAGGGCATCCACCTATTGTGAAAGCCATATCTAAAGCATGTAATGGTGACATCAAACAATGGCCTAAATTCTTACCTTTTGCACTTTGGGCAGATAGAATGACATGCACACGTACTACTGGATATATGCCTGCTGAACTCATGTACTGTCAAAAACCATTGTTTCCAATTCAGTCTCATATTTTTGCATGGTCAAATTTGCCTTGGTCTGAAAACATGTCTACTGATGATTTTTTGAGTTTGCGTATTAAACAGTTAGAACAAGGTAAATTAAGACTTGATGATGCTGTTGAAAAATTAAGAGAATCTAGAATGAAGAACAAGCATTATTTTGATAAAACTCATCGATTGCGTCCTAAGCCAATTGAAGTAGGAGATTGGGTGCTCATTTATGATAGTACATTTGACTCTCAATATGATGCACGCAAAAAGCTCACTCAACGGTGGTTTGGGCCATACATAGTATCAAAAGTCAACAACAATGGTACGTATGCTCTTTGTGAATTAAATGGTGTTGCACTAAAAACTTTGATTGCAGGTAAAAGGATAAAGTTATTCAAGAAGCGTGATAATGACGAGTACATTTTGGATGAGGACATTGAAGAAGATGACAACAATGAGGCCGATTCATAAACAGGAGTATCCATGTTATAAAATTAAAAAAAAAAAAAAAAAAACATTAATTTTCAAGTTCATGTTGCTTTGGTTTTTTTCAAGTTCATTCTATTTTTTTTCCATGCTTGTTTCATGCATGTTTTTTTTCAGTCTTTGCATTGCATTGCATATCCACATCACTTGAGTCAAAAAAGGCAAATGATGATTTCTCTACTTGTGTAAAATTGTATCTTAAGTAGTAAGTTATCTACTAAGAAATTGATTATAATCTAGGATTGTGGAAAGATAGGACATGTAGATTTGGAGGTTTATTTTGGTGACAAGACTTTCATATATAAACATGCATATGTATCCTGTATCGAAGGCATAATTGTTGAAATCCTATCTCCTGCTATTGCATGTTTCTACATCCTTAGTCCATCTCACAGCACTTGTATCGGAGTTTAAACGACTGTTCTCCGTCATAAAAAATGGTTGTACCTTGTATCGGGGTTTAATTTTTCCTCGTCAAAAAAAAAAAAAAAAAAAAAAAGCTACATGTTACCAAGAAGTTTACACTTTCTTCCACCCCAAAAAAGTGATCGTAACCATAAAGTTGCCGAATCATCATCATCATCAAAAAAAAAAAAAAAAAAAAAAAAAAGGAGGCAAGCCAAAGGAGGATAAAGAGGCATAGTAGAATAAATCACGGGCTATATAGGCAAATTTATGCATTAGTGGAGTTTAGTTAGATTTCCTTGCATGTTATTAGAGAAAGAGCATATTCATATTTATGTAGGAAAGGAGTTGATCTAAAATAAGCTAAAGATGAAAGATGTCTCTTGAAAATCCTAAATCTTTGTTTATAATCATATTTAAGGTAGATTGCTTTATGAAAAAGGTACAAAATTTTCTTCAAGATGAGAGGAACTGATGCTTAAAACGACTCAATACATCCACTTCCACTTCATATTGATGCTTTTTTTTTTCTTTCTTGTTGCCAATGTTGCTTGTTCATTTGCATATATGTTGCCTATTTGTTCATGCATATTCATGTTGCCTGTTTCAATTATTTCTTTCATGCAAATTTTGCTTCATGTCACGTTACCTACTTATTCATGCATATAATCAATTTTCCTTCCATCTTTCTTATGTTGCCTATAAAAGAATTTGATGCCTGGAACATTTTGTTTTTCACAGATGCTAGAGTGGCGCTTCCGGAGGAATCGCAGGTTTAGTGGGGGCGAATGTCGTCGAGATTTGCTCTCCTCTCTCACTTGTGAAGGCCTACAAAAAACATATTTGGTGAAGGTAGCCGGAATTCCCCGAGAAGTCCAGGATGCATCAAGGATGTCAAAGGAAGGTCACATACAAAGTTTCAAAGAAATCAAGAAAGTCCATCGTAGCGGTCAAAGCTGGTCAAAGCTGGTCAAAGTTGGGAAATTAGGGCAAAAAATTCATTGTCACCAAATTAGATGAAAATCCATATACTTGTAAAGATTGTCAAAGGCAGTCTATAGCCCAAATTTCAGCAGAAAATGGATTTGGTAGCACATTGATATGCTATGTTCATTTTGTAAAAATGTAATTTTTCTAGTTTGACCCTACAAATTCTTGTATAGAAATTTATGTTAGCCATATGGTTTGGCATGTATAAAGACCATATGTGGCTACATATTTGTATAAAGTTTCAAGGCTATCCGAGCTTCCTAGACACCTTAATGCCACCTTGCAAGCTTCCAAATGTAGTCAAACTTGTACAAGTTAGATTCAGATGGGAGTTTTTTCTGCATATTCCTAAAGGAGATCTTTGGAAACATAGTCCTACAATGTTTCATCTTCATCAAAGACTTTTTGGAGGGTCAAAGAGCACAAAGTCCAGTTTTCAAGGTCACCGCAGTTTTCTAGTATAAGAAAATTGAAGGCTTGAAGGGCTGCCACATGGCAGAATATGATTGAACCATGTTGTACGGTCAAGATGAGCTCATATTCAAGGGTGGAGATGCACTAAAGCATAAAGGAAGGAGGATCCACGAATTTTTTTCCATAAAAGAAAACCTTTTTTACAATCAAAGATCAATAATGCAGCATTTCTCCAAAAATAGTGGCTTATCTTATCCGAATTGATGTCAGCACTGATCCGACGGTCCAGATCATCCCCAGATCCAATGGTGGAGAATGAGGGCGCCTAAATTTCACTCCTTTACACTAGATTTGATAGAAAGAACAATTCCAAGCCATTGATTTGATTAATCAAATGGTTGTAATCGAAAGTAGTGATCCTAGAGTTGAGAGTTGATTTCTCTAGATCCAAGGGCCCAAATTCATTCAAAAAACTATATAAACCCCCCTCCAAACTCCTAGAGCATCATTGTTAGGCATCCATAGGGCTCATGCTAGCTTACGGTTTCCTTGAGACGATCACCCTCGGTTGAGCGAGTGAGGATCCAAGGTGAGCTAGTATGAGTATAGAACCTAGTTTCAAATTTAAGTTAGAACTCCAATCTAGGATAGGCTCTTGAAACCAGCATCTCTATCTTGACTCACCCTCGGTGGAGCGTGTGAGTGAGTTAGAGCTGATTTTAATGAGTCTTAGACTTCTTTAGTTAGACGTTACGAGCCTAGACAGACATAGGGTCACTGGAGTGGAACTCACCTTCTTACGTGTGACATTCGGTTGAACTGTCATGGTTTGAGGGTCGGAACCACCTTTGATCAGTAGACTGCTTAGCATGACGTACCACGACGATATTTTACATGTAACTTAATTCAAATTCTTTTAATTCATGTCACTTGTCACTTGTCTCTTGTCTCCTCTCTCAGTCTCTTAAGTATTTTTACATGTCTTCTATTTCTTCTATGTGTGAGAAGGCTCCGCAGTATTGCGTTGAACCAGTGAGGATGTTTCTTTGAGCTTGTGAGTGAAATCCATCATCATAATTCACTTGCATGTATATAATCCATACAAATCCATACATATTTATTAGTTTCTGAAAGTGTATAAGAAGCTCCAATATTGGACCATTCTTCCTTTCGAAACTGATTTATGTGTAAGGATTCCATCTATTCTCGTCATGCATACATATCATCCAAAGAATGCTATACATATGGATTAGAATTAGGAAGTGTTTAAGAAGCTCCTCCAATGGACCATTCTTCCTTCCAAATTTGATTCGTGTGTATGGTTCTCTTTCATTCTTATCATTCATGTCATCAATCTAACTTGCACACCTACATTCCCATTCCCATAATTATTTCAACATCTCTCTCTTCTCCATACTCAACATTAATTTCACCTTCACATCTTTAAACCTTCCAACATTCATTAGCTTCATACACCCTGTGTGTGCCACGACCGGACCCGATCCACCCGGATTGCGATCACCTCCACACCGCTCTTGTGTCTAAAATGGCTTTCATCATGTATCCATTATATGTGATGGGTAAGCATGTATTGCCCTCATCTCCCTCACTGAATTCTCTGACTTTGTCAACAGGGATTTGTATGGTATAAGGGGCTTCAGTTTCTTTACTTTTCTTTTCATTCTCCTCATTTTTTAATTTCAACTGACCCGCTAATTGGTTCCATAATTGAGGCTTGGCTCGTAGTAACTCTTCCACAGTCAAGAGGCATTGTACATTGGTCCTTTTGAGTTCTGCTAGGTTGTGAGAGGTCTTGCCTGAAGACCCATTTTCCTTGCCTCAGATTATGGGAGCGTGAAAAACTATAGACCCTTTCTCGTACTCTCCCATATAATTAGGTAGAGTGGAAATGTTGTGTACGTCCTCCCTATTTCGGTCTAACATAGAAACCTCTTCGTAAACTTCTTCCAAATTTGAGGTCGATTGGTTTTCTTCAATGTCTAGTTCCTCAAAGGGTGGTCTTGAACTCTCGTTCTTTTTCCATCGCTCTTCTTGAATTTTGGCCCACAAATCTTGTGGCCAATCGGCTTCTAGTTCACGGATTATGGAAGTTGGTTTGCTCTCTAGAGTGGCTTGGGCTACCTCTATGAGCTTTGGGCATATTGCAAATCTCTCCTTTTCTAACTCCCCTTGTGGGTAGAGTTTCTCATGCTGCCTATATTTGTTCCAGTCATGATTCTAGATTGACACGCTTTCAACCACATGTCTAGGTCGTCTGGTCTTGGATCTGCTAGGATTGATCATGGTTTATCTAGTTTCAGGGTGTGGGATTTAGGCGGTGTATTATCTTGCAATTCTAGTTCCTGTGATTTCCTACCGTCTTTTACATCCTTCTTGTCCTCCTTATTTTTATTTTTCATCCATTTATTTCTAAGTTTTGTCCTTCTAGTCTTCCAACTTTGTGTCTTCTTTGTCTAGTTAATTTCTCGTGGGTCTTCGGAATCTTCCACTACCTGTATCTTTGGCTCTATATCCTTACTCATCTCTTGTTCGGAATCTAATCTCTTTGTCTCCTATCCTCTGGCTTGCACTCGAGTAATGGCATTTAATGGTACTATGTATTCTTTATCACTTTGTAATGATTCAATCACATTGATTTGTGTTGTGTTATGAGTCTTATTGGGATTTTTTGAGAAATCTCTAAATAGATGTTCCTTGTGGCACTCATTACAGTACCCGTCCCAAGTCCTAGGAGGTGGTGGGTTGTATGGCAGGTGCCTTCTCTTATGAAGTGATGTCCTTCGCATCTATAGCATGGTCCTTTTGGCAAAGACGGTCTAATGGGTGGTCTCATAGGTGTCGATGCCTTAGGTGCAGTGTACATTAGCTTCGCATACTCCGGTCCATAGGTATTGTCATACCCTTCATAACCATAATAGTGTTGGTCATAAGTTTGGTCATACTCCACAAGACTGGCATCATATGAATAGTATTCTGCTTGAGTTTGCTCGTATCCCTGATTTGTTGTTTCTTCACTAGCTAAAGGTGTAGCTCATACTATGGCTCTTTCCATGTTTTCCTCTGGTTGAGTGTATTTGACTGGCACTACATTTTGTGGAAGGGGTGGTTGTTGTCCTAATATTGGCTGTGGTTGTCCATATCCTCCCTGTTCATAAGGCCTGGGCACTCTTGGTGGGCCTAGATAGGGGTTGTATCTTGGGATCTCTCTTCCTTGTTCTCTGGGAGGGTATCCACAAGGTCTATACTGGGGTTGATTCATGGGCCTTGACTACTGTTAAACAAGCAATTTTTAGTAGCATGGTTAGTGTATTTTTTCTCAATATGGCAGTACCGATTGGGTCCTTGGGGTGGCTGCCTGTTGTATGGATAAGGTTGAGGCATTCCTACTCCTCCTCTTGCACACATATGAGATGGGTGATCTCCACCACATAGGCTGCATCTTCGTAACATCAGCATTCTCATTGGTGGGTTCTGGTAGTTTCTCTATCCATGGACTCCTAACTTCTTGGCTACCATTTTTGCTAGCTCCTCCACATTACTAGAGCTAGTCGTCACTGTACTCCTAGTGTCCTCTGATTTAGTAGAGCTTGGTGTACTTTTGAGGTCATCAGCTAGGTTGTCTTCTAGGTCAATGCATTCCTAAAGACACTCGCTCAATGTCTGGAGTCATTTTACATAAACTAGGGTTCTCAATGTTCCATTGATCAATCCATCTAAGAATAGTGATATCATTTTTTGTTGGGAGGGTCTTTTTGTTGTTGGGCACCTATCGACATATTGGTTAAATCTTCGGGCCGCTATTTTTACGGTTTCATTTGGGTTTTGTTTGAAACTATGAATTAAGGATGACGAGTTGTCTTTAAGCCCTCGCTTAGTAAATTCTCCAATGAATTCTTGAAAAAATTGTTCAATATTCCCAAAATGATTTGGATCCAATGGTTGGAACCAAGTCAAGGTTGTTCCTGTGAGGGTTAGTCCAAAGGACTCATACTCCACAAAGAAGTCATCCACTTGTTTGGCTCGTAATACTTGCTTAAACTCTGCTATGTGATCATATGGTTCTCCCATTCCATCATAGTGATTTCTCATACATTTAGCAACTTGAATTGGTCGCAGCCTTCTTATGGGTTCTGGTAGTCTGGGCATTACAAGAATTGCTAGTCTAACTAGATGCATTTCTGGTTGCACACCTGGTTGTGGCCTTGGTCTAATGGGTGGACGGTTCATGTTACCTATCCGTGAGTTGGTTTGGTTGTGTGAATGGGTTCTTGGCATTGCAAAGTGCACATGTGTTCGGTTGGGGATACTTCGTTGGCTTGTTTGTCCTGACATTGTATTCTCTGTTCCTTGGTGAGTTCCAAAAGGGTTGTGTGAGGTAGTTGCCTGCTCTCGAGGAGGGAATACAGGCAAACCCATATATTTCAATTGAGACCTATCAACTACATCTATTGGCCAGTACCTTCTTTGGTTTTGGTCTAGGTAGGTGACTCTAGACTCATCTTCCGGATCCTTCAACTCATAGATGCTCACTGGGCTCACTTCTTGTCCTCATATGGGACAATCTATCTGTAACAATAGATCTAACCCCTGAATCAGATATACGTCCAAGAGGTAATCATCTTGAGGTATCAAATCCCCTCTCAAGACTTGAGTTACCATAGACTTGACCCTTGGGGTAGTCACAAGTTCTTCAAGGTTATCTCTACCTGAATTCCCTTGTCCAACTCGTTCTCCTATCTCATTGATTTGGTCTAGATTTTCTGTCACTACATAGATTTGACCTATCTTGTCCTTATACACTCCTCCTTCGTACTTAACTATGGGTCTAGTCACTATTGTTGACTCGGTAGAGTTTACTATTCTTGCCACAGACCTATTTAAACCATCAAGGTAAATAGGAACTCCTTGCCGATTGGTTGACACATATTGGAGAGAGGTGTGGTATTCACCCTCCACGGTTGACATAAAGTTCTCCTGGGAATAGAACCATGCATGTCCTCTGAGGCCATGGGTGGTTTCTCCTCTGAGTCACTAGAGGTGTCTGCATAGATTGAGTGATGGCTCGCTTGAGTTGCACTTCCTATCGATGAAACGATACTTTTCCGGCTACTTAGCACCTGTCCTAATCTTAAGGTCATTCACCCCTTTGGTTCTATATATGGTCTCTAGTTCCCCTTAATTGTCTCCTCAATTACTTCAAATTTTGCCTCCAATTAGCTTGAGTAGTTCTGGACGATATCACTCTTGGTGATACCACACAAACGATAGGATACTAGACTTGGCACGATACGATACCGAAGGTCTATGGTGATACAATACCACTAGGTGGCACAATACAATACTAGAGGCGCAGACAATACGATACCTCTACAACCCACGATACGATACCAAAATAGTCGACGATACGATACTTGGTCTGCTCACGATACGATACCAAGGTAGCTCATGATACGATACTGACTATATGAACGATACGATACGAGGATTACAGGATACGATACTACAACCCATGATATGATACAAAGTCAAGAGACAATACGATACTAAAGTGGCAATACGATACCAATCATGCACGCGATATGATACTGCTCGATCAACGATACGATATCATGACCAATGCGATATGATACCATCGGGTGATCACAATCGTGATACTAGCACTTGAAGATATGATAACATGACAGTATTGTGATACCTGAAGTGGGCACGCACGATACGATACCAGACGAGTGTCGTGATACTAGGGAATTTTGGTATCGCGGTACCAAAACTCAACCAATCGCGATACTACAACCAAAAATTATCAAAACTCCAAAATTTTTTGTGCAAAATGTTTATTTCTCTCTCCCCCTCTCTCTTGACCCCCTATATCACTCAAAAGCACCCAAAAAATTCTCTGTTCTACCCCATGATACTGAAAATGACTTAAATCACGTGTGTGTGTGTTTTGGAGGTGTTTTTGATATCAAAAATTTATATAACTCACCTTCAAGGATGCCTTAACCAAGCTTTGGGCTCACAAGGTCACTCTTTTGCTTGCTTAGCATGATACCAAATCGGCGATACCGATCACTACTCTTCTCACGATACTTGTTCTCACAAGTGACCAACTGAACTGATTTTTTGGTTTTTATAGTAATGTCTAAACTGAACTAATTTTGACTTTTTTTTTTGTTTTTTCTTGAGGTATTCTACTTCCCCCTGCTCTCCTCCTCTCTCTTGCCTAACCCTAACTCTTCCCTTACTTCCTCAATTCTAACCCTAAACCTAAAAACTCATTACACACATCCCAAGAGTGTGAAGTAACAAGTGTTGAAATACTTGACTACTTGCCACCGAACGAATTCACCTCTACAAGTATGATTCCTTCAGTCCATAACTCTAACCATCATGAAGGCACCTTGGTTAGGTTTTCTCCTCGGCAATGGCACCAAAAACATGTGTACCTAAATCTTGAAGCCTTAGGGACTTGTGTCGATGAGACTAGACCTCAATCGCCCCACAAGTGCATGTAGTGGTAGTTTAATACACATTTAATTATCAATCCGAGGAACCGCAAGAAACAAATGTATGAAGACGTGTGCACATGTGATGACAAGTGAAGTATCTAAACCACAATGCAAGTAGGTAGACTCAACGACCTCTATTACTCACTAATCCTCTGAAAATGCATGGTGCGATACCATTTATAGCAGTAAGCACAAATTCAAACTTTTCTCTCAATTCCAAACTCCGAATATGATCAACAGCGGGTTCTTTTGAATCTCTTGATGAGATGCAACTATTGGTGGTATTCTCAGTCGAATCTGACAAACGCACTTCAAGTTATGAGAAAAATAGTGAATGGCGGGAAACACCAACACTTGCTCTACAACTCGTAACGGCGCATACACACACTATAGCAGTTCAAAAGCGATGGGAATGGGGTAGAGAACAGTCCTACACACACATTTCAAGCATTGCACACACACACAAAAGATCATGGAGAAGTAGGAAATCAGCAAGAAAGAAGCAAATTCAAAATTCTTCTTCGGCTTTCACAATGGCAAAAAGTTCTTTACAAGAGTCACAAAGTGACTTATATACATGTGCCCTAAAAATGGTTCTTTCACACAAGAGACCAGCACTTTATTGACTAACTCGAATTTCCTACTATTTTACAAGAGTTATGTTACAATGATTTGGGTTTATGCATCTAGAGGACTCCTCTAGTGCATTTACATAGCTTCAAGGGAGTTTCATAGGATTTTGAAGAAGAAAAAATTATGCTCGTAATTTGAAAATTTTTGGGGGCTCCTCTTTTGTGCTTCTTTACTCTGCAACATTGACCATGAGCAAATGAGTACACAAGTGCATGAGTGAGAAGCACACTAACATGCACACACATACACACAATAAGGCCAAGAGATTGAGAAATGGAGTCTTCAACTAGCCAAGAAATGAGTTTACAATGCCCATTTTTTCTTCAATCCCCAACAATCAAACCTCAAAAATGAGCTCTCTAGCTCTTTTTATAGATTTTGACTAGGTTTGGCTATGTTCATACCTAATATCTAACCTAGTTAAAAATTAGGTTTGTAAGATAATTTGGGGGCCCAAATGAGCTCTAAAAATTATGAAAACTGGTACGTAGCTAGATCTACTACTCCTCAAGCTTGAGTACTCCTCGGCTTGAACAAAATGAAGCTTCATTCATCAAAAACAAGATTTACAATGTAGTGAAGTGATAAAAATCATTGTTGGTTACACATTTGTTTTGGAAAAAGAAACTTGGCCTATTCATCATATTTGCATTGACTCCCTTGTCTACTTGGTCCTATTTGGTCTTCCCTCTACCCTTGCTCCCTTTTTGACTTGTCTGTCTCATGCTTCCTTGCCATGTCAATCCACCTAGGCCTCCTTGACTATTGCCAACATCTCCCTAAATGATGTTCAATGGAGTCCAATGGCTATGTCACCTTTCCACAATGTATCATCAGAACTCGGTGAAGTCCAATGTGCAATGTGCCCTCTTGTCCTCTTATCACATCCTTAACTTCTAATAGTGACTCAAATAGAGGACATTCCATAATATAAGGATTAAGGAACTCCTCGGCTACATATCGTTCTTGGCCGACGTACCAAAAAAAGCCTCAACAATATCTGATGACGTTCTTGAGAGGACAACCACCGTGACTTTCTTGAGAGGACAATGCCAGATGTAATCCTCTTTGACTCTCTACTCCTCAAAGTCCCTTTATTCATTATTCTCAATGGCCTATGAATATATGGGGGGAAAAAAGATTGTAATCGAGTTCTAATGCTTGGACATTTTTGTGTATGGCATTGTTTATAGGATTAGATAGGAAATACCCGAGATGTACTTAACTTGTGAAATTTTGGATGAGCTTTTAAAAGGTGAAACCAATATACATCCTTGATGCAACCTCCTATGAATGAGGTCCTTTTTTATGTAATCCCATCTTGTTGTATGATCACCTACCGAGAATGATGCATGATGAGCCACCTATAAGTGTAGCGGATGGACTTCTAGAGAACTACCTTTTCAACTTAGAAGTGGTTCCATCTTGGGTTGAAAAAATACTGATCATATTGATTCATGGCCCCAATAATCGAATCAACCCAAGAAGTGAACAAGATGTGCTAAGAGCAAGGAACTATCAAATCCTAGTAGGAGGTAGTTTATACTTCAAAGATTCGAATGGCGTCCTACTAAGACATGTTGAAGATGATGAGATCACTACTTTAATCCAACAAGCCCACGTGAATGTATGGGGAAAACATGAAGGGAAGTCTAGAATTTCATAGAAATTGTATTAAATTGAAGTGTATTTTGATATATTTAGGTGGTGATGTGTGTGAACACACTAGGACTGTCGGGGCACTTTTTTCCTTCTTTAGGAGGTTTTTTTCGCCCCGCTTGTATATACGCCTATTGCCCTAACGGGATACTAATCTTTGTACATTCTAGTGGTAATACATTCAGCATTGTGTGTTGTGCTCCAAGCTTCTTCTTCTTCCTTGTGTTGTTCATGTGATTCCACAGACGTCGAACCCCAACAATTGGTATTAGAGCAAGTTGCCGCTTCATCTAGGGTGTTGTCTACACCTCTCTGGTTGCAGTCTCAGAATGGCACGAAATTTGGTAAGCATACTCAAGGTGTTTCAGAGATCAAAACAGCTTCACTATGTGGTGCCAAAATCGCAATTTGAGCTCGTTTCAGCCTTCGAACATTATCACAGTGCTCATGCAAGCTATTTTGTCTTTTTGTCCCAAAGGTATATACCAGTTTTGGATCGCCAGTCTAAGCATCTCAAAGTTTACTACAAGTTTAGCATAATTTGTTTGGACAATTCTGTTCAACTTTTTGAGATACAATCAATTTTTTGCATCAAGGTATTTTAGTCACAGGCCATGGCTGAAAGCAGTGATGTATTCCATATGTTGGTTGTTGAGGATAAGTTGGATGGTACCAACTACCCATTATGGGTTTATATGATGCATCATGTATTGGTCGCAAAAGAACTATGGAATATTGTGCAGGGTGTTGAAATACGTCCTGTTACACTTGGGAATACAGGTACTGCAAATACAAGTGCTAGAGTTGATGGAGATGGTACCGAAGATGATGGTATTCTGCTTATTCCTATTTTGTTGTTGTTTGTGTTGCACCTACTATAGAGCAAATTTGTTGGGATGGCAGAGATGCTCAGGCACATGCATTGATAGCTTTGTCTGCCAAATGTGTTATTATTCCTCACATTCGCTCTTGCAGAATAGCTAAGGATGCTTGGGATACACTTACCACATTATACCAGGCTAGGAATGAGGCTCGTGTTGCTTACCTCCAAACACAATTGGAGAGTGAGCACATGAATGAAGGTGATTCTATGGATAGTTTTCTCACAAAGATCAAGGATTTTAAAGAATAGTTGATTTCTGTTGATGAAGTTATACTAGATAGCTCACTTGTGCAGACCGTTTTGAATGGTCTTCATGACTATATCAGAGTTTTTCTTCTACTCTTCGTTTCATGATGAAAGGCAATCCAAATGCCTTGTCATTTGAGGAGTTAGTCTCTATTTTGTTGCAAGAACACTAGTCTAGGAAAAACAGGTCTAGTATGCATGTTGCAGATCAAGCTGGGCAAAGGTAAATGGAGCTCTTCTACTAGTAAGCAAAAATTTGCAAATGCTGCACATTCAAAGAAGGAAGAAAAAGATGAGAAGAAATCAGAAAAGCAGAAATTGTTTTGCAAATATTGTAAAGCAAATGATCATGTCATCAAGAGCTATCCAAAAATGGTTGTTAAAGAGGCAAAGAAGAAAGAGGTCGGAATGGTTGTTGCAGAGGTCTCTACACCAAAAACAGAGTCTACTAATCTTGTGCAGGAAGAAGAATGGGTCTTTACTACTATTTGCAGTTTTGACCCATCTTCTCATGAGCAGTGCATGACTGCAGTAGACTCAGATGTTTGGTGCTTTGATAGTGGGGTGACCAAACATATTACTTCGGAGTGCAGTTTCTTCTCTTCACTCGAGCCTGCCCCTACAAGGAATATTGTTACATGCACCAAGAACTCCTCCTATCCTATTATGGGAGCTGGTAAAGATCATTTTGACTATTGCTAATGGTAGTTCTTTCACTTTGTCAGATGCTTTGTTTGTGCCAGGGATCAAGAAAAATATGTTATCAGTTTTTGCATAAGCCAAGATTGGCTTGGTTGTGAAATTTGTTGATGACAGATGTACAGTTCATGATCTATCAAATGGTAACATCATTATTGCTTCTGGCATTTCATGTTGTGGGTTGTATAAGCTCATAGACTATGAAAGATATATAAATGATTTGGCATGTGTAGTACATGAGTCTCAGGCTATGTCAGATGCAAAGCTTTGGCATGCACGCTTTGGTCATCTAAATTTTGCTAGTTTGTTATGCCTGCAGAAATTTGAAATGGTGTCCTCTTTGCCCAAACTTGAGGCACCCGATAAACATGTATGTGAAGGCTATATTTTGGGCAAAATGAAGCATTCTTCCTTTCCAAAAGATGGTTTAGTTCAGGCTACTCAGAAATTGAAACTTGTACATAGTGATGCATGTGGTCCAATGCAGACACATTCTTTTGGGAACTATCTTTACTTTGTGACTTTAATCGATGATTTTTCCAGGCATGCATGGGAATATCCATTAAAGGCAAAGTCCGAAGTGTTTATGTGCTTCAAACAGTGTTTGGTTTTGGCTAAAAATATGTCATCATGTAAAATGGGCACCCTCCATTCAGATCGAGGGGGGGAATATATGTCTTCTAACTTTAATGCGTTTCTGGCTGAACATGGGATAAAACATCAGTGTATAGTGCAATATACACATCAACGGAATGGAGTTGTTGAATGCAAGAATAGGTCACTCATGGAGATGGCGAGGTGTATGGTCAAGAGTTAGGTTTTACCACATAGTTTCTGGCTTGAGGCTGTTATATGTGCAGCATATGTACTGAACAGGTTTCCCACTAAAGCGGTACAATCTATCACTCCATATGAGTCTTGGCATGGTCGCAAGCAATGCATTGCTCATCTGCACATTTTTGGTTGTCTGTCCTATGCATTAGTGCATGAACAACATCGCAAAAAATTGGATGATAAAGTAGTAAAATGTATTTTTGTTGGGTACAGTTATGAAAGTAAAGGCTATTGTCTGTATCATCCACAGAATAAACGCACTATGGTTAGTCGTGATGTTGATTTTGTGGAAGATGCTATTCAACCATTGCTTTCATGTACTAAGGAGACATCTGTTAGCGACTAGTGATGGTCCTAATGAGGCAACTTCTTAGCCTTTGCAGGTTTCATGTGATGATGAAGATCATTCTATTTTTTATGCAGATTTACATGATGCACTTGTTGATGAGAGAGTTGATATTGAGCAGGAAAAAACTATGCCAAAATGGTTGGTGCAAACCTTGCGTGATAGCAAACTAGATGCACCTTTGTCATATCATACTCAATCAGGCTCTCATAGTGCCTCTTTTGCATCAGATTGCTATGCTATGGCTACCTCTAGTCTCTATGATGAATTGAACCTGTTTTGTTTGATGGAGCCCAAAATTTTGAACATTGGATGGCTGCAATGCAATCTGAATATGATGTTATCATGAAAAATGGTACATAATCTTTATGTGACTAGCGTCCTGGCAAAAGGGCTATTGGCATTAAGTGGGTATACAAGTTGAAGCATAAACTTGATGGAATAGTTGATAGGTATAAGGCTAGAATTTTTGCAAAGGGTTATGCGCAGGAAAGAGGCATTGATTTTGATGGAACCTTTGCTCCTACTTATTGAATGACTACTGTTCGTAGCATCTGTTCACTTGCAGCTCATTGTGGTTGGAATGTACATCAATTGGACATTAAAACAGCATTTTTGAATGGGGACTTGCATGAAGAAGGATATGTTTTTCAACCCCGTGGCTTTGTGCAAAAAGGGCATGAAAACCAGGTTTGCAGGTTAAAGAAGGCATTATATGTTTTAGAGCAAGCACCACGTGCTTGGTATGAAAAGATACATGGCTATCTCATTGCACATGGTTTTGAGAACAGTCCAACTAAAAGCACCTTATATGTTAAGCGTGTGAATGATGTGCTTCTGATCATTGTGGTGTATGTTGATGACATGTTGCTCACTACTCCTCATGACACGCATATTGCTGATTTTAAGGCTGATTTGCATGCCTCATTTGAGATGTCTGATTTGGGGCATTTGCATTACTATTTGGCCATTCAATTTATGCAAGTTGATGGTGGACTGGCTTTGTGTCAAACGAAATATATTGACACATTATTGCAGCATTTTGGCCTTGAAGATTGTAAGCCTATTGCCACTCCTATGGAGATAGGTACGATTGATTCTTCATGATGCTGGAGATGCATTTGATGCTATTCTCTATCAGCAGGTTGTTGGATGCTTGATTCACTTATGCATTACTTGGCCAGATATTCAATTTGCTATCTCACATACGAGCAAGTTTATGCATTGCCTAGGTGTCAAGCATTGGCAGGTGGTTAAGTGCATCTTTCGCTAGTTGAGTGGTACCTGACTACTTGGATTGTTTTATCCCAAGGGGGGATCACTATCGCCAAATTCGCATGCTTTTTCTGATAGTGATTGGGTTGGTTGCTATGACACTTGTGTGTCCACTAGTGGTTTTTGCTTCATGCTTGCTAGCTCACGCATATCTTGGCTGAGCAAGAAGCAGCCTACTGTGGCCACTTCTAGTTGTGAGGTTGAGTATAGGGCAGCTTTCACAGCAACTGTTGAGTGTGTGTGGCTCAAACACCTTATGGCTGATTTGGGTGTTGGTCAATCTTCTGCCACCACCATCTTCACTGACAGTTAGAGCGCATTGGCAGTTGTGAGGAACTATGTGTTCCATGCTTAGCACTAAGCACATTGAGGTGCATTATCATTATGTCAGGGAGATGTTCTCTGCTGGAGAGATCAACTTGGCATATGTGCCCACTCAGGAGAACATTGCAGACCTCTTCACGAAGGCTCTACCTAGGGAGAAGTTTGAAGCTTTCCACAAAGCTTTGGGATTACTTCCTTTTGTGGATTGATTCCACATAGCTTGACACTTCCTTATACATGAGTGCCAGCTCCTTGTTCACCGCATCACTCCCAGGGGGTTTTGTTGATATATTTAGGTAGCGATGTGTGTTAATACACTAGGACTGTCGAGGCACTTTTTTCCCTCTTTAGGAGCTTTTTTCCCTCGGCTTGTATATACGCCTATTGCCCTAACGGGTTACTAATCTTTGTACATTCTAGTGGTAAAACATTTAGTAGTGTGTGTTGTGCTCCAAACTTCTTCTTCTTCCTTGTGTTGTTCGCATGCTTCCGCAGATGTCTAACTCCAACAGTGTATTTTTCCAAGATGAAGAAGGAAGTACATGAAATCATTATACCTATCAAGAAAAAAATAGAGCATTCTTCTATAAATCTTCCTACAATAGCACTAGAGTGGAGAAAACCGATTATGGATTTTCTAAAGACTAAACAATACGCCTCAAGTGCTGCTGTCACAAGAAGAATAACGTTGGAAGAAGAATGCAACAATTATGCAATATTAAGAAATCAACTTTTTAGGAGAGGACATGATGAGCAACTGAGGCTTTGCATGCATGATGGATAATATCTTTCGCTTATAAAAAGCTCATCCAAGAGCATTTGTTGGTCATTTCTCTAGAGAGAGAACTACCAAAATGATCATGTTTGCAAGAGTATGGTGGCCAATGCTTCACATGGATGCCCACATTTATGTTAAGATTTTTGACAATCATCAAAGGATGAAATATCCCCTTGGAGGAGATGAAGTGCCACTAAGATCCATGGTCGGTGTGAGAACCTTTGCAAAGTGGCATTTAGACTTCATGGATCCATTTAATCACCTGTAAGGAATTCCCCTCATATCATTGTGGCAATCAAACTATCTCAACAAATGAATAGAGGCAAGAGAACTAAGAAAGAGTGATGCCTAGATGGCCGCAAGATTCTTATTTGAACAAATACCCACTTTATTAATGAATTGGTGGATCTCCTATTGAGTGAGTTTATGGTAATCCATAAGAAATCAACACCTCATCATCCACAAGCAAATGCACAAGCCAAAATTTTAAATAAGGTATTGTGCACTATTTTAACAAAAAATGTTAGCAGTGGGAGATTTGATTGGGACATGTAGCTATACCCTCTTGTTTGGGAATTTAGAGCAGCATACAAAATTGACCTTGAAACTATCCCTTTCAATTTCTTTTATGGTCATAAGACCATTCTCCCTATCAATTTCTTAGTAGCAACCTTGTGAGTGGCAAAGAACTATGAATAGACCATATACAAGTTGCCACAACAGTTGGAGCAAATAGAAAAGTTGTAAGAAATGCATCTACAAGAGGTTGTAGGAATGCCATGGCCAAACATAAGCAGAAAGCATATTATGATGCACATATAAAAAGTAAGGAATTGAAAATTGGAGATTTGTTCCTTGTGTATACATTGAAGCAACATGGTGAAAAGATTTAGAAAAGATGTTATGGACCCTTTCTTATTAATAAATTATCCTCAATGGCACCAATAATTCTAGATACATTGCATGGGACCATTTTACCCAGCTACATCATAGGATGTAAACTAAAACTCTACACAACCTCTCAACCAATCGATGATGGCTTGTTTATTACAAGCCCAAAATCACAAACAAGAGGAAGAGGAAATACATGTAGAAGCACAACAAGAGGCCTTAGAATGAATTACAAAATGGAAATAATGGATTATCTAAATCAAGTAAACTCAAGAAAATATGGATACCAAAGAAGTTGTTGGACACTCAAACACAATCAAAATGGAAGTGGATATTCAAATAGAGAATCGAGCCAAGGAGAACAAACAAAGCAAAAAAGTATGGAGGATCATCCCTTTGATCCAATCAATAAACAACTCCTCAAGAGTGAATCTTTCAAGCAAACCAATAGTGGCCAACTCACAAAGGAGAAGACAAAAACTCAAATGGAGAACAATTTGGAGGGTCAAAGATAGGAACACCATAGCATGTGAAACATAATTAGAACCAAGACCCATCCCACCAAAAAGAGTACATATATTATTGAAGTCATCATTAGCTCTCTTCTATCGCATGATGAATTAGAAGCATCCCTAAAAAATACACATCAATAGATCTAGGGGAAACATGTGTCTAAGTACATCATTCTTTGCAATGTAGTATGGCTACAAAACAAAGAAGTGAAGGAAAGAAGATAAAGCAAGTAGTGAGACCAGAGGGATAGAAAGAGGGAAAAAAAAAGAACATTCATCATATTGGGGTTCAAATGAGGAGGGAAAAAAGATCCAGCCACAAATACCCCTATGAAGTTGGGTTCTGATGATGATGATACTTGCTAAAAATTAGATCAACTAAAGAATTTACCTGATACAAAAGATGTGTACATGAAAGAATCAATAGTGATAACCCCCATCTCCATCACACCAGTTGTATTTACACCCATGAGTTCTCCCATGCATGTTGTTCACTTACCATTGAAAATAAATTACACCACACCTATTAGCAATAGTGTTTAAAGACACTAGTCAGGTAGTCACTCCCAAACGGCAACAAAGAGTAACTCCCTTGGAACCAAAGTGAACACCATCTAAATTAAAACTCAATACCACTATGATGCCAGTCTCAACTAGAAATATTTTTGAAGTTCAAGAGGTCGTTTGATGAGTTACTACACACTTATGAAGGCAAGCAAACGAGCAATTTGTATGCACCAACACATGTAGCAATGTGGCTCAATTTCGATGTAAATTAGTTCAATCATTATGTATGTATGATGATCCAAGGCACCATGGATATATAGTTTGCCATGGCTAAGATAGAAAAATATTTAGAAGATCTAATAAGAAATTGGTAAGGTTTCAAGGTGTGAATGAAGAGTTAACTCTCGAGGTTAAAAAAAATTAAGAGTAAACAAGAAGAGTTGAATATGGATATGGCCATCCTCCAAGTAAAATATGGTGATCTTAACTCCAAATATGATACTTTGAATGGATCATCTAACATTATCATCCAAATCCATGAAATTAGAAGAAGAGAAAAAGGTATAAGAGAAATATGATTCCTTAGAAGCTAAAAGAGAAACAACAATGAAAAGATGCTCAACCCTAGAGGCACAATAAAAAAGACTAGTGGGGGATGTAAAACGATTGGCAGCATAAAATCTTTAATTTTGATCAATAAATAAACCTAACCAATGAGAAAATTCATGAGATAGCTGCACTTAAAACATAAGTAGAAAAATGAAAATTATGGGATAAGAAGAATAAATCTTATACAAACAATATGCATGCATGAAATCAATTATGAGAAGAATAGACTAAGGAACAAATCAATAAACTAATTAATCAAAAAATTTCATGAAGATGTAGATCAACTTAAGTTTGTGGGAAAAGAAAAAGTCTAGGCAAATGTGTTGGAGTTACTATTGGGGGTGTAAGGGTCATGTGACCTTACCCCTATATTCATATACATATATCATTTATAGAGCATTGTCTCATAGAGATCATTATGTGGGTTTCTGTGTGTCTCTCCTCTCCTCTCTCTCCCTCCATCTCCTCCTTGCTCCTCTTTTTCAACACACCAAAGCCCTTCATTGGTATTAGAGCTTGTAGAAGGCTGGTGTGCAAGAAGCTTCAATGGAAGTTTAGGGTAGAAGAGGTGAATGTGCAAGTTGGCACCCTCTTGGTAGTTGCTCAATATTTTAGCCATAAATCGAGCTAAAAAGCTCGGACTTTCATGATTTAAAGTTTTTTGTGTAGCTAACACAAAAGGCTATGACTTGATAGAAGGATGCTCAATCTAGTTTAGAGTTTTAGTTTACTCAAAATTCAAAAACCTCATACATATGTAGAATATAAATCTACAATCACTTGGATACTATGTCAGTTTTTTGGTTGTTACTTGAGTTTTCGAGATTGGATTAAAGCAATTCAACTTGTTGTGCATAGCTTAGAAACTAACTATAGTTTTGTAGAAGAAAATAGCTCCAAATTATTAGTCCTAGGTCATCGAAAATGTTGAATACAAAGCAACAAGGCTGCATGTGAAGATGGAAATGATAGTAAATGCTTCTTTTGTTCATATCTTGAGCTACACACCCTGGATTGGGGTGTTGTAAGTGTCGTTACATAGCCAGAAAATAGATCTTCAAGTTTTTTGAAGATTCTAGAGACAAATTTCGAATGTTTTGAAGCATCAAAAATAATATATAGACTATCATATTTTTCATATGCAACCCTAAAGATAGTTGAAGATTGAAATTATCTTCAAATCTCTTTTGAGCTCTTGGTTTAGAGCTTCATTGATGCAAAGATTTTTGGGAGAAGTGTGTATGAGCACTTTTGGTTTTGGTTTCCATTTGACTATTTATGATCATTGTGGTAGCTCCTCCATATGAGAATAGAGCATGATCTTGTCAAGTGTTTGGCATGTGAGATGTCATTGTAGTATACCAATTGGAGCTCTTTATATATCATTTTATCACCTATGTTGTCTTTGCATTGAGCCATATTGATCATTATATATAATTGCCACTATGGTTTGGCATTAGTGTATGGTATATTCCCACATGGTTGTTTTGGTTCAGATTCCATTTTATAGAGGAGATGCTGCTAAAATTTCATCGAATTTTATGCTAGAAGAGTACTCTAGTAGATCCTTTATGCTGGTGTGATAGCTTTGGATCCTTTCTTATCTCCATTCACTTGGACTTGATCACAAGTTATTCGTGATAGGTTGGACCATCTTCAATGATTCATTCTTGAGTGGGAGGTGTATCACCATTGTATTGGTTGTATTTCCATCAGTTTTTGCCATGTGTATTTGCCATTAACTTTGGTGGATCAGTGATAGCTGGTGATGGGTTAATCATTGTTCTTTTGCTACTTATTATCTTGTTTTGATTGCTCAGTTTACAAGGGATACTCTATCAAATTTTTTCTAGGATTCTTTCACATCTACTTGATTAGTTTAGAGACTTGGTGAGGAGGCTTATTGTTTTCCTCCACACTCTTTAGAACATCTATCTCATTGTAGCATTAGTGACTTGATGACACTTCAAAAAGAAAAGGAGATCTCTTTGAATTGTCAATCCAAGAATTGTTGCTTAAAGGCTAATGCATCAAACCACAAATCAACCATTCACAAAAGATATAATTTAAACTTGTCATGAGATCCATTGAGATTTAATAAAAAGTAAGAATGGTGAAAACACAATTTTTTGAAACACGAGTTTTTGCATAGTTATGGATGGAAATTTCAAATATTCATAAATTTATGAATATACTACCAAATTGAGTGATTCAAGTGCCTAATCCATGCCATTTTTCATGTAGAATCCAAATATCATATCAAAAAATAATTATATTGAGTAAATCCATTGATACGCTTACTTCAAAGATAGACGACTTTCTTCCAACCAAGAAAAGATAGATTCACAAAATATAGCACTCAATAAAGATCTCACAAATAAGTTCCAACTCCATCTACAATTGAATGATCAACCAAACAACACACAATAGATCACACAAGACATATCACGAGTCACAAGGACACCACAATGAAGAAAAGGGCACACAACGAAAGGGAAAGCTCTATTCTCGAGACGAAAAAAGTTACAAATGACAAGAGCCCATTTTCTTTACAATTCTACCTTATATACTAGTTCCTACCATGGGTGACTTTCTCACTTTTTAGCTCCTATACCTATTCCAGAGACTTCTTGATGTAATACAAAATCTAATATAACTCAAAGAAGAATCTTCCTGAGTTTTACAAAATTTAGAGCTTTCTCAGTTTATCTTTTGGCTATATGCAAGGGAAATGTTCCTAATTAAAATTATTCCTTCAACACTTATGCTCATGCTTTTATGTGCATGCTAGATACATGGTTATGTGACAAGTGATTCACATGGTTTCTTCTCCAATGAGACATGTGTGATGTGACTTATGCATATGGACATGCAAGTGTGATCCTATTGAGAATAGAGTATTGTTTCTAGTCTCTTAATACATTTCTAGTCTCTTGGATTGTGAGCATAGTGCCTTCTCGATTTGATGGCAGTCACTTTCCAAGATGGAAAGATCGGATGTAACATACATTGGTTCATGCAAGGCTACACATGTATGTGCATAGAGATGCACAGAGGCCTCGTGACATGCCCGACCACATATGGATGGATATGGATGTATTGGCTAGCTTCACTATCTGATTACAGATTGTGGATTCGATGTATAATTTTGTGATGTATGATGAGATGAGTAGTGCATTATGGCAAAGACTACATAACATGTATGTGAGTTCATTGACTCATGTGAGATGTAGATCACATTGATGACTTTAATGTTGGCACTGTGGTTGTGAGGGCCATACTTGACAATGTTGCTTTAGGTGAATGCAAAGATGATGTCAGAGATATGCATGTGATATAGGTCAGGTAGTGGTTTCAGGAGAGTATATGGTAGTTGATTATGCTAGTGATGATGATATCACTTTCTTCTATGATTCATCTCAGGATTCCTCTTATATATTAGATAGCACACATATAGCTTGGTTCTTGATGCATTAGCCACTTTTCACGTTACTCCACATCGTGAGTGGTTTTTTCGATTCTCAAGTGAGATTCATGGATATGTGCAGATGTCTGATGGTATGACATATGACAGAGGGTGAAAGAAATGTTATGCCTTAAGATACCTAGTGGACCATCACTTATATTCATACATGTATGTTATGTGCCTTCATTCTCTATGAACTGGATTTCTGTTAGTCATTTATAGGAGATGAGATGTTATGCATTCCTTGGTGAGCATCATTTTAAGTTGTAGTTGGGCTAGCTTATGCTTGTCAGAGGTACTAGGATTGGGCATAAGTATTCACTACAGATATTTCATGTGAGAGACAGTCTCATCTCAATGGGAGTTCAGCCTTATGTGCGATGTGAGACCTTTCATGCCTCGTTTTGTCTACCTACACATAGTTCTATTGAAATTCATGATGCACATGGATGGTGGGATTCAGATGCTCAAATGGATGCACATACAGAGAATGTTTTGGATGCTCTTGATGCTTTTTCAGACCATGGTTTGGTTGATCATGTAGATGCTCATGTGGAGCACACTTTCAATGATCACTTTGGATGATTTAGAGCATGATGTGGATGCTCATGTAGAGCATTATTATAATGCTTAGTTAGAGTGTGATCATCAGTTTGATCTTGGTGTTGATGTTGTGTAGCTCATGTGGAGCATGTTGATATACTTGGCATGGTGGAGCAAGATAGCTCTTATGATACACGATGTGTGGTAGAGCATATTAGCTCTCAAGATGTACAACTAGATATATTCTTGGTTGATAGGATGGCTAATTTGGATGTTGAGGAGTCAGGAATTATGCAGTCATTCTTGGATTTGCTCATGCTAGATGTTGATAAAGATATGTCAGGACATGTTGGTCTTGATGATGGTGCTTTGGATGCCTTAGATACAGGCATAGATGACATTCTTAGGTTAGCCAAGATAGCACAAGTCTCATCAGCATTCGGGAGTATGATATACGAGTTGTTATGCTTGAGACTAGAAATTGTGATTGGTATTGGCACATTTGCACTTGGAGTTGTTAGTCATTCAATGATTGAAATATGGCAAAGAAAGTCTAGGTAGTAAGCTCAAGAAGAGCTTATATGAACTTAAACGGTCCCCTAGACAATCGTACCAAAATTTTGATGCTTTTATGAAGTCTCAAGGCTATTCTCAAAGCAATGAGGATCATTGTCTCTACATAACAAGATGCTTGGATGGCAGCTTGACATGCTTGATACTTTATGTCAATGATATGTTGATTGCCGACAAGTCCTCTTATGACTTGTCAATTCTCAAAAAGAAGTTGAGTCAGATATTTGAAGTGAAGGATTTGGGGGATACCAAAAAAAAAAATAATTGAGAAAACAGGAAGTATATTAATGATGGTATGTCACTTTGTACAAAGAGAAAGAAACCCCCATCTTATCAGAGTACGCTATAAGGCACCCCACTGGAACAGGAATATTGAGGATACAAATAAGACCTACCAATCCAAGCTACAAAATTGTCAGCAAAGGTACAAGCATAGCAGAATCATCTTAAGTCTATAAGGAAATTACAATTTTAACATAGAAGATCTCCATTGGCTAGGAGAAATGGTTCTCAGATGTCTAGATAAAGAAAAATTATCATCAGGGGTAGAGGTCATAGACTCCAAGCTCTGAAGAACAATCCTCTTGAGCCCTTGGTACAAGGAAAAATAGGTCATATTCGACAACTTTTTATTGAAGTGAGCCTCATTCCTACTTTTCCATATGCTCCATAGTATGTGGGCCCTCCACAAGTTCCACAAGGAGAAGTCAAACCTACTGCAAACACCAAGAAGAGTTTCCTAATAATTCAGAGTCACATTATATTTTTGGCAGAATGGTTAGAGAGCCCTCCAATAGGATTGGGCATGTTTGCAATTAAGAAACAGATGGGGGATATCTTCACAGTGCCAGAAAAGTTGCATACACCATGATTAACATTGAGTTTCCTGTCTTTTTGCCCACACCAAATTGCATTGTGCAGTATAGGCCACAGCAGATAAGAATGTTTGATGTTTGTGGGCAAATTCCATATACAGAGAAATTTGTGAGCCCATTCTTTAGCTTTGCAGTAGAATTTCCATTTGTCATTAGGCTTGGGAAGAATCATGATGATGGAGCCTCTCTTAGTCTTGAATCTCTTCAACATGTCCTGAGCAACTTCATACAGCTTGGGGGGACCCTTCAGGTTGCAGACACCAGCTCTTTCAGACAGCATCTTTCTGTGCTTCATCAATACCTGTACACAACTAGAGGAGCCATTAGTCTCCTGAATTTGCAAATCAGAAGTGATCTCACCATTAACAGTGAGATCCTTCCAGCACTTGAAGCCCATGTTGCAGCACTTATGTTCCCTGATGCCAAGTGACCATTGTGCCAAAGAGACGGCTAGCCAATCCATATACTCTCCTAAAGAAAAAAATCAAAATTATCAAAGTGTTTACAATTGGGGCTACAAGCTTCTTGGCTTCCACCTAAGCCTTCCAAAACTTGCATCATAGGATAGATCCCACTGGGAAGTAGATGTGAGGGGAGATGATTATATCCCAAAGAGAGTGGTTCCTCCAAGCTTTGTAGTCAGCAAGAGAAAAGTTGTGAGTGTTCTTTTTAATTAACAAAGCCCAAAAATCATCAGAATCGATTGCTCACACAATCCATTTAGCTGCAAGATTAGTAGAAATTTTTATCGGAAAGAATATACCCAGCCCTCCTTCCCTTTTAGGCAAGCAGCAGACTTTCCAAGCAACCTTGGGCATTTTGTTATGAGTTAAACTACCACCCGAGAGAAACCTTTCGGCCAAGCAATTAACCCGTTTAGCTATTTTTTATTGGGAACCCAACAGGAAAGTAAACCAAAGTAGGTAATATATAATGGTTGAGAACAAAAACCCTATGAGAAAGAGAAGATTGACATGCAAACCAAGAAAACAGTTTTGTCTTGAATTTTTGCATGACCCAATCCCATCTCTGGCTAAGTGTGACCTGAAAACCCATAGGTATGCCAAGAAGCCTAAAGATTTTTCCATCTTTAATGACATCACAATTGAGATCTCTGATGCAAGCAGGCACGTGATTGTTAGAAGATTTGAAAGTTGTTTTTTTATAGTTAATATGAGAGACACTTGCAAGACAAAAAGTATTCAGGCTGTCCAATATGCTTTTGGCAACATTCTCATTAGCTTTGACTAAGATGTTAGTATCATCAGCAAAAGCTTGGAGATAGAAGTTTGTCACTACCAGGCATGGAAATGCCTTCAACTTTTTTATCATCTAGAGCATCTTTTATGAGCCATCCCAAAGCATCACTAGCAATAGCAAAGAGCAGGGGGGAAAGGGGGCAACCTTGCCTGATGGATCTTCTAAGTTTAAAGTGGGAAGAAAGGTTGCCATTGATAGCTATTCTTGAGTGGGCATTTCCAAGGAAAGTGCTAACAGCTTTAATAAACCTTTTACCAACACCTATATCATGGAGAGATTGGAGAACAAAGTACCATTCTATCCTATCATAAGCTTTGTTAAAGTCAATCTTGAAGAAGTAATAAGGTTGGTTGGTCTCATTAGCATAGTCAATTCCTTCCCAAATGGAAATAATGGCATCAAGAATATACCTACCTTTAATGAAGCCCTTTTGCTCAGGGAGGATGATTTCCTTCATAAGGGGGCTCAGTCTCGTAGCAAGGGAAGAAGCAAAGATCTTATAGATACTAGTTAAATAGGTGATAAGCCTCCCGTTATTCAAATCCTCTTTAGGACCTTTTTTATTAATCAACTTTATCACCCTAGTGTTAACTTCAATAGGGAGAGTACCTCTGCTAACAGATTCTTTCCATATCAACAAAATAAAGGGAGTTAGGAAATCTTTCAAAGCAATGAAAAACTCATTAGGAAGACCATCAATACCAGAGTCTTGCAAGGTTTCAATTTACCTATGGTTTCTTTAATCTCACTGGCAGTGAGGGGCAAGTCCAGCATGGAAGCCAATCCAAGAGGAATAGTTCTTTTTCAACAAAGAGAACATACTTTTAGTAGGTCTGTCAAGATTCCCTTCCCAAAATTCTCTTGAAGGGGAGAGAATATTGCTAGCTTCAATGTACTCTTCAAATCTCAATCTCTCCTGAAGGGGTAAAATCAAATTCATTTTATTAGGACTTTGAGAGGAACCCAAGAGATCTATATCCTTGACAATGTTAAGCCTTCTTTTGGCTCGAATTTCTCTTTTGAGCCTTTTGTAGTGCGAGAAGAGAGCTTGAATATCAATAACAGCCTTGGCCCAAGCCACACAGCGGCTGTGAAAGCTATGGAAATAGTGGGAGATAATGGCCTTAGACTTATCAAGCACACATGGATTTTAAGAAGAGAAGGATCCAAATGGGTCCACCCTAATCTGGAATTAGGGCAATTGTGCTTAAGGGAGACTCTAAGGGGAAAGTGGTCCGAAATGCAAAGGGCTTGATCAATCTCAATGCTAGAGTCACAAGAATGCTGAAAAAAAGGCAGATTGATGTAAACATGATCAAGCCTAGTAGCACAGAAGTTTTGGTCTTTCTGCTTGTTATTTCAAGTAACCTCAATTGCACGGAAATGTCAAGCAGGTCATGGTTTTTCGTCAATCTGATCCAAGAATTTCATTCTTAGCCAGAAATAGTGCTACCTTTTTTATCATGCCTATCCTTGATGTTAGTGAACATATTGAAGTCCCGCATGATAATTAAAGGCCCATCTAGGTTACTAATCTTATCCCAGCACCTAGACCTCTGGGACGGGCAATTGGAAGCATACAGACTTATAATAGTACACTCATAGGGTTTTCCAAAAGACACCCCTGACCACTGATGTGATTGACCACCCCAATAGCAGCCCCACCCCTACCATGAGGGTGATTAGTGAAGTGCCAGACATGCTTATTCGAAACACTATTCAAATGTAAGGGTAATTTCGATCCAGCAAACTTAATTTCTTGAATGCAGATAACATCAGGAACTAAGGACTGATCATGCATCCATTTAAACAGACATTTAGCTCTAACAAGGTCCGTGATCCCTTTGATGTTGTAGGATATGAATCTTAGACTATTCATTGTAAAACAATTCAGAATGCAAATAACAATTTTTAACAATAAGATCATTTCCTAATGTTTTTAGTCAGCTTGTTCAAAGATACCAAATTCTCAATATATCTTTCTGTTTAGGTTTGGAAAGGTTATCCTTCCTTTTGGCATGAGATACTTTCTAGCCTGAAGGGGCACAGTTTTCCGTTCTTCATTTGAGGCATTACCATTTCTCTGGAGCAAGTTCATCTTGGTGTCATCCATGTGAGTGAGCTTAACTATGAACCTGTGATCATCACCAGACAACAAATAGTTAGCATCTAAAGGAGAAGGCTTATCAGATAGACGAGTTTTACAAGACAGCAATTGGGGAGGTTTCTTCCTATTAGTGACTATTGTCCATCCCTCTTTCGAGCCCATGTCCTCTGGCTCTATAGTGTGACTGTTTTGCTTCTCAGTATCACTATGCTTAACACTTACTTCACCTGCTAGACTTTTAGAAAAATTCGGTTTTCCAAACTTGTTCGCTTCTCATCAGAGGGTGAGTTATTTCTTCCAACAGCACATCAAAGGTATTTATCTAGCTTTTATCTTTCTTCGTACTTGTCTTACACGGAGTTTTTTTTGTAGACACGCTTGCTTCTCTAGGGATGAGATGATCATCCACATTTTGAGAATCTATAGCCAAAGCTTCCTATTTGATCAAAGGACAATCCCTCACCCGATGGCTCTATCTGTTACACTTGAAACAAGCATTAGGTAGGTTCCTATATAACACTTTTTGTTCATGTAAACACATGCCTTCAGAATCGTTTATTTTGATAGATGATTTGATCGGTTTATTAATGTCAATTTCAACTAGCACTTGGGGGTCCCATTTGGGATTAATGGTGCCCCTTGGTCTCTAGCCCAAAACTTTAACTAGCAAAGAACATAAGCCCTCTATCCATGGATAAAATTCGACTGGCAAATCTAGAAGTTCAATTCAAACTGGGACCCTGGAGGGTTTAGGACCCCGAGGGTTAAATCATGAATACCATTTGAAGAATGAAATAGACGTAGTTCTAATAGTCCATTGCCCTTGAGTGATTACCCGAAGAGCACTATTTGAATCATCAAAAAAAAGAGAAAATATCCGTTTGGTAAATATTGAATTTGGTGCACAAATAAACCCCGTGATTCTCAGTTTGCCTTGATCCACTGTTTCACAATATCCAATGGCGGTCTAGGGCCATGACACAAGACAATGACCACTTTCTTAGACAGTTGAGACTACCAGTTAATGAATGAAATTTTATCAATAGTTAGGGTTGCATCGTCATTCATACAAGCTCTTTGATTCAAGTCCTTAAGGAAACAGCCAGGTGTGATAGCAATAGGTGACTTACCTTTGTCAGCCACAACACTCGAACCTAGCAAGAATCCCCCCAACTGCATCTCTTTCCCCATGGCCAAGGCTTCCACAAAGGATTTGGGCTGGGGGAGCTTAGCTCTTCACTTCATCATGTCAACAGAGAAAGGAAGACTTACTTGTTTGATTCATCCAATCATATGGACCACCTTGTCGAGTCGCCCCTTGTCTCGACGCTCAGTAGAAGCAGGAGCGGTGATCTTACCTTGATTGTCCAAACCCAATGCTTTGATTTCATTGAGACCTCTAGATGTATTTTGAGTTGAAGATGACTCACCTCCAATGGGACATAGTGGAGTTTCCTGAACTTGTGACAACGAGAACAATGAGTCAACAGTATGTGGAGCTTCGTCATTCGGTGACATTGTCATTGTCCCTCCCCCTAGAGGGGGAGAGCTACAAACTTTCCCTCTCTCAGAGCATAACGAAAATAATGCCAGCGGTGTAATGGAACTGAATAGTCTTCAGATTGCATGAAGCTTGCATGAAGGAGGCACTTAATAGCACCCAGAACCCCAGAACCCTTAAAAGATGCATATACTTGTCTCAAAGTGAGTAGATATCCAAAGTACTTCACAATGTTCAATATGTAAGGTGGAAAGGCATCGAGTACACCTTTACCCACATATGTGAAATTGAGCAAGGATGATTTTTTGGAAAAGGAATTCATGACCAAAATTCATTATTAGTCTGTTGTTGGTAGTCTCATGTATGCTATGGTAGCTATGAGACTAGACATTGCATTTGCAGTGGGAGTTTGTGAGAAAATATATCTCTAGTCATGGAAAGAAGCATTGGGAAGCAATCAAGATGATTTTGAGATATTTGAGGGGCATTAAGGACAAGTATCTATGCCTAGGTAGAGGGAAAGCATCCATTATTGGTTACACAAATTCTGATTATGCTGGTTCTGTAGACAATCGTAAGTCTAAATCAGGGTACATGTTTCATTTTGTTGGAGATGCTATCTCTTGGAGATCTCGTCTTCAAGAATGTACACCTAGTTCCACCGCATAAACTTAGTATGCTGCTCCAAGTGAGGCATGTAAGGAAGCATTGTGGCTTTCTCTTCTTGCTTATGATATGGGTCTATCTCAGCATGTACCTCATTTGCTCAGTAAAGTTAGAGTGCCATTTCACTGGCTAAATATCCGGTCTATCATGCAAAGACCAAGCACATTGAGGTGGGGTATCACTTCATTAGAGACTATTTAGCCACTAAGTGCATTATTCTTGAGAAGATACATACTTGAGATAATTTTGCAGATGTTTTGACTAAAGCTCTACCATAGGATAGCTTTCAACATTGTTGTCACTTGATGGGAGTTACTTGATTCATGATCTTACACAATTACTTGTATACTATGTAACATGCCCATCAGGTGGGAGGTATAGTTTGTATACTTACACTCAGGTATTTTTTCTCCTTCTTTGTTTTTCTCCCATAGTCGCTTTGGCCATATTGGGTTTTAGTGAGAAATTGTTACCGTTAGTGTCCATGTGAAAGGAAAAATGGCCGTCGAACACTTTTGTATATGTTCTTTAATAAAACATATAGTGGCCTGGTCAGCCACAAACTGTAAGTTTGACCGCATTTTGTATGACCTAAGAAATTTGTGTTCGTGGTCTATGTATTGTGTGTTTTTCCTATGTATTTTGCACCCCCTGTGTCGAGTACTATGTACAACACTAGAGTTTGGGTTTCTACAATTGGAGTTAGATGTTTGCGGAAGCACGCGAACAGCACAAGGAAGACGAAGAAGCTTGGAGCACAACACAGAATACTCAATGTATTACCACTAGAATGTACAAAGATAAGTAGCATGTTAGGGAAATAGGCATATATACAAGCCGAGGGAAAAAAACCTCCTAAAGAGGGAAAAAAGTGCCCCGGCGGTCCTAGAGTGTTCACACACATCACTACCTAAATATATAAACAAATCCCCCCTGAGAGTGATGCAATCAACAAGGAGTTGGCACTCATGTATAAGGAAGTGTCAAGCTATGTGGAATCAATCCACAAAATGAAGTAAGCCCAAAGCTTTGTAGAAAGCTTCAAACTTCTCTCTAGGCAGAGCCTTCATAAAAAGGTCTGCAATGTTCTCCTGCATGGGCACATGTGCCAAGCTGATCTCTCCAATAGAGAACCTCTCCCTGACATAATGATAATGCACCTCAATGTGCTTAGTGTGAGCATGGAACACAGGGTTGTTTGCAACTATCAATGCGCTCTGACTATCAATGAAGATGGTGGAAGCAGAAGACTGACCAACACCCAAATCAGCCATAAGGTGTCTGAGCCACACACACTCAACAGTCGATGTGAAAGCTACCCTATACTCAGCCTCACAACTGGAAGTGTCCACAGTAGGCTGCTTCTTGCTCAACCAAGATACATATGAGCTACTAAGCATGAAGCAAAAGCCACTAGTGGACACACGAGTGTCATAGCAACTAGCCCATTCACTATCAAAAAAAGCATGCAAATCTGGCGGTAGTGATCCCCCCTTGGGATAAAACAGTCCATGTAGTTGGGTACCACTCAAGCAGCGAAAGATGCATGTAACCGCCTGCCAATGCTTGACACCTGGGCAATGTATAGACCTGCTCATCTGTGACATAGAAAACTCAATATCTGGTCAAGTAATGCATAAGTAAATCAAGTATCTAATAGCCTGCTGATAGAGAATAGCATCAAATGCATCTCCAGCATCATGAAGACTCAATCGTAAACATGTCTCCATAGGAGTGGAAATAGGCTTACAATCTTCAAGGCCAAAATGCTATAATAATGTGTCAATATATTTCATTTGACACAAAGCCATTCCACCATCAACTTGCATAAACTAAATGCCCAAATAGTGATGCAAATGCCCCAAATCAGACATCTCAAATGAGGCATGCAAATCAGCAATATGCATGTCATGAGGACTAGTGAGCAACATGTCATCAACATACACAATAATGATCAGAAGCACATCATTAGCATGCTTAACATATAAGGTGCTTTTAGTTGGACTGTTCTCAAAACCATGTGCAATGAGATAGGCATGTATCTTTTCATACCAAGCACGTGGTGCTTGCTTTAAAAATGTAATGCCTTCTTTGACCTGCACACCTGGTTTTCATGCCCTTTCACAAAGCCACGGGGCTGAAAAACATACAATTCTTCATGAAAATCACCATTCAGAAATGCCATTTTAATGTCTAACTAATGTACATTCCAACCATGACGATCTGCAAGTGCACAGATGCTATGAATAGTAGTCATTCGGCATGTAGGTGCAAAGGTCTCATCAAAATCAATGCCTCTTTTCTGCCCATAACCCTTTGCAACAAGCCTAGCCTCATACCTGTCAACTATTCCATCAGGTTTACACTTTAGCTTGTATACCCACTTAGTGCCAATGGCCTTCTTGCCAAGAGGCAAGTCACATAAAGACCACGTACAATTCTTCATGATAGCATCATATTCAGATTGCATTGCGGCCATCCAATGTTCAGAATTTTGTGCTTCATCAAACGAACCAGGCTCAGTCTCATCACAGAGACTAGATGCAGCCATAGCATAGAATCTGATTCAAAAGAGGCACTATGAGAGCCTGAACGAGTACGATATGTTAGAGGTGCATCTAATCTACTGCCATGCAAAGTCTATGTAGAGGGGGTAACCGGGTCTATACTTCCAGTACTCCTTCTACTCAAGGGAGGTTCTCCTTAGGGAAGTATACCCTGTAACATCATTGTGTGAGGTACTACTTGAGAAAACAAACCAAGAAACAGTCCAAGTGTTATAAAGATGTTGAAAAGACCAATTCAACCAAGATTGACAAAAATTGTGCTAGTACACAAAAGATAAAATTGTTAACAGTACAAAAGGTCTAATCACACGAAAGATGAACTAGGACATCTCAACATAGAGAAAGTATACAAACGCAGGGAAGGTATACAAGTGTGGTATACAATGCTATGAACTCTAGCTTACAAGTGACTATCCCAGTATATCCAATCTCACTGTCATGTCGACTGCCCCCAACACTGAAGCTCTCACTCTGTATATTCTCCAACAGAGAAGCCTCTTCTACAATGGGCAAAATCACATCAGTGAGTAGAGAATAATCAAGGAGAAGCCTGATTAGAACATTCTCAAAATACCACAGTAACACAAGTAGACCCAAATTGAAAAAAGCTAGAATCACAGAGAGATGGCAGTGAGTGTATCCCTCAGCTTCCTAAATCTCTATGTATCCTTCTGAATGGACCCTTCACTAACATATATCTCTGACCGTCTGTACCCAAACGAGTGCAAACTGCTTCTTATATAGATCTCGAGGCCAAGAGAGTGACTTTTGCCGGATTCCATCATTTAAGGCACCATCACTGTTCACTGCACATGCGCGGCCAAGAGAGTGGCTTCCACCGAATCCCATCATTTACTGCACCATCACTAGATCCCATCATTTACTGCAGCATCACTGTTCGCGCCAATCTGACAAAAGTAGAGGGAGAGCTGGCTAATTTTGGGTAAGTAGTCTAATCCTGGTATTGACAGCCAACTGACTCAAAAGCGCCTGAAGACTTCGGAATATGGCCTTGAATGCGAGATTCTTTCTTATCATGAATCAACACTTCATTTAAGAACGTTCAGTATCTCCACAAATCTAATAGCTGACTTGATTCTGGTGCCGAGGATGAATTTTGAAGGATGAATTTTGAAGGCCAAATTTTGAGGGACAAATTGTGAGGGACAAATTTTGAGGGACAAAATTTGAGGGAAAAATTTTGAGGGACAAATTTTGAAGGACAAATTTTGAAGGAAAAATTTTGAGGGACAAATTTTGAGGGAAAAATTTTGAGGGTCAAATTTTGAGGGACAAATTTTGAAGGACAAATTTTGAGGGACAAATTTTGAGGGACAAATTTTGAAGGACAAATTTTGAGGGACAAATTTTGAGGGACAAATTTTGAAGGACAAATTTTGAGGGACAAATTTTGAGGGACAAATTTTGAAGGACAAATTTTGAAGGACAAATTTTGAAGGACAAAATTTTGGGGGACAAATTTTTAAGGCTGAATTCTGAGGGATGAATTTTTTCCGACCCGACAAAGATGAAGGGAATCTTGAGCAATGAACTCTCAAGGACGAAAAGAAGTGGCGCTAGGATGATTTTTTTTTTGGGGGGGGTTGGCATACAATCAAGATGAAATCTTGCTCCATTACAGTCCCCCACATCAAGATGTTGCACCGTCTCAGTGCAATTCTTCAATATTGGCTAAAAATTTCTAAGAACAAAATTAGAATTGTCTATGGGCAAAACAAGCTGAAATGAGAACTAGGGTATATACAATGATTGATTTTTCTCCAAACGTTTCAAGTTAGATAAGCCTTCACCCTAGATAAGCCTTCACCCTAGATAAGCCTTTACCCTGGAAATGTTGACCAGAGGCAATTTCTCACCCTGTAGGTCCTCTACTTGTACTGCTCCTTGTTGAAATATCCTCAGCACTTTGTAGGGTCCTTACCATTTTGGTGCCAATTTAGTAGGTATAGATGGAATCTGATATACCAGCACTAGAGCTCCCTCTTCCACCTTATTGGTCCTTAAGTGTGTGTCATGAATGTGTTTCCTTTCTTCTTGCTTTTCCTGCAGCCTCTTCATAGCTATTTCCCTATATTCCTCCAATGCTACCAATCTTCTAATGTGAGGATCAACATCAATGCTTTTTGCTTCAATTTCTTTTCTGATGATGAATTCGAAAGGGGCTAATGCCTCTTTCCCATAGACTAGAAGAAATGGGCTCTCTCCCATGGTGCCCCTTCTGGTTGTTCGGAAAGCCCATATTGCACCAATGAGGGCCTATGGCCATGAACTGTGATGGTCAAAGGCTAATTTGTGTAGTAATCCAATCAAAATTTTGTTAGAACTTTCTACCTGCCCATTTGCTCTCGGGTAGTATGCACAGGATTTCTTATGGAAGATCTTAGACCTGTCAAAGGTTATTTGCAACAATTGGTTTACAAAGTGCATGCCTCTATCATTCGTGACTTCAAGAGGGCAGCCAAATCTTGAGAATATTCTTTTATACATAAACTTGGCTACTGTAGTGGAAGTACAATCAGCAGTAGCATTAGCTTCTACCCACTTAGTAGAAGAACATGTGGCCACCAAAATATACTTCTTACCACCAGGTTGACCAGTTGGGTTGATTGGTCCGATGAAATCAAGACCCCATCGTTCGAAGGGTAGCCATCCAATGGAGATTACTAATGGTTGAAAATTCAGTCTACTAGGCTTGGGAGCATATCTCTGGCAGATATCACATCCTTTGGCAAACTTGATAGCATCTTTGTAAACATGTGGCCACCATAATCCCCTGTGGATAATTTTGTGAGCCAACTCCTCTCCTTTGAGATGCCCTTCATTGTGTGCTGCTTCAAGCAGAAAATTCACCTCCTCTAGATAAACACATTTTCTCAAGATACCATCATGACAATATTTATACAAATGGCCATTTATAAGCGGATATGCTTTCGCTTTATAGAGTAATCTCCTCTTCTCTAATGGTTTTATGATCTTAGGGAATTTTCCAAAAGTGAGAAAATGGAGAATTTCATCATACCACTCAGTTTGAGTCTCTATCGCAAAGAGACTACTATCTACAAGTTCATCATTAATACATTTCTCCTTTTCACTCATAATTGTCCTTGACACCTGATTCGCCATGTAGTGTACTTTTCCTGGCCTAATATGAATCTCAAATCATACTCTTGAAACAGTAGTAGCCAACGCCAAATCCTTCCAACTACTCTAGGCTTATTAATTAAGTACTTGAGGGGCTGATGATCAGATATGACAATGAAATGCACACCTAGAAGGTAGTGCCTAAACTTTTGGAGTGCGAAAACAATAGCCAAACCTTCCCTTTTTGTAGTGCTATAATTTCTTTCTGCTTTCGTAACTAGTTTGCTAGCATAAGCTATAGGTTGATCCACCTTGGGCACCTTGGGCATGGAGGGTTGAGCCAAAACTGCTCCTAATGCATGAAGACTAGCATCTGTATGCACATGAAACTCTAATGACCAGTTAGGAACAGTTAAGAGAGGAGCACATGAAACTCTAATGACCAGTTAGGAACAGTTAAGAGAGGAGCAGTACATAGCCTCAATTTTAGTTCAAAAAATGCCTTTTCAACCTCAGGACTCCATGAGAAAGGAATCTTCTTACTTGTAAGCCTTGCCAGAGGCTTAGCTATTTCCGAATACATCCGTATAAATCTCTTATGGTAGCCTGCATGGCCTAAAAAGCTTTGAACTTCCTTAGGAGTCCGTGGAATGGGCATGGAAAGGATAGCAGTGACCTTTGCTGGATCTATAGTTATCCCATTTGCAGACACGATGTGACCAAGGAGAGTGCCTTTAGTGACCAAAAAATGACATTTAGCAGCATTCAACTTCAAACCTATTTTGAGACACTCCTCAAAGATTTCCTTCAGATTTTCCAAGTGATCGTGAAAATCTTGGACTATTGCTCTTCTATCTGTGCCTGAGAACACTCAAAAGTCATCCATAAAATTGCGTAGAAAAGTTGTCAACCATTTCCCAAGTATCAAATATGTTCTATTAAATGAAGCAATGCATTTTGCAGCCCAAAAGCCATGCGTGTGTACACATAAGTGCCCCATGGAGTGACAAAGGTAGTTTTGTCTCTATCATCAGGATGAATTAATATTTGGTTGTAGCCACTGAAACCATCAAGAAAATTGTACAAAGTGTGACCGGCTACTTCTTCTAATACTTGTTCTGTGAAAGGTTGAGGGAAGCCATCTTGAACAGTTACCTTATTTAAAGCACAAAAATCAATGCATATTCTTATTTTTTTGCTATTCTTCTTGGGTACAATAACCAAAGATGAAAGCCACCTTGAATGTTCTATTGGAACAATAATACCTGCTTCCTCAAGTTTTGTGATTTCGAGTTTTACTGCCTCTGCATATTTTGGATTGAGTCGATATGGCCTACTTCTTACAGGTGCAACTCCCTCTACTAGGGGTATTCGATGTAATCCAAGCTCCTCTGGAATCCCTATTAGATCCTTGTAGGACCATGCAAAGACGTTTTTATAGGAGAAAAGGAGAGAAGTTGCCCTCTAATGTAAAAAGGGATAATGCGAGCTAAGTGGACTATTTGAGGATTTCCTTCATCTCCCAGGTTCACTTCTTGAACTAGCATTTCAAGACTCATCTCTCTTGAAAAAGCATCTGCACTGTGAGCAGGGGTGGAATTCACCTTATGTTCCACAATATGTTGCTTGATCCATCCTTGAGGAATTTCTGAAAACGGAAGGTCTTCTCTGCTCTCAAGCTCAAAATTAGGCCCTTGAGACTCAAAATTAGCCTCATCCAAGGCTTCTTCAATTTTGTCATTGTTAGGCTTTTCTACCCTTTTGTAGAACTTTGTAGTGGTGAATCCTCGCAAAATTGGCCCATTTTGATCCAATGTACCAATTTGGTCTGATGGCCCAATTCAACAATTTGGACCCCCCGAAGATACTAACTCACTTCTTGCTACTTTTTGCTCTCTTCCCGCTAATTTTTGACCACCAATACCATTTTCTAAAAACGGAAGGTCTGCTCTCAGGATCAAAATTAGACCCTTGAGACTCAAAATTAGCCTCCTCCAAGGCTTCTTCAATTTTGTCATTTTTAGGCTTTTCTACCCTTTGTAGAACTCTGTAGTGGTGAATCCTCGCAAAATTGGCCCATTTTGATCCAATGGACCAATTTGGTCCGATGGCCCAATTCGACTATTTGGACCCCCCAAAGATACTAACTCACTTCCTGCTACTTTCTTGCTAATTTTTTACCACCAAGACCATTTTGTGAAAAATGCCCAAATTTGATCTCCAAAGGCTCTTTCTTGACCTCGGTCTCTATTTTCCTGCAAGGACTCACTTTTTCTCCTTTGTGAGTGATTGAGCATAAACTTTCTTTTTTTTACTCTTTTTCCCTTCCCTAGGCTTCTTTTGCAAGTTCTTCATTTATTTCAGTAATCTCAACATAGCAACACTCTGCACCACCCATCATCCAATTTAACAAATTCTCTTTTTCTTGGGGTATAGAAGGCATTACCTGAGTATCTACATATCCAGTTGCCTTGGTGGAGTCGCATCCTTCTTCTAAGTGTACCTATAAGTGGTTATTAGCCTTCGAGGAGATCCATATCTAGTTTCTTCCCCAATCTTGTAGTGCTTTTGCTTGCCTTAACCAAGGCCTTCCCAAAAGCAGAGGATAAGAGCTTTCTTGTGGCAGGGAAATCACAACAAAATCCAGGAGGAATTGAAAACCTTGTACTGACATGTGTACCTTCTCGATGATGCCGAGGGGCATAACACGATGCTGATCTTCTAAAAATGTGACAGTGAAGGGTGCCGCCTTGGTGAGGTTCAGTTTGAGTTTCTTCATTGTAAAATTAGGCATCAGATTGATGCCAGAGCCTCCATCTATAATGACACCCGTCAGACCTTCATCGTTTATGAAAATAGATAGCCTCGAGCTTTGATAGTCTACCAAGGATGTGGGTGGAAATTCAACCATGAAACCATCTATACTCGGTGGTGGGCTTAAGTAGGCCGAGTGTATAACTTTCAATAAATCACTTCTTACTTTCAAATTCATTTTTATGAGTTGGTAAAAACTAACCTTGTGATGAATACCTTTTAAGATTTCCTCAATCTTAACCTCTTGTGTGTCTTCCTGAGAGCTTGCAGGTTGGTCCTTAAGAGAAGTAGTCACCATATAATAAGCTCCTTCAATGTCTGCTTGGCCCTTCCAACCAGCCTTCTTTTCCTCATCTCTATTTTGGAGTCCTTGTTGTTCCTCTCTAGAGGTTGCCGCTTGCCTGGCTCTAGTCATCATGGGCACTGAAGAAGATGAAACAGCATAAGACTGAGTGGTCATATCTTCTACTTGTGGAGAGACTGCAATCATATGAATTGGAGCAGGGCGGCTTCTTGGGAAATCTCTGCTATAGTGATCCTTGGCACCTGGACAATGCTGACAGGGAGGCGCACCTTCTGGTAGAGAACACTTGTTCTGCATATGGCCATACTCACCACAACGATAACACATCAGTGGCCTATTATATCTAGGCCGAGTTAGATGGGTCTCTTCTCTATTAGGTGCATTTGAAGTACTAGCATAATACGAATCAAGAACAAGAGGGTTACCATGCTGTTGTACTCCCTTGAGGTAGTAGCAGTATCTTGCTTCATGTCCATCCTTGCCACAGAATTGACAGCTCACCTTGTTAGGACAATTAACATTTGAATGTCCATTTTTGCTACATATTGTACACCAAACCTACCTTTCGTATGTCGTGTGTAGTGTGCAAATCTTCTAACTCACGATGAAGTTGAGCTACTTCATCAACATTGTGGCACGGTGGTGGTGGTATGACCTTGTTTTCTTGTTGACTATGCTGCATTCTTAAGGCTTCCAACTCTCAGACATGAAACAAGTGCTTTTGTCCTAGTGTGAAGTTAGTGAAAGGATTCACCTGGTCTCAGCTTTAGATTGTCTAGCTGATCTAGAGCTCTTTTGGAGGAGTCACTTGGTTTGAATGTCCGCGAGAATGTCATTTTCAGTACCTCCCACGTAGTGAAGTGGCCGTCTGCATATTGACTATACCATTTGCTGGTAAGGCCTTCCAATGTAGATGGGAAGAGTACCAGCATTGCATCCTCTCGATTTTGCAGACCTCTTCCACGGCATAAGGAAATGAATCTCCTCACATGATCATCTGCATCCTCATAAGCCAACCCCTTAAAACTAGGGAACTTGATATTCAACCTAGAGAGTAAATGAGAAAGATCCTCCATTGGCACTGGTGCTTCTTCTGAAGTATCTGAGAAAAAATCTAATGTTTCCTCAGCTTCTGTTTTGAGAGTGGGGTCGAAGCCAATTCAATGGACAAATTTAAGGGTAGTGGGGTACTCGCCGAAGGTAGAGCTTACTTTTTGATGCTCCTTTCTACACGAAGAGGTTCTCTGTCTACTTGAGTGTGGGTCATATACCCACTCACAAGATGCAAAAGAAAACAAGAAACAATGTGACACAACTCTATACTGCACTAATTACTTCACACAAAAATGCAAGTGTCCCATCGGGCGTGCCAAACTGTAGAGGAGGTAACTGGGTCGATACTTCCAGTACTCCTTCTACTCAAGGGAGGTTCTCCTTAGGGAAGTATACCCTGTAACATCATTGTGTGAGGTACTACTTGAGAAAACAAACCAAGAAACAGTCCGAGTGTTATAAAGATGTTGAAAAAGGCCAATTCGACCAAGATTGAAAATAATTGCACTAGTACACAAAAGATAAAATTGTTAACAGTACAAGACGTCTGATTACTCGAAAGATGAACTAGGACATCTCAACACAGAGAAAGTATACAAACGCAGAGAAGGTATATGAGTGTGGTATACAATGCTATGAACTCCAGCTTACAAGTGACTATCCTAGTATATCCAATCTCACTGTCATGCCGACTGCCCCAACGCTGAAGCTCTCACTCTGTATATTCTCCAACCTTCACCCTAGATAAGCCTTCACCCTAGATAAGCCTTCACCCTAGATAAGCCTTAACCCTAGATAAGCCTTCACCCTAGAAATGTTGACCAGAGGCAATTTCTCACCCTGTAGGTCCTCTACTTATACTGCTCCTTATTGAAATATCCTCAGCACTTTGTAGGGTCCTTACCATTTTGGTGCCAATTTAGTAGGTACAGATGGAATCTGATATACGAGCACTATAGCTCCCTCTTCCACCTTATTGGTCCTTAAGTGTCTGTCATGAATGTGTTTCCTTTCTTCCTACTTTTCCTGCAGCCTCTTCATAGTTGTTTCCCTATATTCCTCCAATGCTACCAATCTTCTAATGTGAGGGTCAACATCAATGCTTTTTTTTCTTCAATTTCTTTTCAGATGATGAATTCGAAAGGGGCTAATGCCTCTTTTCCATAGACTAGAAGAAATGGGCTCTCTCCCGTGGTGCCCCTTCTGGTTGTTTGGAAAGTCCATATTGCACCAATGAGGGCCTGTGGCCATGAACTGTGATGGTCAAAGGCTAATTTGCATAGTAATCCAATCAAAATTTTGTTAGAACTTTCTACCTGCCCATTTGCTCTCGGGTAGTATGCACAGGATTTCTTATGGAAGATCTTGTACCCGTCAAAGGTTATTTGCAACAATTTGTTTACAAAGTGTGTGCCTCTATCACTGGTGACTTCAAGAGGGCAGCCAAATCTTGAGAATATTCTTTTATACATAAACTTGGCTACTGTAGTGGAAGTACAATCAATAGTAGCCTTAGCTTCTACCCACTAAGTAGAATAACATGTGGCCACCAAAATATACTTCTTACCACCAGGTTGACCAGTTGGGCTGATTGGTCCAATGAAATCAGGACCCCATCGTTCTAAAGGTAGCCATCCAGTGGAGATTAATAATGGTTGAAAATTTAGTCTACTAGGCTTGGGAGCATATCTCTGGCAGATATCACATCCTTTGGCAAACTTGATAGCATCTTTGTAAACATGAGGCCACCATAATCCCCTGTGGATAATTTTGTGAGCCAACTCCTCTCCTTTGAGATGCCCTTCACTGTGTGCTGCTTCAAGCAGAAAATTCACCTCCTCTGGATAAACACATTTTCTCAAGATACCATCATGACAATATTTATATAAATGGCCATTTATAAGCGAATATGCTTTGGCTTTATAGAGTAATCTCCTCTTCTCTAATGGTTTTATGCTCTCAGGTAATTTTCCAGAAGTGAGAAAATGCAGAATTTCATCATACCACTCAGTTTGAGTCTCTATCACAAATAGACTACTATCTACAAGTACATCATTAATACCTGTCGCCTTTTCACTCATAGTTGTCCTTGACACCTGATTCGCCATGTAGTGTTCTTTTCCTCGTCTAATATGAATCTCAAAATCATACTCTTGAGATAGTAGTAGCCAACACCAAATCCTTCCAGCTACTCTAGGCTTATTAATTAAGTACTTGAGGGGCTGATGATCAGATATGACAATGAAATGCACACCTAGAAGGTAGTGCCTAAACTTTTGGAGTGCAAAAAAAATAGCCAAACCTTCCCTTTTTGTAGTGTTGTAATTTCTTTTATCTTTGGTAACTAGTCTGCTAGGATAAGCTATAGGTTGATCGACCTTGGGCACCTTGGGCATGGAGGGTTGAGCTAAAACTGCTCCTATTGCATGAAGACTAGCATTTCTATGCACATGAAACTCTAATGACCAGTTAGGAACAGTTAAGAGAGGAGCAGTACATAGCCCCAATTTTAGTTCAAAAAATGCCTTTTCAACCTCAGGAGTCCATGAGAAAGGAATCTTCTTACTTGTAAGCCTTGATAGAGGCTTTGCTATTTCTGAATACATCCGTATAAATCTCCTATGGTAGCCTGCATGGCCAAAAAAGCTTTGTACTTCCTTAGGAGTCCGTGGAATGGGCATGGAAAGGATAGCAGTGACCATTGCTGGATCTACAGTTATCCCATTTGCAGACACGATGTGACCAAGGAGAGTGCCTTTAGTGACCAAAAAATGACATTTAGCAGGATTCAACTTCAAACCTATTTTGAGACACTCCTCAAAGATTTCCTTCAGATTTTCCAAGTGATCGTGAAAATCTTGGACTACTACTCTTCTATTTGTGCCTGAGAACACTGAAAAGTCATCCATAAAAATGCGTAGAAAAGTTGTCACCATTTCCCCATTATCAAATACATTGTTCTATTAAATGAGGTAGTGCATCAAGAAAACTGTACAAAGTGTGACCGGCTACTTCTTCTAATACTTGTTCTGTGAAAGGTTGAGGGGGGCCATCTTAAATAGTTACCTTATTTAAAGCACAAAAATCAACACATATTCTTATTTTTCGCTATTTTTCTTGGGTACCATAACCATAGATGAAAGCCACCTTGAATGTTCTACTAGAACAATAATACCTGCTTCCTCAAGTTTTGTGATTTTGAGTTTTACTGCCTTTGCATATTTTGGATTGAGTCGATATGGCCTACTTCTTGCAGGTGCAGTGCAACTCCCTCTACTAGGGGTATTCGATGTAATCCAAGCTCCTTTGGAATCCCTATTAGATCCTTGTAGGACCATGCAAAGACGTTTTTATAGGAGAAAAGGAGAGAAGTTACCCTCTGTTGTAAAAAGGGATAATGCCACAACCAGGAGGCTAAGTGGACTATTTGAGGATTTCCTTCATCTCCCAGGTTCACTTCTTGAACTAGCATTTCAGGACTCGTCCCTCTTGAAAAAGCATCTGCACTGTGAGCAAGGGTGGAATTCATCTTATGTTCCACAATATGTTGCTTGATCCATCCTTGAGGAATTTCTAAAAACGGAAGGTCTTCTCTACTCTCAGGCTCAAAATTAGGCCCTTGAGACTCAAAATTAGCCTCATCCAAGGATTCTTCAATTTTTTCATTTTTAGGATTTTCTACCCTTTTGTAGAACTCTGTAGTGGTGAATCCTCGCAAAATTGGCCCATTTTGATCCAATGGACCAATTTGGTCTGATGGCCCAATTCGACAATTTGGACCCCCCGAAGATACTAACTCACTTCCTGCTACTTTTTGCTCTCTTCCTGCTAATTTTTGACCACCAATACCATTTTCTGAAAACGGAAGGTCTTCTCTGCTCTCAGGATCAAAATTAGGCCCTTGAGACTCATAATTAGCCTCCTCCAAGGCTTCTTCAATTTTGTCATTTTTAGGCTTTTCTACCCTTTTTTAGAACTCTGTAGTGGTGAATCCTCACAAAATTGGCCCATTTTGATCCAATGGACCAATTGGGTCCGATGGCCCAATTCGACTATTTGGACCCCCCAAAGATACTAACTCACTTCCTGCTACTTTCCTGCTAATTTTTGACCACCAAGACCATTTTGTGAAAAATGCCCAAATTTGATCTCCAAAGGCTCTTTCTTGACCTCGGTCTCTATGTTCCAGCAAGGACTCACTTTTTCTCCTTTGAGTGATTGAGCATAAATTTTCTTTTTTCGACTCTTTTTCCCTTTCGTGGGCTTCTTTTGCAAGTTCTTCATTTATTTCAGTAGTCTCAACAGTGCAACACTCTGCACCACCCATCATCCAATTTAACAAATTCTCTTCTTCTTGGGGTACAGAAGGCATTACCTGAGTATCTACATATCCATTTGTCTTGGTGGAGTCGCATCCTTCTTCTAAGTGTATGTGTAAGTGGTTATTAGCCTTCGAGGAGATCCACATCTAGTTTCTTCCCCAATCTTGTAGTGCTTTTGCTTGCCTTAACCAAGGCCTTCCCAAAAGCAGAGGATAAGAGCTTTCCTATGGCAGGGCAATCACAACAAAATCCAGGAGGAATTGACAACCTTGTACTGACATGTGTACCTTCTCGATGATGCCGAGGGGCATAACACGATGTTGATCTGCTAATGTGACAGTGAAGGGTGCTGCCTTGGTGAGGTTCACCAAAGCATGTATGCCAAAGCTTTGCATCTGACATAGCCTGAGAATCATGTACTGCACATGCTAAATCATTCACGGATCTTTCATAGTCTATGAGCTTATACAACCCACGACATAAAATGCCAGAAGCAATAATCACGTCGCCATTTGACAGATCATGAACTGTACACCTGTCATCAACAAATTTCACAACCAAGCCAATCTTGCCTAAAGCCAAAACTGATAATAGATTCTTCTTGATCCTTCGCACAAATAAAGCATCTAACAAAGTGAAAGAACTACCATCAGCAATAGCCAGAATGATCTTACCAACTCCCATGACAGGATAAGAGGAGTTATTGGCACATGTGATAGTATTCCTTGTAGGGGCAAGCTCGAATGAAGTGAAGAAACTGTGTTGCGAAGTAATATGTTTGGTTGCCCCACTATTAAAGTACCAAACATTTGAGTCCACATACACTGCTCATGAGAAGATGGGTCAAAACTACAAATAGTAGTAAATGCTCATTCTTCATTCTGCACTAGATTAGCAGACTCTGCTTTCGGTGTGGAGGCCTCTGCAACAACCATTCCAACCTCCTTCTTCTTTGCCTCTTTAGCAGCCAGTTTTGGACAACTCTTAATAACATAATCATTTGCTTTACACTATTTGCAAAACAATTTCTGCTTTTTTTAATTTCTTCTCATCTTTTTCTTCCTTCTTCGAATGTGCAGCATTTGCGGATTTTTGCTTACTAATAGAAGAGCTCCATTTACCTTTGCCCTTATGACTAGCCAAGAAAGCTTGATCTACAACACATAACAGACATGTTTTGCCTAGACTGGTCTTCTTGCAACAAAACATAAACTAACTCTTCAAATGTTAAGGCATTTGCATTGCCTTTCATCATCAAACAAAGAGTAGAAGCAAAACTCTAATATGAGTCGGGAAGACCATTCAGAACAATCTGCACAAGTGAACTCTCATGAAGAACTTCATCTGCAGAAACCAATTGTTCCTTCAAATCCTTGATCTTTGTCAGGAAATTGTCCACAAAATCACCTTCATTCATGTGCTCACTCTCCAACTATTTTTGGAGGTAAGCAACATCATTCCTAGCCTGGTACAATGTGGTAAGTGTATCCCAAGCATCCTTAGCTGTTTTGCAAGAGCGAGTGTGAGGAATAATGGCATGTTTGACAAATAAAACTATCAATGCATGTGTCTGAGCATCTCTGCCATCCCAACAAATTTGCTCTACAATAGGTACAACAGAAATAGCAGCACAGACAGGAATATGCAGAATATCACCATCTTCCACACCATCTGCATCAACTTCAATACCTATATTTGCAGTACCTGTATTTACAATACCTGTGTTCACAGGTGTAATAGGACGTTTTTCAACACCTTCCATAATATTCCATATTCCTTTCACAACCAATACATGACACATCATATAAGCCCACAATGGATAATTGGTACCATCCAAATTATCCTCAATAGCCAACATACAAAATACATCACTGCTTTCAGCCATGGCCACTGACTAAAATACCTTGATGCAAAAAAATGACTTTATCTGAAAAAGTTGAGCAGAACTACCCAAACGAGTTCTTCTAGACTTGTAGCAGACTTCGAGACAATTATATTGGCAAGCCAAAATTGGTATATATCTTTGGCACAAAAAGACAAAATAGCTTGCACAAGCACTATGATAGTGCGTTCGGAGGCTGAAATGAGCTCAAATCACGATTTTGGCAACACATAACAAAGTTGTTTTGATCTCCTAATCACCCTGAGTATGAATACCAAATTTTGTGTGATTTTGAGATTATGACAGGAGGAGTGTCGACGATGCCCTGGATGAAGTGGCGACCTGCTCTGATACCAATTGTCAGAGTTAGATGTCTGCAGAAGCATGCGAACAGCACAAGGAAGAAGAAGAAGCTTGGGGCACAACACACAATACTAAATGTATTACCACTAGAATGTACAAAGATAAGTAGCCCATTAGGGAAATAGGCGTATATACAAGCCGGGGGAAAAAAACCTCCTAAAGAGGGAAAAAAGTGCCCCGGTGGTCCTAGAGTGTTCACACACATCACTACTTAAATGTATCAACATCTACTACAGGGGTATTGTTGCAGAGCTCTTGAGAAGGAGAGTCCATCATCATGCATCGCCAAAGAGCTACTTCTGTATAATTTTTGATAGGGATGCAAGGTTTATGTCTAATTTATGGAAAGCAACATTTCAATGCATGGGAATAGAATTACGCATGAGTACTGCATTTCATCCTCAAAGTGATGGTGATACCAAGAGGTTTAACTAGGTTCTTGAGGATATTTTATGTATGTATATAAATGATAAACAAAACAATTGGACTTATTATTTGCCTTTGGGTTATTATGCATATAATAGAACATGGAATTTGTCTATCAAGATTACACCTTTTGAAGCAATGTATGGCTATGATTTTTTGGTACCACATTCACTTTTTAATTCATAAAATTGGATTAAGGTATCTAAGAAGATGCTTGAAAACATGGACTTGGAGTTAAAAAAGATAAAGAAGAACATTAAAGATGCACAAAAATGGCAAAAGTCATATCATGATCTCAAAAAGAGACCCTTGGAGTTTAGAGCAAATGATCCTTTGGAAGTGGGCCCTTCTAAATCAAATATGGTTTTAGGAAAAGATTGATGATTTTCTCCACATTATGCTAGTCCTTTTAAAATCTTAAAGAGATTTGGTATTGTTGCATATTTACTTGATCTACCTAACACATTGAAAATTCATCCAATTTTATGGAATTTTCAAACTCTAACGATTTCATTGATCAACTTTGTAAAACATCATTCAGTAACATTGAAAACAAACCTAGAAGGTGTCAAGGGGGCCAAAAGCTTTAGATGATTAGATGATCAAGGAACTAAAGGGTTTTGATGGTGATGCACCACAGTGTGCTCTCCTTATCAAGAGCTCCGCAACGATATCCTCGGAGTAGAAAATGGACCTCCTAAGGCCTCACGCGGTACTCCGCACAGAGACTGTAGAAAACACAATACATAGGGAGCACGAAGATAGACTTCTTAGGTCTTACAAATGCGGTCAAACTTACAGTCTGTGACTAACCAGGCCATTATATGTTTTATTAAAGAGCATATACAAAGAAGTGCCCAATGGCCATTTGGCCTTTCACATGGACACTAACAATAACAATCTCCCACTAAAGGCCAATATGGCCAAAGTAACTATGGGAGAAAAATAAAGAATGATAAAGAATACCTGAGTGTAAGTATACAAACTATACCTCCCACCTGATGGGCATGTTACATAGTATACAAGTGACTGTGTAAGATCATGAATCAAGTAACCCCCATCAAGTGACAACAGTGTCGAAAGCTATCCTGTGGTAGAGCTTTAGTCAAAGCATCTGCAACATTATCTCGAGTGTGAACCTTCTCAAGAATAATGTGCTCTCTGCCTCTGTCTCTGTTTCAGTTTCAGTTTCAGTTTCAGTTTCATTTCCAATTCCAGAACCACCAAGGCGTCGACTAAGGCAAAGAGCTTAGGCAATAACTTAGGCAATACATTGGCAACATTGGCACCCAAGGCTCCCTTGGCGACCGTTGGCAGCTGTTGGCTACGTGTGAGGCAATTTTAATTTTAAGTGCCAATAGAGAGTTTTAGATTCCCTAAGGTAGGAGGATTTGAACCCACAACCTCCTACTTATAAGGGAAGTACTTTAACCACTACTCCATCTATTTGAGTTATCACTCTATCTCCCTTTTTTCATATTTATATCAACTTTCACCTCCCTCTTCCTTTTACAATTCCCAAGTTAAGCTCACACATGTGGAAGCACCCGTCGATTTTCCTAGGGGAGTGCATCACAAAAAGGGCATAACTTTCACTATATAACTCAGATTTTAGCATATAATATATCGTTGGAAAGCTCTTAGAACAAGCTTTTAGCTCACATATTAGATTGAGAATCCAACATAGTTTGAAAGAGGGGTTTTGTCCTCTAGATATGGACCCTACAACAATGGAGGATTTTGGCAATTCATCTTTACCTTGGGTCTCACTCGAGCAACAATTAGAGATTATGCAACAAGAACTTCAAGCAACTCAACAAGTTGTACAAGAACATGATGCTATGCTCCAGCAAGTACAAAGTGATGATCGTAGCTTAATCAGAGTGGTGAAAGCGATTATCACTGCACAAGAAGAAAGTGCAAGTTCCAAGATAGGTGCTAAGAACTTCCAATTCTCCAGATTCGATGGAAAAAAGGATGGCCAATTTGTCATGTCATGGCTCTCTCAATTCGATGATTTCTACTTCGATGAGTCATATTCAGAAAATGAGAAAGTCAAGTTTGCTACCAATTATTTGGTAGGAAGAGCTCAGCTATGGTGGAATGTTTTACGGAATAGTACCAACTGACCTACCACATAGGATGCATTTCAGGCAAAAATTAAGGAGTCTTTCCTTCCTTCCTAGTTCCACCTACATGCACAGCATGCATGGACAACTTTTGGATGGAGAGAAGGAGATAATGTATCCATTTGTACTGAACGTTTTTGGAAATGTCTTTTATTACTTCGTTCACTTAGCAAGTTCCTGCAGCAAGTTTGCAACGAAAATATGAAGATGGCTTGGAGATGGGAATCCAAGAAAAGCTCCATACCCTCTGACCTACAACCTTGTATGAAGCTATCTCTTTCGCGCATGATGCGGAAAAGGAGTTCCAATCTATCACCAAAACACTTCGCTTACAACAAATTTGTCAACGTCAACCACCCGTCAAAGCTAATTTTCCTTTTAAGCGTCCTTTTACTACATTCGCTTCATCTACTTTCCAACGCCCTCCTCAATCCCATTTAGTACCATCCAACAAATCAATCCTTAGCCAGCCTCACAAACCTACCACTCTTCAAAATACGACGTTGAATGCTCAACAAAAACAACCCCGTATAACTTGTTGGAATTGTGGAAAGATTGCTCATACCAAAGTTGCATGTAGGATGAGACCTACTAATAGGCAACCCATTGAAGCTCAAGTACACAACATGGAGGTTGTTCCTGCTGACACTGAACCTAATCGGTCTAAAGAAGTATTAGAGCAAGAATTAAGTACCCTGGGTAACAGAATTTCTAACCATTCTCTTCTCTGCATGCATGGCACCATTAATGGCATAGTAGTAAATGTTTTACACGACGATGGTAGCTCGGATGATTTTATTTCTCATAAGCTAGTTAAAAATCTTAACCTTACTACTCATCCTTCTATGTATAAGGTTAAGGCTACGTTTTTAGGGAATAGGTATAATGTTACGAATGAGGTACATAATGTTCAAATTTGTATAGGCTCATATATAGATGCACGTTCATTTTTAATTGCTCTATTGCAGTCATATGATGTTATACTTGGCATGCCATTTCGACATAATTACAACCTCTGCATTGATTATGATACACACATGATTACTTTCAAATTGCGAAATAAAGATGTTTCACTGTCTGCGATGCATGATTTTCAACCCTTCCTGTTCATTAGTCATATGCAAGTCAAACGAGCTTTTAGGAAAGGTTATAACTCATGTATTGTCTTTGTGAATAATATAACTGATTATACACATATACTTCCAAGTGCACATAAGTTATTTATGGACTCATATAAGGATTGTTTTATGGCTGATTTTCCTTCTGCATTACCACCTTCTAGGGGATCTCTTGACCATAGGATTGATTTAATTCCTGGTAGCTCTCCTCCTCATAAAGCACCTTATAGGCACGGACCTTTACACCAAAATGAAATAGCTAGACAAGTTAAAGATTTACTCAACAAAGGACTAATACAGTCTAGCTCTTCTCCTTTTGGAGCCCCTGTTCTTTTAGTTGAGAAGAAGAACAAGACGTATAGAATGTGCATTGATTATAGAGCACTTAATAAAATTAACATTAAGAATAGGTAACCTATCCTTAGGATAGATGAGCTCCTAGATAAACTTCATGGAGCTTGTGTCTTCAGTAAAACTGACCTCAAATCTGGATATCATCATATAAGAATGACATCACATGACATTTATAAAACTGCTTTTAGAACTCAACACGGCCACTTCGAATTCATGGTAATGCCTTTTGGACTTACCAATGCACACGCCACCTTTGCACGTATGATGAATAATATTTTCCTTGAATACCAAGACTTCGTTCTTGTCTTGTTTGATGATATACTTATTTATGGTAGGAATGACAGTGAACATGAAACTCATTTAGCAACAGTCTTTGATTTGTTACGTAAAAATAAACTTTATGCTAATTCTGAAAAGAGTTGTTTCTTCCAAAACGAGATAGAGTATCTTGGACATATCGTCTCTAGTCAAGGCGTTCATGTAGATCCCAAGAAGATTAAAGTAATTGAAGAATGGCCTAAACCTCAATCAGTGAATGATGTCTGTTCATTTTTAGGATTAGCTAGCTTTTATCGAAAGTTTGTAAAGGGATTTTCTTATATAGCCCTTCCCCTTACTTTATTACCGAAGAAAAATTTAAAATTTGTATGGGGAGTAGCCCAACAACAATCTTTTGATAAACTTAAGTACGCACTTTCGCATGCACCTGTTCTGCAATTACCTGATTTTGCACAACCATTTCATGTAGTTACAGATGCTAGTGGTTCTAGTATAGGTGTTGTTTTAATGCAAAATGATCATCCTCTTGCATTTGAAAGTAGGAAACTCAAACCTTCTTAACGTACTTATAGGACATATGATAAAGAAATGTTAGTTGTTGTGCATGCATTGAAAATTTGGAAACATTACCTTATGGGTTCAGAAGTTTTAATTAAAACCGACCAACAAGCTATTAAGCATTTATTACTTCAACCATTGATTTCCGATAGACATATTAAATGGGCTTCATTTCTACAAAACTTCCAACCTTTGATTCAATATCAACCAGGAAAAGCTAATGTTGTAGCTGATGCTTTAAGTTGTCTCCCATCCCCACAAACAACTACTGTTTCAATTAATAATATTTTTGCTACTCAGAGTCATTCATTTCATGATATGATTTCCACTTATGCATCTGACTTGTATTTTTCACAAGCATGGACTGCTTTCAATAATTCCACATCATATCATGAGGATCATTACACATTTCATAATGGATTCTTGTATTTCCAACACAAGTTATGCATTACACAAGTATTCAAAGAGTTTGTTATGAAAGAGATGCATGAACCACCATATATGGGTCATAGGGGCATACAAAGTACTATTTCTGCATGTAAAGATTTCTTCTTTTGGCCTAACATGGAAAAAGATGTTGCATAGTATGTTTCTCACTGCATTGTTTGTCAGCATGTAAAATGACATCATGGTAAACCATTCAGATTATTAGTGCCTCTTCCTATACCTGATGGACCATGGGAACAAATTTTTATGGATTTCATTACTAGTCTTCCTACAATTGCATCTCACAATGATATGATTTGGACAATTGTTGATAGGTTTAGTAAACATGCATACACATTCCTTCTAAAAAGACTTTAACTGCACCTCAAGCTACTAAGTTATTTATTAAATGTATTTCTCCACATCATGGTTTTCCTAAAGTTATTCTTTCAGATCGAGATGTTCGTTTTTGTAACCATTTTTGGGTAGCATTATTTCAACATCTAGCATTATGTCAAATAGACTTTAGTTCTGCATTTCATCTTGAACGTAATGGTCAAGGTGAGGCTACGAATAGTACTATTTTGGATTTATTACGTTGTTACTCTTTAGATAATCCCAGTAATTGGGATGAAAAACTCCCTTTACTTCAGTTTGCATATAATAACACCCCACACACTACTACTGGTCGTGCACCATATGAAATTGTTTATGGAAGAAAGCTTCCCACTCCCATGAGTCTCACTCAAACTGACATTCCTATGGCTGATTCTTTTGCACAAGATCATATTTCTACACTTGCTGAAGTGCATGAGCATATTAGGAAGAGTCAAGAACGTTACATGTGTAGTATTAATAAGAAGCGCATAGCCAAACAATTTAATGAAAATTATTTAGTTTGGTTACGAATCATTAAAAGGTGTTTAAAAAATATTTCTCAACATCCTAAGGTAAAACTTGCCTCACGGTATTATGTACCTTTTCGCATTATTGAGAAAATAAATTAAAATTCTTTTCATTTAGATATACCTTCTCATTGGGCTATACATAGTTCTTTCCATATAATTTTGTTGAAATCTTTTCGAGGTACTTTACCACTCATGCCTATTTTGGATGATCCTCCTTTGCTTGACGAGGATGCAAAAATATTGATTCCCGAGAAACTAATCAATTATGAAATTACCACTACACAAACTGGTAAGCAATATCCTATGTATTTAGTCAAATATAAAAATCACTCACTTGAGGAATCACAATGGATACATAAGACTTCCTTATCACCTCACTATGATCATTTAATTTCTGCATATCATTCCCAATTACATTAAACTTTCAGGTTTCCGATTCCATGCATGTGTTTTACATGGTTCATGCTTAACATTGTTCAGTGATGGGACATGCGACTGATCATCCATGTCCCTTTTTTTTTTTATCAACTGAGGTCAGTTGCTTGTCAACTGGGAGGCATGTTGTATATTATGGAATCATGGAAGGTTAAATGGATTTTTAATGTTTTAAATGTCTAGAAGGTTTTAATGTGGTTGTCTTTGATCTAGCAGGTGAAGAAGCATGAGGGCATGGATACAAGTGGATGCGCATAAATAAATAAATTTGAAGACTAAATCGAAGACTTCTAAAATAGTTATATTTAGGTTTATCTTGTTGTAAAAGTAGTGGTTCGCTTTAGAAAGGGACACCTTTTGTAAATAAAGTAGTTTTTCCTAAAAGATGCTTCTAAAAGCGACAGCCCTCATGTAACTTCTATTTTCAGAACATAATACAAATAAACCTATAAATATGTGTACTCTGAGAGACTCGTCCATCAGAGTACATGAGGGGAGATTGCACCCAATATCAAATCGATTGTTTCTCTATTTCTAATTCCTGTTTCGTCTTCTTTCTGCCTCTATGTGTGTGCGCTGAAGGACCTGATAACATGTATAGAACTGAATGGAATGATAATGGAGCTAGAAGAGTCCGAACACCAACGAATAAGTGTATCAAGGAGTAAATCAACCACTGTATAGTTGTCAAAACCAAAAATCTAGAAAAATTTTGCCAGAGTATCCTCTGCAAAATGAGCATATGACCAGTGTCAAAATATCATAAAACTACAAGTAATGAAATGTTTGCCTGCATAGTGAATCACTGACTCCATTGGATATAATCTGTTACCCAATAGAAGCCAACTAGGCTTATCGAGCACCTATGAACAACTATCATACATCTCGCATGGCAAGGCTGGGTAAGTCTTCCACCTGCATCACCGAAGAGACCCCGACATCTGGGTGTCTCCTAGTTAAGAAAACCTCACCACAATCCTCTTTATCAAATGTAAAAGGCTTTATGCAAAGAACGTAACCGTTATATCAATGACACATGGACGTACATAAGCAGTATCAACAGAAGCATACATAATGTGTATGTGGTCAATATATGCAGTAAAATGATACTAAAAGGCTGAATGCACAGCTCAAAAACTAGCCAATAACACCTGCAAGTGTTTGTCAACTCTGATGTTTTTGGCTCAAAAAACCTGCATAAATTTGCAGCGGATGCTCCCACCAAAACTGAAATCTTTTAAGAAACCTATAGTTTTACAAGTGTGGCTGAAAAAACAGCCCCAAAGGTTGTTATTTAATGTCGGAGAAGTAAAAAGAACACTCTTCTTGATGTTCTTGGACCTGTGTGAAGAGAACTATGTGCGGAAGTACTCCAAAACGGCTCCAAAAGACACCCCAAAAATGCTTCAAAAATAGGCTTTGAAAGCAAAGAATGAAGCTTTGAGGGACCAAAACATGTTCACGGTAATCTCAACCTTAGTCTTTCCCCTTCTTGAGACACCACAAGAGTGTGGCTTAGTGGCAAGAGATTGCCACTGTTAAGCGAGCTCTGGGGGAAACAGTACTGGGATGGGTGACCTCCCGAGAAGTATCGGGAACCTCTATCTTCCTTGATCATTGAGGTCCTCCCTCACGTGCAGCCAACGGCGCCAACAATGACTTCGGTGACTCGGATGACAAGGTATGCCAAGGTCTATGCCTTGGTCGCCGCCTTAATCGTAAGCCTTGGAGAAAGTGGGGGGGCTGCAAAAAACACAGTACACAGGGAGCACGAAGATAGACTTCTTAGGTCTTACAAATGCGGTCGAACTTATAGTCTGTGATTGACTCGGCCACTATATTTTTTATTAAAGAACATATACAAAGAAGTCTTCAGACACCATTTGGCCTTTCACATGGACACTAATGGTAACAGGAACTCACTAGAGACATTGGATAGAAAGTGAAAATAGGTTAATCTTTGGCATCAAGTACTAGTGCAATGCTAGGGTTCATAAACAAGATGAAGCTCATACATTTGCATTATTAAGCAATGAGAGTGAAAAGAGTAAGATTTGATATAGTTGAGAAACAGAGAGGCCATCAACCATAGATTCATCACATTCATCAATAGAAATGCATGTGAATATGAGAGATCAAGCATCTTGTAATCTGTGCTTGCTTTCACTTAAAAAATGAAGCACCCATAGGGAGAAGGAAAATATGAAATAATTCATAAAATCAAGCTAAACCATCCAAAGTTTTGAAATTAGACATTTGTTGTGAAACTATTCAAAATACATGGTGGAGACATTCAAGGGGTAGAGAATTCAGCTATGCATGAAGCCATAGTTTTATCTACTATCCATAGTTGAATTATCTCCCCACTAGGTTTTGCAAGGAATCATCTAAAAAGTTATTGTATTGTTTTTAAGTTGTGGAATGGTGGTACGCTTGATATGTGGCTAGAAAGATTGAGAAAAGAGTCATTAAATGTGCCACGTAGTTGATGTATAAAAGAAACAAAGAGGGCCTGGTGGTTGGGCCTCTCGCCTCTTGAGGCGGGGGCGAGGGTTCAACCCCTGGCAGCAACATGTAGGGACATATAAATCCCAGGAACTGATGTATGTGGCTGTTGGCCATCGTTTGACCATCTCCGCGATAGTTGTGACCGCCGTTTAACCCAGTTGTAAAACCCCTGTTCTTGTGGGATAAGGGGGGTCCCATGGGTACTATGCCCTTCCTTGTACAGTTGTAATTTCAAAGTTAAAGTCCGGGGGAGTAGGCCTCGGCCGAACCTCCATTTAAAAAAAAAAAAGAAACAAAGAGGGAATAGCTTAAGTGAAACACAATATCTAGCAGCTAATCAACATAATGTGGCAAATACTTTTTTTTTTGCATATATGTAACATTAAACATAAGTATCTTAATCTTGGAACTCTTTTGCTACAATTTGAAGTAGAAAAGCTTTATATCGGAGTGTGTGGTTTTGGCATACTAATGTTATTTCCAACAAATAAGTGCTTTTCAAAGTTGTTAGACCTTGAAATATCCAAAAGATTCTCTTGTCAATAAAAATGGGGAATATAAATTCAATGTGTGTTAGAATTTACTATTGATAAGAATTTAACCAAAAGAGTAGATGTACATGAATTACTTAGAGTTTGTACAAATCTCTCTAGGTATGGTTTAAATTTATCCAAGCTTGATGGCTTATGAACATTTTAAAGTGCATTGATGTAATCAAACATATCTGTTAATCAAACATCTCTTTTGATCATGGGTTCAAATTCAAATGTTGTGTTAATGTTATCTAATTATTACCTTTAGTTGAAGTGTTGTGGGGAAACGTGCAATGATGATATGGATCTTGATGATGTGGATTTCAAAAGCTATGATGTGTAGTGAGAGGATATGGATTTTATTTTGTGCCATGGATCTCCAAAACTTCTATATAATCTACTCTCTAATGAAATGCATCTCGATCATTTGTGCATGGAAGTAATGACTAGCATGATGTTTTAAAATTTGACATGAATTCTTTGTTGGATGGTTGACCATTCAATAGGAATGTTGGATCCAATACAATTATTGTTCCATGTAAATGAGTACGCATCTCAGTCTATCATTTTTCTGCTAATGATACAACTTGTGTTTTCTTTTTTTAATGAAAAATAATTGAAGTCTTTCACTTTTTGTATATCCTTTGACATAACCCAATATACTTTTACTATTACAAATTTATCGGCATCAATAATTCAAAGAAGTTCCATGAAGGGCTTAGTAATATCAATTTTTTTCCAAGATTATCTCAAGAACTTAGTGATTGTATTAGAGACACACACTTTAAAATAGTAACTCAATAAGTAAGTGTCACTCTAGCACAATGGCAAGTTCCAACGTGAGGAGATTCACCTCATAAATGTCAATCCGCGAAGACGTGAGGACCAGTATGAAGACCACGAGCAAGTGAAGTGCACAAGTGCATGAGTGAAAGCACACAAGCATACACACACATACGCGCAAAAGGTAAGAGCAAAGAGTGGAACAATGGAAGATCTTTGATTACAAAAGAACTCTATTATAGAAGCTCAAATCTACAACAATCTAACCCCAAAAATGAGCTCTCGAGCCCTTTTTATAGTTGTTTGAGTAGTTTTGGCCCTCTCCAGACCTAGTGTCTGGCTTAGTTAAAAATTAGGTTCCAGGGCTTATTTGGGGGCTCAAACGGAGTCTAAAAATTATAGAAAATGGTATTTACAATGGTTTTTAGTGATAAAAATTACTATTTTTATAGGGATTTCTTCTGAAAATTTGACATGTGCTTCTTGGAGTTCCCTACATGCTCCTTCTTCTTGTGTGTCCACTTCCTTGATGTGCTCCCATGCTTTGACCTTGACTTTGAGTATCAACACTCCCCCCCTCTAGAGTCTTTCATCGTTGACAGACCCTTGTTGTAGTGGTTGTTCCATGTAGTGTTATGAGAGGTAGTGTCCGTCATGTATCAACAAGAGCGGTCCATCCTCCCAATGAAGCTTGGTCAATTGTCTGGTTCTTTAGTTTTCCACTGCCAGCCTATGCAAGTTTGGTCCCCTTGTATGTACTCCTTCCATGGATTGAGTGGGATGGTGTATTTGTGTGCTTCTAAAGATTGTGAGTTGTTGATTGCAAGTACATGTGACCCATAAGGAATGATGGGTAAGTGTGTTAGTGCATGGTTTGAAGAACATATGTGCCTTGTTCACGGCCTTGTAATGTGGCCCTATGCATGCGTACTTGGCCAATGCATCGGAAGAAGTATGGTGCAAGAAATTTGGTCTTGAGCTAAGTGCTCAAGGGTATGCTGACAAAGAGGCTTCCTAATCAATCATGGTTATGGTGTTGTCAAAGGGTGCTTACCATGGTAAAAGGTTTGTCTCTGTTTATCTCTTCGTGTTGTACTCCCATCATGGTGATTGAACATTAGCTTGTCATTCTGTTGATGGATGTCCTTGTTGATGGTTCACTGATGAGGTTCTTTGAGCACCTAGTCCTGCTTTTTCTTCTTCTTTTTCTTCTTTTTTTTTTTGGGAACAATGTCACAAGACAAGAAGAGGGTGTTTAGTATCAATAAACTATTTTACATATGTCAATTGTGTATCATGAGCATGGGATTCTCAATTGTGTCTATGCACAACCATGTAAGGTGGCCCTATAATAGTGCATACTTTGGGAAATGCATGACCTAAATGTTGCAAAAGACAAGATTATGCCAAAGGCATATGGTTGGTGCATGTCAAGGCTTTCAATGTTTCTTGCAGATGTTGATGTAGCCTTTGTTGGAGGCATCCATTTGATCCTCGAATGATAGTTGATCTTGTTGCCTAATAGGGATCCATCTTAGAACTGTGTGTCTCTGTATATAGGTCACTTTTGACTTCTTCATCTTTGGGTGGTTGCTTAAATTTTGTAGCCCTCCTGGTTGGTGCTTTAGTTCTGTTGGTGCTACTAGTGCTTTTGGCTTCCGAACCCATATTCTTGATGGTTGACTTTTTATTATTGTCAAAGAGGTGATTTAATCTTTTGTGGCTCTTTGTGCCTGGTTCTCACCCTCACTTTTCCTTGGCTTCTTTGTTGAGACTTTTCTTGTGAGGGGAATTAGTGGTGTTTGTGCATGGAAGAGTGCCTTGGGTACCCACATGTGTAATTGTCTTTGTTGAGTTGCAACTAATTTCTTAGGCACCCAAATTTGGACGTTATTATGGTCGGCCTTCATCGATTGCTTTGGTACCCAAATTTGTCGGAAACCTTGGGATTGAGCTTGTCCTCGTTTCTTGGTGTTTCATTTATCATGGTTGGCTTGTCTCGATGGGAATGGTTGTGGCAAAGATAGTGGTTGCTCTCCTTTTCGTACCCAAATCTACCTCATGCCTTGAGCTTCTTTCTTCTTGCACTTGGTTTGACTATTTGATGTAGTCGTGTGCATGTACTGTTTTATGTGCCTCTTTGGTTGAATTGGTGTGGCTGCAGTAGTCTTTGAAAGAGAAGAGGGGTTCTCTCTCCTTCGAGACTGTTCGCTCATGATCGAGTCCTTTTGGATCATATATTTCTTGACACAAACAACATCTTCTTTGCGCAGATGGGCCTAGAGGAACTAAGAGAATGCATGCTACTTGGATGTGTGCCCATGTAATTCTCAAGAAAAGTCTTGACCCAAGACAAGTGTGTTCATGCATTCCAGTCTTGACCCAAGACAAGTGGTTCTGTAAGATCCTCATCTTCACACATGAGCATTTTGACTCTCATTGGAACATCTTGAAGATAGATGGGAAGCTCTACCTCACCCAATCAAGGGGTTTCCACACCTCCCAATCCTATGAGATAGGCTTCAATGGAATTGATGTTCAATTGTAGATCTTGCCAGTATGAAATTCTAACTTCACTAGTTGTTGCACCTGAGTCAATCAATGTTTTCACAGTCCTTGCATTATTCCCTTGTCCTACCGCTATGGTCACAAATGGGCGTCGATCTATTATTCAAGAAGCAATTGCACTTGATGTTTGGAACATGGCCATGTGGTATCTTGGGGCCTCAAGATTGACATCTATTCATAGGTGCCTTAACTTATTTCTCCTAATGCGTTCTCTAGCCTCTGCTTGCGCTTCTTCTCTAACCCTTAGCTCTTCTTCTTTTCGCTTCTTGGCAGTGTTGAGTCTCATTAACATATCCTCTGTAAGAGGTTCTTGATACAGCTTAACTCGACATCCACTGATATAGTTTGGCAGGATATCACCTTCTAGTGTGGCCAATTGAATTGCATCGCTAGTGGAAATTCTATTAATGATCATGGGTCCATATCCTCTTTTTTTCAATTTTTGGGTGTGTTGCTTGAGTGTAAAAACCAACGCTAGGTCTCCCTCTTTTAGCCTTTATCCTTAATATGTGCATCAAAGTATGCCTTTTGCCTTTTCTTTGTAGCATAGATGCCTGTAGCCACTCGTAACCTTGTCTCACCTAAGCGTTCTAGGTCAAAGATCCTAGAGGATAACTCATGTCCATTCCACTCATGCTCTTGTGCTACTTTTAAACTTGGGATTAGGAAGTCCAATGGTAGCACATCATTTTGTCTGAAGACCAGTTGAAATGGGGTGGCATTGAGTACCATTTTATAGGCAACTCGGTAAGCCCAAATGGCATGATGAAGCTATTTATCCCAATCAGAGCACTTATTATTTACGAGTTTTGTCAATACGTTACATAGGATCTTATTCATGCTCTCAGCTTGTCCATTAGCTTGTGGATGATAAGGGGCAGACTTCTTATGTATCACCCAGAATTCTTGGAGAAGATTTTCAATGACTTCATTCAAGAAGTGCATACCTCGATCACTCACTAACTCTATTGGTAGTCCATATCGGGTGAACAGATTCTCGAATAAAAACTTAGTCGTTATTAAAATGCACTTCTTCATTACAGGCATTTTAAGTTCTTTCGGGTTCTTGGGAGTGGTAGGGGTCTGACAAATCAGAGGCCCTGTAACTTGATTTTCCCGGTTAACTTATCCAAGTCGCAGTACGTTAATGTACGAAACTCTATTTAATATGAATCACTATCAAGATTCTGGTTAGTCCTCTCACAGACTTACTGTTCATACTCGGGTTAATACTTTCTCAGTACGTAGCACCGGAGTTATTCATTACCGTAACACAGATTTATGATCCTTAACTTAATGGGACTGTGTTAATCACAAGTTAATGTAATTAAACAAAGACGAAGACAGTAATACTCAGACTTCTCAAACACGGCACCACAGTGACTTCCCAGACCACAATCGCCCAGACAGACAGTCTGGCGATACTACTCGTCGTCACCGGAGTGTCACCGCAATACCCTTTCATTAGTTGATAAACAGATACATCTCTTCGCAACAACCTTTCGGTTTGTGCGGTATGGGAAAAATATAGGGATTATAAAAAATACAGAATGCCAATCCGCCGGCTTACACTGGCATGCACGGTGGACTTGAACCCACAGTGATACAAAAATTTAGGGCTCATCTTCTATACCCTTGATATACATGGTTCGGGCTAATTTAAAGGTTCTGGAAATTTTTTGCTTCAAACTATCCAGCATTTGCCTTAAAGTGTTGGGTTCAACTAATTGCACGTCAGTACGAACAGAACTGGCCGCAATGACTTGACTCAGCAAAATTTCTGTCTGCGTCTGCAAAAATGCCTCTTGTAGGTAGAAGTCATTTGCAAGGGCTGCGTCACGACTCAATTTCATGTCTTCAATCTGTTTATCGATTCTAGATAAACGTTCTCCTTGATACACGAGCTTCTTTTCTCTTCTCTCCAGTTCGTGGGCTTGATACTGGATAGTCTGGTAATATGCATTGCGTTCCTTTCGAATCCCTGCGGCCTCCTTCTGGAGTTGAACGGTTAAAGTCATCTGGGTTTTAAGAGCAGAATTTGCTTCAAACAGATTGGCATTTGCGAGCTGGAGTTCTGTATTAGTTTGCTTGGCTAAATCAGCCATCTCCTGTCCTTTCTGCACAACTTCATCTAGATGGACTCGCGTTTCTTCCGATAAGTTCCCAAGTGCTAGACGAACATCTTCTTTATCCTATACTAATTGTTTTAACTGGTTAATCTCTGCATCACAAGCACTTAATAAATCATCTTTGGCTCTTAACTCAGCCAACGCAGCATCTCTTTGATTGATCAACGAATCCTATTTAGCAAGTCTAGCCTAGAGCTGTTGAATCTGTACATGCAAAGCATGGTTTTTCAGCTTTCACTACATCTACTTCCTCTTGCAATGGAGTAATATCCGCTTCGAGTACATCGACCTTGTGTTGTAATTGTTGTCTGAGATTGTCAGTAACCTCCTTCATCTACATTGGTAGTTGCTGCGACAATTGGATCAACATACGACCCATGGATGCTAACTCAATAAACACGGGGACTGGAAGAGAAAGAGGAGGGAGTGGCTAGGATGACGAAGCTGCTAGTAAGGGAGGGGAAGATGGTGGAGAATAAGTGGGAGAAGAAGATGAAGTAGTGGGTTCTTCAGGAACAATCGGTTGAATAGGTACAATGGGCGTAACCAAAGTCATTGGTGGAGGAGTAGGTATCAGGGTGTTGGGCACCAACACTATTCCGATAGGTTGCTGCGTAGTCGCTTCAGTTCTGGTGATGATAGACTCCACCAAAGCGATCACTTCATTGCGAATTTCTGCAACAATATCCTGCACATGTTCGGTTGTCTGTTGCTGAAATTCCTCCTTAGTAGAAATTGCATCAGATGCGGTGATGGACGCACTTTGTTCCTGCTGCTTATTCGGAGAAGAATGCCCAGAAGATTCCACATGGATTGAAGTAGCGGTGTCGTGGAAAATTTCTTCTTCATTTCCCGCATTGGCGCCTTGTACTTGACTCTCAGAGGGGCTTATCCGTCTGCGTTTCCGGTGGAGAAGCTGGAAGAGATCTTCATCATCATCTTCTGTATCTTTAAGCACTTGGGCAGATTCTTCATGATACAAAATTGGAGCTCTTGGCGGAGGTTGTGTTGCTTGAATGGCGGGGAACAAAAAGGTAAGGATATGTGGCAAACGCGAACGCGGAAGATCTCCCTTGTTAACGTGCTTAATAACCATAACGCATTCACGGTGAATGCGTCGAAGGTAGAAAGAGGCAAAGTTAACAGGCTCACGAGAAACCATGTCAACCATCGAGTAAAAGGGGCGAGAAATGCCATAAGTACATTTCTGTAAATTAAGGATAGCCACTAGAAACTGTAAGGCGGTACGTTCAGGGTCAGGGCAACAGAGAATGGCATACTCATTCGATGAGTGTCGTGGGAACAATTCTACGATAGTTGCAATAGGAAGGAGAGGACCATTCTCTACGCCTTCCAAGGGCAGACGAAATGCTTCAGCGAATGACGCTAACGTGATTACTACACGAGACGGTAAACATGTAATCGGCCAACATGGATATGATCTGCGCATAAAACGGGTGACACTCCATTGAATGCCAAGGCAGTTCAGCGAAGTTCAACAGGCCTCAGGCTCGCAAGAACTCACTCACGTCAGGAGTAAGTCCCTCACGAAAGGCAGCAAAATTAGCTAGAGCCTCCATGATGCGCACGCGAAGTCACAAAAGCACGAATACGTAGTAAACACAGAAAACACAGAGCACTCAAAGCACACAGACACAATAGCGATTAACAACGAAAAGAAGAAGATTAAGTAGATACTCGGCAACGAGAGGCGATCGAAAACCCTACTCATCTCACGGTATTGAGATGGTAGCCTTCATAATTACGGCGGGCATGCATGAGCAGAATCAATAACACAGACGGCAATTAATCATGATGAGGTAGCAAAACGAGGAGTTTTACGGTCTTTATTCAACCAACATGCAAAAATAAAAAGAAAGTAAGTGAACGTGAAAAAAAAATGAAGAACACGTCAGCGAGAATCAGGCGCTTAGTGATACGGCCGCAACTTTGAACCATTGATCACTTTAGGAAGAGGAACTCCGGTCAATGTATTCAATCAAAAAGTAGCTGGTCCCACGTGCTCACTAATTCGGTAAGGACCAAACCACCGTAATTTAAATTTCCTAGCAGAACGATTTGATTTAGCATTATAAAACAACACAAGTTGGCCCACCGTAAACACAGGAGTCTTGAGGAAACGATCATGAGTCCGGGCTTGCCGCAACTGAACTTCGCGAAGAGTTAGAAAGCTTTCCCAACGATGTTCATCCAAGTCTCTGAGTGCTTCCAATCGAAATGACAAAGAGTCTTCGGGTAACAGTTTCTGAGTTATAGCCACGCGTAAGCTTGGCACGACAATTTCCATAGGCGCAATTGCTTCCAACCCATAAGCAAGCTTGAAAGGAGTCAGTCCGGTTGCAACTTTGTATGTAGTCTGATATGCCCATAAGACTGCAAGCAGTAACTGATCCCATCTTTCTGGTGATTCCACAATCAATTTGCGAAACATACTTAACAGCGTCTTGTTGGTACTTTCAGCTAAACCATTAGCACGAGGATAGTACGGTGAACTGAATTTATGCAGAATTTGAAAAGTGTGCATTAGTACTCGCATTAAATTGTTAGCAAAGTGTGTTCCTTGATCTGTCACAAGTTCCAGAGGTAATCCATAACGCGGGAATACGTCCTTCATCAGGCATTTTGCCACCGAAACAGCTGTAGTGGACCGTAAGGCCCAAGCTTTTGCCCATCTGGTAGCGTAATCTGTGCAGGTCAGAATGTAGCGATTGTTGCTAAGGGTCGCTGGAGGTGTGATTGGTCCAATAAAATCAAGACCCCACTTCTAAAAAGGTTCCAAAGGTAATACAGGTTGTAGAGGAAAAAAGTGTCTCTGTAATGGCTATCCAGCCCGTTGACAAGTGTCACAGTGCTGCACAAACTGAAGTACGTCTTTATACATGGTTGGCCACCAAAGCCCACTTTGTAAAATCTTCCGATGAGTGAGATATGCAGCAAAATGTCCACCGGAGGGTATTGAATGTGCCATAGTGATGACTGAGTTTGCTTCATGTGGCAAAATGCAGCGAAGTAATACACCAGTCTGGTCCATATAGTACAACTGTCCTACCAGCAACCGGAATCGGTGACTATAAATTGCAATCTTCCGTCGCATAGCAGGAGGTGTGTGAAGAGGAAGACATCCATCAATCAGGAAAGTTAACAACGTATCATAATAGGTAGGCTGCTCTGGATGTTCGAGAGATTCGTCATGAGCTGATTCAGCAGCGTAAATTGCTGGTGTGGTATCGTCCACGCCCACCGGAGCTTCGCTGGAATCTAACCGAGAGAGAAAGTCTGCTAAGGCATGGGCTGTACCTGGTCGATGAATCACTTCGTAGTCGAACTCTTGTAGCAATAAGACTCAACGAGCCAAGCGACCACCTAAATGTTGCTGTCAGACCAGATATACAAGTGCAGCATGATCCACGTGAAAGGTGAATTTTCGGCCTAGCAAATAATGCCTGAGTTTCTTTACAGAATATATCAATCCGAGACATTCTCGTTCAATCACAGAATAATTCCTTTCCGCAGGAGCGAGTCGGCAACTTGCATAGTAAACAGGTCGAAACCATTTGTCTGTTTGCTGCATTAAAACACTGCAAATGGCTATATCTGATGCATCTACAAAGACATGGAATGGGCATTCCCAATCAGGAGGTTGCAAAATGGGAGCCTGCGTCAATAATCCTTTTAGACGATCGAATGTAGTTTGGCATTCCGAAGTCCATTCAAACTGTCGTGGAGTACTAGTCATTAGCCGATTTAGTGGTGTTGCTAAATGGGCGAGCCATCGTAGATGCCTGCCATGCCATCGGATTTGACACAAGAAGCGCATAACCTCTTTTGGCGTTGTAGGAATGGGTGCTTCCAACACAGGTGCACTTTGTCGGGATCAACTTGGATACCTTGTGCCGATATGATATGTCCAAGGAGTTTACCACAAGACACCGCAAAAATAGATTTTGACGGGTTCAGGTAGAGTCGGTATTCATGGCATTTCTCAAAACAGCACCGTAAATGATACAGGTGCACCGCAATCTTGCCGAATAAGGAGAAGTCATCTAAATAGAATTGCATAAAAGTGGTTAGGTAGGGTGAGAAAACTTCCTGCATACAGCGTTGAAATGTGCTGGGAGCATTTCGTAACCCAAACCACATGACCGTACAAGCAAATACACCCCAGTTTGTAATGAAAGTTGTTTTTGGTATGTCTTGTTCAGCCATTCTGACCTGGTTATAACCACTGTAGCCATCCAAAAAGGAGTACATCTCATGCCCGACTGGAGAGAGTCTCTCAGTCCAAGGGAAAGTGCCTACGCACCCTGATATTTTGCCCCACCCTTCTGATACTAGGTCAATTTTTTGATTTCCCTAATCCACAATTTCACTCCAATGTATTGTTGGAGTAAGATGGGAAAATACATGCACAAATGGATATCCAACTTTAGTGATTACTTCTTGAGGCCTCTCTCTCTCTCTGCTCACTCCCACGCTACTCCCAAGAACACCCACTCTTATGCACAAAGGCCCACACACGCTCACTTTTCCTCTTTTCTATCAAGCTTTCTCACTTACGGACACTCAATTTCCCACACACCCTTTCATAGGCTCATGCACTCTCCTTTTCTCTTTCTCTCGCTCTCTCTCTCTCTCTTACCCTTGGGGAATGTTAATATCACTTTCTTTCACGCCAAGGGTTGCTTTTAGACCAACTCAAATGATGAATAATGACTTCAAGGGATAGATATACGCAAGAGAAGGGATCGGAAATTCCAAGAATAGGGTTGCAATCACTTACAAAACCTTAGCATACACTTCAAAGAAATGTAAGTATCAAAATCTCTTTTCAATCGGAAGATATACATATTATTGTGTTTCAAGATAAAGCATATGAATTCGCAGTCATAGCCACGTTTTTATCATTCAACGTGAATTGTACATGTTCTCTCTCTAAGCAGTCGTATTGTGCACATATATTAAAACCTCGAATGTTTTAAGATCGAAGTTGTATACATTATCTATGCAATTGATAAAGAAAAATGCACAGGAACATCTTGAAGTTATTTATACAGGAAACCTTATGTGTTGCTTTTGCAGCATTTTAATGCCTGAGCCGCGAGAGTTGCTAGAATCCAAAATCGTCCACACTTAGTTTTTGACATTGGATGTACACAATATAAAAAACAATCATACTAAACCAAAACATCCCTATTTTTCTCCTGTTCAAATGGTTTTTGTTTCTATATCATGCAAAATAAACGACTGCATTTTTTATCATATTAATAAACAGTATACCTCAGCAATATTTGCAGTAATATGTCAAATCAGATTCGAGCTGATCAATCACTCTGTTGTTCGTCCATACATGGTAAGCTTTGCACATCATGGGTCCTCTGCATCTAATTTTGCACATATCCCTAGGGCAGCCTTTCTGAATGTAATAGCGCGCTTAGAATTGACAGCCAAAACTTGAGGCATAGCCTTGAGCGGTGTAAAATAAAAGTACGGGATGCCAACAATAGTCACACAAAATTACAAAGCGAATCTGACATCTCTCTTTTCCTCAGGCATCCACGAGGAAGGAAGAAATATAGTGCAGCATGTCTATTCTTTAGTCACCAATCAATGGATCCTGTGCCGATTACAGTAACCACCACTAACCCATGTATGTCAACTGAGTGTATAAGCGGGCTTTGTTTGTAAGGTTGATCCTCAGTTCTTCTCTGTGTTTCTCTTTTCCCTTAACTGCTACAGCACCTGTGTTATTCTCTTTCTCAGTTGTCAGGCGGAATACAGGCATTACAGGCACCACACTTGATAGCCATATTCTTAAAATCTGCTGAAATCTCCACATCGACTGAAGACTTCTTGTTACAAGCCACCGTTAATGTTAGTAAGAAAACACTGAAGCGTGCATGAAGGACAGCGCTGCAAGCCCTCTGCCTCTCTGATGTGTGCTGAGTTTTTCCACTATGGCGCCCTACCACTCTCTTCGCATGCCTCCCTTCTTGATTCAGAGCAACCCTTCGTATCCCGATCCGAAGCTTTTTCCCTTCTTTCTGCATATGTATCAGACCTCGAGAGAGTCCTGTGTTTTCCTCCTACAACTATCTTTCTCTACTAATGGTATGACTGCCACCTAAAGCCTTATTGCTGTTGTCTAGTGCTTTAGGAAATATCTCGTGTCCTTCCTTTTGCGCTCCAAAACTCCTCTCCTTCGTCTTGAGTCCAGTTCCTCCAGCACGAGCCAAATTGCCAACACCCTTTCTGATCGAGGTCTCTCTAGCCTCTTCTGTCCAATCCCCCCCCCCCCCCCAATCGCTCTCGATCAGGATGGCGAAGAAGAGGAGAGCTCTTTCCCTTGATACACAAGCACCAGTTCCTCTCCCATACTTTCGGAAAAACCCATCTCCTGTGAACAAGAACAAGAGCGAGTCTAGAGTGGTCTAGTTGCCCAAGTGTACTGCTTCAGACACAGGTCTCTGTGGAGGAATTCCCGCTCTCCGTTGATCACCACAGGCGAAGAAGAAACAAAACAAAAGTCCCTCCCTTTTTATGGAGAGCACCCCTCCAAACTAAGAGCCAAAAGCTGTTATGCTTTCCTTCCTACGATGCCGTGTCCTGCCTCTGACAGAGGGCCACCAGCTCACTGCCATTCCCCTCCTTCCTTGTCTCTCCTCTGAGATAAATCTCGCGTCCCCTTTTTTTCTGGGTGACCCTCCAAAAGCAAACAAAGATCATGACTCCCTGAACAGCTGCCTTCTCACTAGGGTCCCCCCTGGAAAAGAACCGCCTTTGTCCCTTCTGCCAACTACATCTGCTAAAATAATCGTCCTTCCCAACACTTGTCGTTAGCTCCTGCAATTTTTTGTGGCTCCAATGTCTTGAGATAAATTTTTAAGCTCATTTCCTTCATTTACAAACTTTTTGCTGTTCTCTAACTATTGCTGCAGCTCACATATTTCATTTCCCAGTAATTTAACGTATGGACTGGCATCCATCGACTTTGGTTCTCTTTCATTATGGCTTTTGCAATGCATCCTTGTCTCTGCACCGAAAAGCGACCAAAAAAGAAAAACGGCCAAAGAATTGTAGACCCCCATTTTTCCTTGAACTCTACCATCCTTGATGACAAAAAAGTCTACGTATCAACGACATTCAACATCCGCATAAGAGCCATGAGCTTATCAGTCTCATCCCCGTTGATGCAGGCAAAAACTAATGTGTCCCTCATTTTCTTTGCCAGCTTTACAAAAAGGGCGGTAACTTTTGAGCAAGGACCGCAATGCTTAAGACCAACACCCACGACTCAAAGCTTCCCGTCATCTTTGTGATCTCGAATCGAATCATCACGATCTTTCTAGTGTCACTGGAATCTTTCATTGAGTGAAGCAAAATTATTCGAGATATAATTGTTATAGACTGACAAATTTCAGAGACCATGTTTGAAGCACTTTGTCCATCCCAATCCTTGAACATGATGAGACTAGCCACAATTATCAATGATATAAGCATCACATAATATATTGGCGAGACAATTGCTGTGTTGAATGTGTTGAGTGCCTTATTGAGATAGACCATCTGTGTAAGCACACATGCGGTAACCACCATAACAAAGAGGCATATCTCCAAGTGTTGCCTCCCTTGACAACATTCCTCTTTGACCAAGAGATCGTCATGTAGTCCCCAAATATTTCCCATCAATCACCTAATCACCCTTCAAGTACCTAAAATCAAACATATTTTCCTGCCAAATAGAACCACATTAGTGCATAAAAAACCACCCATTTTGAGAGCTAACATACTCCCCTCTTCTTATTTGTGAAGGCTTCCTCGACGAGCCACTCTTGCTGCAATATAATCGAAACAGCCATGAACATGTCAGGTTACAACTTATTTGCATGCCTTTCATCGAGCCATCATTCCCACTAGACCTGCACTCATTGAAGCTATTAGTGTTCAAAAAACACTCATGAATACATACAACTTATTCATTTACAAAATGATCGAGGAACACGCACATATATGCAACTCCATTTCAACCATGCATTAATTTGCTCATGCATTCCATTATGAAAATAGTCTCAAACAAAGTAACACGTTCATACCTTTCCATGTCTCACACATACAACCCTCATGGCTAGAAAACAAAAAAGAACGTACCGAAATAAACAACGAAAATTGAAATTAATATAACAGGAGATGCAACATACCCAAAATGCATACCCCATTATTGCACCTACTATTCGCTATGTACACATATTCCATGACCAGACACTCCCTAAGAATTCCCATTGTCGTCCCACAAAAGCCATCGAGACCCGAGTACAAGTCAAGAGCTACATACAAAACCCTGGAGTGTCCCACACTCTGGAAAACCCTCGGATAAAGCACACAAGTTATAAAGCAAACCGTTGCATTACCTCGCTAAAGGTCTCATCTATAAGTACATATACAGTATCCGTGCCTTTGAGAATGTTGATTCAGAGTGAGCTGATATGTCGCAAGCCACCATATACCAATCACACAAGCAAATAACGTTCCCTTCCAGGCGATCATCGCCCTCTCCTCTCTCTCTCTCCCCCTCAGGAGTGGGGAATAATTTCATATGTAAATTTTATTTATATTCACAAGTTGGCCTACGTTGACATTGGATGTGATTCGTGGGCCTGACCACCCGGCCAGGTTGATTCCACCCATCTACCAATGCAACTCAGCGCACAACACAAAAACACATAACGATAGACAAGTAACATATATCAGCTAGCCCATAACGAAGCTGGATGCGGCTCGTGGTCGTGACTACCCAGCCACGATGGCTCCACCTACCTACCAACCCGTTATGGCGCGTAGCTAAGACACAAACATGTACATCCCAAGCCTATGGCGAAACTAGCTGCGGCTCGTGGTCCTAACCACCCGGCTAGGATAAACCCACCCACCTACTAGCCCACCATAGCGCGTTGATACGATCACAACACAATGTTTTTTTTCTTTTCTTTTTTTTTTTTTTTGTAGTTAATTAATTCGTCCCAGTCTTGATAATTAGGGAGAGGAAGAAAGGGATTTTCCCACTTTTCCCACACATGCATGCAAACATATACACTCTAGCCTTTGACAGATCAACCACCTCTTCACTCCATTCTCTCAATTACAGACACTACATATGTATTCATCGAGTTGACTTTTCACTTGGTAACTACAGCCGGCTATGCCTTGGTCCCTCGTATACCTATCCTTAGATGCTCTAGAATGTGAGTCTCCGGGATGTCTCATATAGCCTCAACTCGTACTCGCATCCCGACGACTTCCCTAGGGTGAGTCAGGCTCAACTTCAGGAGCTCCATCATCACTTCCTATCGTTAGCACATCTGCCCAAGCCCAAGTGATATCGTTTTCTTCGTTAGGCATTTCCCTCGAAGGGTCGAAATAGTAATATCGATCCCCCGCCCATCCTACATGTCGGATCAGGTATGTCTCAAACCACTCAATATGAAATATAACATCCAAACCCTGGTTTATGAAGCATACCAACCAGTGCGCTTGCTCCACATCATACTCGGTCTCAAAGTCGTCGACCTCTATGTCCATGCGGGTGAATGTCTGGTCCGAGAAATATATCCCCAGCTCGTACAAATAGAGTTGAGTTATTTGATCTGCCATTTTGTTACTTAGCTCCTAACAGTCTCCGCAACACAAAAAAAATAATTAGAAGTCCAAAATTCTTGAGCTAGCAAGGAATAATCTTTATGACAACAAAAATCATAGCTAACATATGCGCATATATATATGTATATATATATAACTATACATCTATGTACAAGTAGTCTACTACGTCCTTCCGCTTGGATCTCATCTGGCTTCTCCCGTCCTAATGCTACTTGAAATATGGTTTGACTCGAAGCGCGTTAACCTTCACGGGAGCACATTCTTCTCCTAAATCCTGAATTTGCATGGAACCATTGGAGTTGAGTTCCACCACTTTAAACGGCCCTGCCCATCTTGTCTGTAACTTCCTCGGGAATTTATAATATTTACTATCATAGACTAGCACCAAATCCCCTTCTTGAATCGCATAGGTCTTGAGATTCTTGTCATGCCTCTCCTTACGTCTTCTCTGAATAGCTTCCAGACTTTGCTGTGCAATGAGTCTCTTTTCTTCTAGCTTGACCAATTGTATGTACCTCTCCTTCAATGACTCTTCCTCTCCCAGTCTGGCCTCGATGGCCACTCTTAATGTCGGCACTTCTTTTTCGATGGGAAAGATGGCTTCCTCGCCATATACTAGGGAGAACGGAATGCTCTTAGTCGTCACTCGGTAGGATGTTCGATACGCCCACAAAGCTTCCAAAAGTCTCTCATCCCAATCTCGCCTATGCACAGCTACTATCTTTGTCAAAATCTGTTCAAGAACCTTGTTGGTAACCTCCACTTGTCCATTCGCCCTCGGGTAATATGGAGTGCTTTTCCTATGTTTGATCTTATACAATTCCATTAATTCCTCGATCAGTTCGTTGACAAAATGTGTTCCTCTATCACTCACTATCTCCAACGGGCATCCGAATCGGGTGATAATTTGTTCATACAAAAATTTAGCTACATCAACAGCTCGGTCAGTCTTCAGAGCTTTGGCTTCTACCCACTTGGTAACATAGTCAGTGCAGACCAAGATATACCTATTGGATCTACGTCTTGAGGGAGGATCAATAGGCCCCACAAAATCAATTCCCCATTTTTCAAAAGGCTTAAGAGCCAGCACGGCGTAAGAGGAGCTGCATGTGCTAATGTTGGTTTGCCCATTCTTTGGCATTTGTCGCATTTCTTACAGTATGTGTGAGAGTCTTTGAACAGCGTTGGCCACCAATACCTAGCCAATAAAATCTTTCTTGCCGTCAGCTCACCAGCAAAATGCCCACCGCAGGGTTCATCATGTAATGCTCTCAACACTAGGGTTGCTTCTTCTTCCTCAAGACACCTCCGATAAATGCTCTCATGGACAAAATATCGATAGAGCTGCCCACCAATGATGCTATGGTGTTTTGCCAGTGCTAACAGTTTTTGCTTCTCTCTCCTGCTTGCTCCCGGCGGGTATTTAGTGGTGCACAAGAAATTCACCAAGTCGGCATACCAAGGTACCTTAGCATCAACCTGAAATAGATGTCCATCAGGAGCATCATCGGGCACACCACAGATTGGCTCCTCATTAATAATTCGAGATAAATGGTCGGTCAATATGTGCGCTTTTCCTAGTTTGGTTACCACTGTGAACTGAAATTCTTGTAGGAGTAGCATCCACCTCATCAATCGCCCTGATAGCTCGGGTTTATTAATGATATACTTTAGGGCTTCATGATCCACATAAAACGTGAAATGCTTTCCCATCAGGTAATGCCGATACTTGTTTACCGCAAAGATCATCGAGAGGCATTCCTTTTCTATAGTCGTGTAGTTTCTTTTAGTGCTATTCAAGTTTCGACTTGCGTAATAAATAGGGTGGTCCAACTTCTTTTCATCGGCTTGGCATAGCACTGCTCCAACCGTAGTATGAGAAGCATATGTGTGCACATGAAATTCTTTCGTCCAGTCGGGTGCTACCAAAATCGGTGCATTTATCAATCTCTCTTTGATCAAGTCGAATGCAACTTGACACTCTCCAGTCCATTGATATTGTTGGTCTTTCCTCAAAAGATTCGTCAGTGGTGCTGCTATTGATGCAAAATTTAATACAAATCGTCGATAATAATTAGCATGCCCCAAGAATCCTCTGAGTTACCGCAAGTTTTGAGGAGGTGGAAGTTGTCCGATTTTTTCTACTTTATCCTCGTCAACCGCAATCCCTCTTTCGGAAATAACATGTCCCAAGAGCAATCCTCTTCGTACTCCAAATGTACACTTTTCAGGATTTAATGCGATGCCTTTTTCAATGCTTCTTCTTAAAAAATAGCTTCGATCCTCTCCATCATGTTTTCATCGTTGCCTCTGATCGCAAAATCATCAAGGAATATCTCCATCTAATCTTGCAAATAGTCTTGATATGCAGCTATCATTGCCCTCTGGAATGTGGCTGGTGCATTGCATAATCCAAATGGCATCACACGATATGCATACGTACCCCATTCTGTCGTGAAAGTAGTTTTTGATTGATCCTCTTCATGGATTTGGATCTGGTTGTACCCACTGAAACCATCCAAAAATGAGTACAATTTATGGCCAGCCACTCTGTCCAAGATTTGATCAGTAAACGGCAAAGGGAAGTGATCCTTTTTTGTGCGCTCGTTCAACTTTCGATAATCTATGCAAATGCGGATTTTCTTATTTTTTTTCGGAACAACTACAATTGGTGATACCCATTCACTGGAGGCGATGGGATATATGAATCCTGCTTCCAATAACTTAGTCAATTCCAGCTTGATCAATTCCGAGTAGACTGGATTTGTGCGCCTAAGTCATTGACATATTGGTCGGGTGCCTTCTTCCAAATCTATATAATGTTGGCAGATTCGGGGATCAATTCCTCTCAGATCATTGTATGGCCATGCAAAGGCCTTGCTGAAATCTTTGAGTGCCAATTTAATGCAATCTCGTACTCCATCTGGTAGCTCTGACCCCACGCTCAAGAACTTCTCTGGAAAAACTTCCCATTTTTCCACCTGAGCTTCTCGCGAATATTCGTTATTCCTTGATGACGCTGTGATTGGAAAGTGCTCCCCGATCACGCGTGCATGGTTGGCCAGTAAATCATTGTTTTGTTCTGTTTTGATTGGACCCAATTTCTTTAGTTTAGCTTTTGCAATGGCTTCCGACACTTTAGTCTTACTCTTCGCCTCCTTTTCCGATTCTCTACTTCTCCTTAGAAGCTCTGCTTCTAGCACTCTAACCCTTTCTCTCAACTGTTGTACTTCCATTGTCGGAGCTAACTCCAGTTTCAACTCTTCTTTTGAAGTTCCCTTCTCCAGGGATTGGGTAGCTTTGTTTTCCTTTGCGTCTATACTCAACATGTAGCACTCAAATTCACTTGTATGTGTCAACCATCCCAGCAACTCCTGGTCTGAGTCATCCTTGTAAACTAGTGGGTCTTTGTACTCGCCCCCTTTCGCGTGTTGGAGGTTGGACAATTGCAAGTTAAATCCATCCTGTGAAAGGTCCTTGGAAGTCTCCGTGCGCAAGGCAAATCTTACCCGCGCCATTTCTTGTCTAACCTTTTCCTTCGCTTTTTGTTCCCTTTCCTCAGCTGTTGTCGATTTCTTGCCGGTCAAGTTTGGAGACACTTGAAGTTGTATTCCATCAGCCTTTGGTCCAATTGTGATAAATCATGTGTGCCAATCGTGCACACATTCGGCTTGCACCAGCCATGGCCGTCCAAGTAGGATCGAGAAGGTGGCCTCTGAGGTCCTTGGTCTTACTATCAGATAATCAACTTTAAATTCTAGACGGCCCACAACTGTGCTTACATTCTTTAAAAGACCCGCAGGCTTCACTTGTGTTTGATCTGCCATTCTCAAGGACATCGGAGTTTCTTCCATGTGGTTGAGGCCCAAAGCTTTCATCATGTATTCAGTCATAAGGTTGACTGCGGCTCCACTATCTAACTGAGCACCGAGGACTGCATATCCTTTAATTTTGATTGTCACAGCTGGAGCATTCGAATCAATTTGCGTCGTAATACTTTGAATCATACCTTGGACCTCTTTATCTTGTCTCTTTTTATCTCGAGCTTTCCTCGGCTTCTTAATATATTCATTGTAGAATTGTTTCCTATATGCAGGTGAACATTTCAGCAATGTGACAATGTCTAGTGTGACTTCCATGTCAGCGAGCAGCTTTACGATGTCCACTTCCTCCAAACTTTGTCTTTCCTTCCTACACGTCGGAGCCCTTAATCTTTCAGGGTATGGTGCTATGCCTGGCACAAACTCTTTGGTCACTGGTGGAAGGATCTCGATCTCTTCCCCATCCTTGAACTCTTGTTGCTCATCAAATCCTCCAGCTTGGTTTCCTACCTCTTCATGTTCGGGTATCTTCTCTTGGCTTGCTTTTATGCTTTCACCTTCTGGATTTTTCTTCAAATACTCTTGAGTTCTTGTGACTACCGCCACAGTTGGCTCTTTATGCAGGTTCTTGGCTTGGTAAGCATCCACAAAGTGCATTGACGAGCTAGAACCTTCTTGAGGGTTCGGTGTCTTGAACACTACTCCGATCGTAGGAACGTGCTCTTGAGCTCTCGTTGTGGAATGCATCTGAGTATCAACATAATTCGAGGACCCTATTGGTCCCTTATCCTTGCCAATGGAAGCTTTTCGTTTTGGACAATCTTCATCAAAGTGGCCCTCTCCACTACAGTACCTACATAGTGGGGTATAATCAACTGGTTTCTTTTCGTTTGGACATCTAGATTGAGTATGGCCAAAGCCATGGCATCTCCAGCACTGGATTGGACCATCTCTCCTTTGATCACGTGCGACTCCTCTCGGATAGTCTCCTCCCTGACCCTGAGCACCATATCCATAAGGTTGTCTATTTTCCCAACGAGATGTAGGTGGGACACTTTGAGCAGGCAATCCCGTGTACGATCTTTCTCTTGTATCTCCCGATTTCATGGTCCTTTCTTCATAGGCTCTCTTGTTGTAACATCAGTCCTCCGTGTGATTTGTCCTTCCATAAAAAGTGCAACGCATTCTAGGTGGCAACCTATCTGAGAATACTCTCGAGACTGTAGGGCATTCTGAAGCCAAATGGCCGTAACCATGGCACTTTCCACACCATGTATTCGATCTAAACACTTGGTTGGGGTTTGTAGTTACCTCTAGTTTTACTGTGTATGTTTCCGGGGTCATTGTGACAGCTTTTATAGCTTGTGTGACCAACTCCAATATTCGTTCTTCAGTGAGTTTGTATATGTTGATTTCAATAACCTCATCTTCAAGTGCAGATGCATCATTTACATTGAACACAAATCATTAGCTACTCGAATCAATGAGAACCATAATTTTCACTCTAATAGAATGATAAGTATCAATGTGAGGAGATCCACATCATATTGTCAATCCGAGGAGACATGAGGGTGGTATGATGACCATAAGCGTATGAGTACACAAGTGCGTGAGTGAGAAGCACACTAACATGCACACACATACACACACATGTATACATGGTGAGACAAAGAGATGGAGCAATGGAGTCTTCAATTAGCCAAGAAATGAGTTTATAATGCTCTTTGTTACTTCAATCTCGACAATCCAACCTCAAAAATGAGCTCTCTAGCTCCGTTTATAGTTTCATACTAGGTTTGGCCTTGTTCAGACCTAGTATCCGGCCTCGTTAAAAGTTAGGTTTCTAAGCCGATTTGGGGGCTCAAATGAGCTCTAAAAATTATGAAAATTGGTACGTAAGAAGATTTATTACTCCTCAAGCTTGAGGAATCATCTGATGATGGACTTGAACAAAATGGAGTTTGATTTATAAAAGGCAAGATTTACAATGTAGTCAAGTGATCAAAATCACTGTTGGTTATGCATTTGTTTTGAAAAAGAAACTTGGCCTATTTGTCGGATCTATGTTGACTCCCTTGTCTTCTCAATCCTGGTTGGCCTTCCCTTTGCCCTTGCTCCCTTTGGCTCGGCTGTCTTATGCTTCCTTATTTTTTTCAGCCTTGGATCTCCTTGACTATTGCCAACATGCCCCCTCTCTTGCGTCTATCACCCTTGACAAAATCTTGTTGAGGAGGGTGTGAGATATAGTATTGCACAACATCAATTGCTAAATATTGTTCCTTTAGGCAAAGACCTCGTGCTAAGTCCATCATCAAATGATTCCAATCTATAGGACCTAGACCATTTGAGTGGGGCATATGTAGTTGATCTAGATGCAGAGCTTGTTCCACCGCAAATAAATGCAACAGATGTGTCGATCTGGGAATGAAGATTTCAAAGTGATATTCCTAGAACTCGGTGGAGAACATCTCTTCAAATGTCTACTTGTAACAAGGAGGCATGTACTTAATCCTCGCATGCCATGCATAGAGGATATTAATTGATGGGGTTTTGATCATGTTGTAGAGGTAATTGATCCAATTTGAACATCCTTTTTTGTTGCATAGTTTGTTCAACTGCCACTGTCGGCACGAAGAAAACTCGGGCCATGGTCATCGATGAGGGACAAGATAGTAGCATGGATTGTACTTTATGTGGAGGGGAGCATTCAGGTTCTCAACATCTCTGGGTATGTCTCAAGTAATCATGCTCACCAATTTGGTTGGAAATTGTCCCTTTTCTAGCTCTTTTTGGGAGGTCACTAGGCTGAAATTGCATTGCAAAAGTAGGTTCCTCTTCAATGACCCTTTTGACTTTTGCATTATAATTATATCAAAGAACAAAATATGGCATATACTGCATTTCAAAAGTGATGATGAGCCTTTAGTGGGACAAGTTCTGGAAATACTCTAATTTAAGCACAGTTTCTTCTAGGTTCGGTAGTGATTGAATCTAAATTGTGACATGGTCATCATGTTTTCATCTAATTTCTTCTACTTGCTTTAACCATTGTGGTACAGGTGCCTCATAGGTATCCTGTCCTTCTTCAATGACTTTGCCTCTTAGTATGGGTTGTGGTTCCTAGGCTTCCTCAAATGTATTCTCCATTGGTATCTCTACGAAATCTTCTACTTCGGGTTCTAGTGGTAGGGATGGTGATCATTCATATTGTAACAGTTTTGCTTGTAATTCCTCAACTTGTTTCTAGAGATTTTCAATTTTTTGTGTGTTTGGTAGTAGAGGGATGGCTTTAGGCACCTTAATGCTAGTTGTGGCTTGCTGCTTCTTGAGCTCATCCAGTTTTACCTCTAGCTTGTCATATGCTTCTAAGAAATTCGCATGTTCCTCTAATAATATGTGAATATGGTCAGAAGGAATAGCTTGAAATTTTGTTAGATTAATCATTGCTCGTGGCTTCCATAGCTGCCTCCAAATTGTCATGATTTTGTTGTTGGGGACACTTTTTCTCCTCTAGTGCGGCTGACATGTGCCATCTAAGTAATCTCATATTCCTTTGTAGCTTAGCATTGCATTGCATTTGGTGATCCAACATGAGTCTCATATTTTTCATGGCCTTTTCATCCATATTTTGTATTCTAGAGTCTAATTCATTGTGGATTTTTTGGAGGGGGTCGTAATGTGCTTGTAAGGTGCAGTTTTTGGCCTCCATAATAGTCACTCGAGCATGTAAGCATTGTGATTCTTTGAGGAGAATGGTGTTGCATTCCTATAACTGTCAATAGTGGTGCCTTAATTGTGTGGCACACTGAATCAAAATATCTATAGTATTATTTACAGAGGTAGATGCAATAGATATAGGGGGAAATGCATGGGGGAGGGAGATGGGAACAGGAGATGTGAATGCCATGCATGATGGTGTGATGAGTGACGATGATGTTGGTAGTGGGGGAATGGGAGATTGCAGAAGTGTAAGGGGAGGGGTTGGTGCTGTGGGTGGAGAGTTATCCATGGATTGAATAGTGAAGTGCATGTTTGTTCTACACATATATGGGAATGGTAGGTGTTGTGCTTGTAGTGTCCATGTAAAGTGATGTGCCAAGTGGTTAAGAACTCTATAATGATGAAGCTGCAACATGGTCCATGACTCCCATGAAGTATACCCAAAAAGGTGGTAATGTGATGGCTATTGATGGGGGTCAAGGGGATAGGAGAAAGTATAGAAGAATAGGTATCTACAATAAAAGGGATTTGGATGCAGGGGGTTACGAGAAACTCGATATTGCCTTCAGTGGGAATGAATTTGCCGACTAAAATGTGTTTGAATTGGTAGCCTATGGCTAGTTCGAGGATTTTGGTAGAGATATTGTACAATGTGTTGGTGATAGCAGAAAAGAGTGTGGCTTGGGAGATAGGTACTCTGAAGCTAAAGGACATCGTGGATGCGATACTTGTAGTAGTGTATGTGATGGTGTTTGTATGCAGTGGGGAACTGGGTGGGTTGTGAAAGACAAGTTCGGAGGTTTGAGTGGTCACACTAGTCATGATGGTTGTATGTACCTCTTGGGTATCGGGTGGGGATGGAGGACGTGGAGGAGAAATGGATGATGTTTGTATAAAGGTTTTGGGTCTGAGGTCAATTGTGGTTGTCAAAGTTGCCTCTTGAGTTGTAGTTTCTCCACGTTGAGATATGGGGATTCTGATATTCTTACCATGTCATGGTTGAGTTTCAACCCATCATCAATCATACCAAGGCAGTGGCTTTTGTAACATGGTATAGATTGCTTATGTTACACCTACTCACCTCCCCAAAGATAAGATCCTTCCTCAAGGGGTCCTACCACAACTAAACCAATGTGAATTCTTGCTTACCTGAGTTGTATGGCTAATTGGTGGATTTTGAATGGGGATGATTGTAAGTCCACCATACCTTGTTCCTTAAGTTCATCTTATATAGGGAGGCTCTCTATATCTATTGTTTGTTGACTAGTTCTTACTTGCAAACTGTCTCCTGCTTCGGGCATAATGCTAGTAGTTCTTGGTGCTCGTGAATTTGCTAGAAGAAGAAGATAATATTAGCATTGCATTGGAAATGATTTGATACCTTGTCCCCTTTACAATACCAACATGATATTCATACTAGTTAGTGAGTTAGTAAAGGTGATGTGTTGTATGAAAGCGATTGTACATTAGAAGGTTAGTAGATGTTCCTATATCCATACTCGAAATGTGAAATGTACTTAGAATTTATCTATTCTTCGAAAAGGGAATTTACTCTATTGGTTCATAGGGTTCGAGATGGATTTTAAGGTGCCCCACTTCCCTTATGGGATTACAGGTATTGCATGTGATTATGCTTTTGGGTCTCAGAGGTAATTCTCTCTGGATCTGGGACATTTTAGGTACCTAGTTCCAAGTGACACAATGTTTATTTTGACGTGAGTATGTGGTGACAACAAATTTTTGTGATGGTTGTGGCGAATTGGATATCCTTGAACATTGATTCCAACCTAGAAGCTTATGTGTGGCCTACTGAGTGAGTAATTAGGTCTTAAGCACCCATATCTATCTCTGATTGGGGTCAGCCTTCATCGATTGCTTAGGTATCCAAATGGAGATCACTCGTTGGGGTTGACACCTTGGGTATTCCATTGTTGTTCCTTTTGATTATGCCACCCTTTTGGTACGTTCTTGTGGTGTTGAAAAGGGAGCTACAGACTGATCACTCTTGCACCTCCAGATCAACTTCACTCTGTGAGTCTGCCTCTTTTTGCAATGGTTGCTGAATCTAGGATTTGTTTGTGTGCTCCATCTACTTCTTGGGTTGTTTTGTTTTTTTTACCTTGACCATGTTTGGAAAAGAAGAGAGTTCCATCACTACTTCTGCTATTCCTTCATGAGTTCCATTGTTTTGCATCATAGAACTTGGGACAAGAACAACATCTTTATCTTCATGTGTACTCCTGGAAGGACCAAGATTTGGTACCTTACCTAGATCCAATGAGTGTAGTACTCACTAGTTCAATGATGATACGTTGCTGGTTCACCCATATATGAGGAAGTCCACTTAGTAGGTTTAAGTTGATTGCATGGTGATAAATCTAATCTTGTCCAAAGATGAGGGGTTCCATAAGGTCCTTTTCATCTTGACACACTAGCATCTTACTGTCATTGGAATATCTTGAATAGAGATGGGAAGCTCCACCTCACCTATGCAAGGTGTTTCCACACCTCCCGATCCTATGAGATAAGCTTCAATAGGATGGATGGTCAATCCCATGTCATAACAACAAGAAAACCTCACCGCATTGATGGTCGTGCTTGAGTCAATCAAGGCTCTTATAGTCTTCACACTTGTGCCCTATCCTATTTCAAAGGTTATAAAAGGATGCATGTCGATTATTCTGTGAGGTGTAACATTTGTAGTTTGGCACATAACCATGTGATATCTTGGTGTCTGATGAATATATTGCCTATGTTGATCTCAGCCCTGTCTCCTCAACTTCATACATCAGATGTGCTCTAGGGCTTCAGCCTGAGCCTCTTCTCGAACTCCTCATTCTTCTTCTTTGCACTTTTTCGCTATGTTGAGCCGATTAAACATTCCTTCCAGCGGGGGTTCTTGGTATAGTTTCACTCTACATGCACTAATGTAACTAGGTAGTATATCGGCCTCTATAATGGCTCGTTGGACAACTCCACTTCCATAGCCATGCTTTTCTAGTTTCTTAGCATGCAAATTTAATGTATACAACAAGACCTAAATCTCATATTTTTAAACCCTTATCTTTTACATGCACATCAAAGTAAACTTTCTACTTTTTCTTGGTTGCATATATCCTTGCAGGTGCTCTTAGTTGAGTTTCTCCTAACTGTTACATTCTCGAACAAAAACTTAGCAGTGGTTTCTGCATCGTTCTTCCTAGTGGCTCTCACTTCTACCCGTTTGTTTAGATAACCAATGGCAACAATAATGTACTCAGCATGTAAATTCTTGGTTGGGGGATTAACAGGACCAACAAAGTCTATTCCCCACTTGGAAAAATGCATGTCCTCCCATCATGGGTCTTAGTGGCATCTCATCTTTGCATATTGGATATTGAGTGCATTGGCATATGTCACATCGCTTCATGTAGTGCAAGCATCCATATGAAGGGTTCGCCACTGAATTCTTACAGATAGTACTACTTTGATCACCCTATCTGGTCCAAAGTGTCCACCTGCTACACCTTGTGTAGTTTCCAAGATCTTAAGATATTCACTTTCATGGATGCATAGTTGAAGATATCCATCTTTTCCATGCTTGTATAGGTTATCTCTAATGAGAGCATAATCTAATCCTTCCTATTCTAAGCTTTGTCACCTAATTAATGTCATCTCTTGAGGGAAACTTTTCATTCTCAGAAAGTCAACCAAAGGACTGCTCTAGTCCAACATTAGGGACACTTGATAAAGGGTAGCATGTTCTACTGGTGATCTATTGCAATAGGTTGGGAAATCCTTACAAATCCCATGGACATCTGCTTCGATGTCTGGCCAATATACACCTAATCTTCTCAGAGTCTAGAGGGTTTGATGTTTAGAGTGATGTTGCTTCAGTGCACCTTCATGTGCTACTTGCAACCATTTCACATATTCGTCATCTTCCACACAACAAGCCAATATGCCTTGATCTGTGTGTTTGTACACACTTACGGCCATTATGTGATATTTTTGGGGATTTACCACTTCTTTTCGCCTTTCTTTCATTATGGGATGTTTAGGTCCAAAAATCAAAATAGGCACTATGGTTTTGGCCCAATTAGGCACAACTTCCAAGTTGAATAAGTAAGCATCAGGAAGTTCATCTAACACTCATGGGGATTCTCCTTAGGTAAGTCTAGAAGGTGATCTACACTAAGGTGGGTCTTGCCTTTCCTAAAAATTACCTCAAAATCATATTTCATTAGTGTTGTAGTATGCCCTTGGGAGCCAAGACCCACACCACCTTGCATGGAAGCAAGAAGGAAGGCCCAAGAAAGACTCTCCTTTCATCCACCCCATCCTCCATCACGTTCAAGCCATTGGCCATCAGCCCGCAGCTATGCCACATGCTTGAAAATATGGAGCAATGGGAGTCAAGGATCCTAGTCACATATGTAAAATACAAGATAATAGCAACACTCTACTTACACACATAGGAATTGCTAGCATGCACACACACCTCACTCTCACACACTCCAAGACTAAAAATACACATATGTACAAAGCCTTCAGAGAAAGGAGAGTTCTTCCATTGAAGGGATTTTACATGAGAGCACGACCAAAAGCTGCCCTTTACAAGAAATAAGCCTCTATTTATAGGCTAGACACATTCCCCCATGTGCTCTTTTTGACTAGTCAAAAAGGAGCACATGCTTTCTAACTAAAATATCTTTTGAGATTTTGCAAATATTCTTTCTCTAACTACCAAATCCCAAGAACTAAAAGCGTGGGAATTTCTTCAATGTGGGATTTTTAGATGTGTGCAAAAAGTGGCTTATTTACAAAACTTCTCTACCATAGTCTTTGGAGAAATATCAAAAAGGGCTTAAGAGGGTGTTCTTATGCGAAACTCTAGGTATATACAAAAAGAGGGTTCCTATGCACAAATGAAGACGTGTGCATACCCTATACTCAACACCCTCCTCCTCCTAGACTTTGTCGTCCTCGACAAAGCTAAGATAAGAGGGGCATACATTGCAGCACTGTTCAGGTTTGAGTCTTCAAGTCTTCAGATATGCAGTTCTTCAAGTCTTCAAATTTGCAAGTTTTCAGTCTTCAGGTCTTCAGTGTTGAGCGACACAATCCCCCTAAGAGGCAGTCAGCCCAACAACCGCTGGTGCCAAATATGCAGCAATCCTCCTGACCAAGTCTTTAGAGGACCTGAAAACTGCAAGTCCAAAAACTCCATGTGCATACACAACCATTGCAAACAAGACAGAGTATGCAGCATACACAACACTTAAGAGCAGTCCTAGCATCAAAGCTGTACCAAGCTTCCCACAGGATGGCTGGGAAAGTGAACTCAATCCCCAAAATAGGGCAGTCGCACACTGAAGTAGCTCAAGTCCAAAATCTAACAGCACACCTTGAGTAAAAATTAGAATGACAGGGAACCACCAGCTTCGGCATCCATCAAGCTTCCTGAATGGTGAGTGTGCACCATCACCATCATGTAGAAAGCACTTTTAGTATCTTGTTGTGTGTAGATAGGACTTGAGACATAGTTCCCCAGAAGGGACAGTCACCAAAGAAATTCACAATCGAATCCTGACTGTCATCCCCGACCAACTGTGAATCTGAGAGACAATTATCTGTACAGCAAAGCAATAATATTTATTGTCTCCAAGAGAGGGTAAGGGCATCAGACACAATCCCCACTTGAGGCACTCAAAAAAAACCTCAAAAACCCTGTGCCAGTCAATATCTGCTGAAAACAATAAAGCAAGGAGCTTGAACCATTTGAAAGCCACAGGACTTAGTTTAATAGAATTTGCAGGTAGAAAACCATCAGTCCTTATGAAAATATCATGCAGCCTCCCTGCCAGCAGTCAGCAATCCTGGTGCTTGGTGCTTCTGAAGCCACCAATAGAGGGATGGGGAGCAACCTGGATCCCAGCAACTTGATGAAGAGGAGCCTCCAACATGTTGACCAGAAGACTAACAGTAAGTACTGAAGCCCAGGAGCCACCTTCCTTCATGCTTTGTCCTGTAAATGATCTGCATTAATCATGAAGAGCATGTTACAAATGAGAGTAACTAAGACTCCAAAATAAGGAGTTGGTCCACCAGTATAGTGTCCTTTTGCATTCCAGCCTGTGCTGGTACCATTCACCAGAGGAGTTGGCTGAGCAACTATGATTCAGTGCCCAAGATTCACTGGGAGTCTCAAGACATGGTCAGCATCTCCCTTATGTGGAAGCATGGATTGTACAGACACCACAGCCAACATCAGTTGCAGATGTGATTCCAGCCTAAGCACTGTCTGTTATCACAACAATCTCTGAACAAGGTCCCCACACCACAGCATCCTTCATCTTTAAGTTTGAAAAGACCCAAAAGGAATTTCCTTAGATCTAGTATCATGTTAAAAGAACCTGCCACAAGCATAAAGGATTTGAGCAGCACAAATAATCTTGGCTATGCTTGGCCATTTGGATCCACCAGCTTGACCTATATTCTGATTATATTCACGTATAGGTATGATCCATCATTTTTGTCTAGACCCTTAGAAGCTCAGCAGATGGTGGAGATGGTGCCATTTCAAAAACTTTGTTTTTTTTTTTCCATACTTACTGTGTGATGTGGCTGATACATCCCTGAATCTTTAGCTACAATCAGTAAAGTAGAAAATCAGTAGTATGAGTGATTTAATAATTGCAACTGAGAGCCCAGTCTGGCCAAAAGTTGCAATGCCACTTCAGCACACTTCTCAAGGTGTTTCTTCTCCTGGTTCACTTAGTTTTGACAGAATGCCCCCATTTAGTGATCATCCCTATATCGTTGACCCCTCAGTATTCAAAGAATAATTTCTGCAATATCTGTCACTACATCTTTTGTTGCACCTTGATCATAAGCCAACAAACATGTTTGGTATATTCCTCCTGCTGTCGATGGGCCAAGGTGTTTGAGAAGTAGTCAGAGGGCTCAGAAATGGTGCCTTCTTACCACCAGCCACATGTGCTTTTGGAAGAGCCATGCAGAGCTGCTTTCACACTCATGTGAGCATTCATATCCGCCACTAGCCACCAGTCGAGGGCAGCAAACTCATGGCTGAATGATATTAAACTTTGGCCCAATACCCACATGAGGCCACAACAAGCTGTCTTTCTGATGTGCCTCCTCTTCCTATGAAAGCTTCTCTAGGGCAAGCAGATGCCATTTTAACTCTACCTGTACATGATCCATGCTCTCACATTTTTGGACCTGTAGCAACATCAACACATATATTCTTTTTTGAATGATGTCATCCTTGCCAATATCTGCAATAGACTGGAGGTCAACAACTCTTGTCATTGATGCAGAGTCTCCCAATAATCTGTTGTAAATCCAGATTGCTTCCTCAGTCTAGTCTTCTGTTGACTGTTGTTGTTTCCCGAACCTCTTCATGGATCTGGAACCTCCTCTGGAAAATTCTTCTCTTTGGTGAGTATGTCCTTGCATGCATTCAACAGTTCTTCCACAATTAATTCCTCGAAAAGTTCCCCAAAAAGTCAGTTGAGGATCATTTCTATTCTCTTCTGCTATCCAAGTCTCTGATCTATCTCTGAGTCACTTTTATTTAGCTTTGGAATCAACATTCTTGGAAGCTTAAACAAAGGGTATGATGTAGAGAGATTCTACCATGCCAGAGTCACTATCTCAGTGATATCTCTGCTTTTCAACATGAAACTACTGCAACCGTCCTGTCCTGGTTCAATATCCAACATGTCTTGCCTACTTACATATACAGCAGCAAGAATTAGGCTCAGCAATAAAATGGTTGAAATTTCCGACTTGTAGAACAATGTCCTCCGCCCCATTAGCAGCAGATAAACAGTTGTCAGAGCTTTTGGCTCTTCCTAAAAATTTTATACCTTTGATGGTCTTTCAAATCTGCTTAGCACAGGTGTTTCTGATGTAACCTGGGCAGATGCTGAAGAGGCAGCAGGTTTTTGAGTTTCCTTTGTATCATTGGATCAGATACCAGTAGACATGATCATTTGCTTCAAAGGGAAGTGATCCTCAATTGCAAGCTCCATTATTCTTGTGTAACTAATGCTTAGCACCTTGAGACATCCAAGTTTGAAATAATCTTCCTGCAAGCTCAATTTCATCAGATATTTGAGTTTGCAAACAATGCTCACAGTCTTCTAAACCTTCATGCCAAGTTGTATGGGACCAGGAAGGGTATGACCAAGGGGGAGCAAGAGGTTACTCGACCCATTGGCACCTATGAACAACTGCTGAATAAGTGTTTCAAGGTTGGTTGCAGAAGAGGACTCATGACCATTGCTGGACTGATTGTCACAGCTTCCAAACCTTGTTCTTTAGCTATCCTCCACGTTTCTTTCTGTGTTAAGCCTGCAATATACCATATTACTAAAGAAGTTGTCATCCATAGTATCTTGTGGCTTTCTAGATGGTGTGTATGAACAACTGCTACAGATGATGTCATAGCCAGCCTCCTGATAGACTTGGTCTTTCCATAAGCACTGAAGACATTATACATCCCAATTACAGTCTCTTATGATCAAATCCTTTTCAAGATTTATCAGTATTAAAAAATGGGTGATGCAATGTGGATGACTGATTCATAGCCATTGACGGTTGCATCAAACAGAACACAATGTAGTAGATCAATTTTGAATAGTTGCAGCCTCTCCTTTGCCAACGCATAATGTCTGATACCTACTCCACTCTTCAAGGACCTGCCATTGACCAATCAGAGAATTTTCATTTTGAATTTCAACAATATAACAAGTGGAAATCCACAAGACGCATTGCAACAGGTACTTCTAGCTGTTGAGACACCTTCTTCACTTTCCATAGCTAAGAATAGCATGTGACACATGTTGAAGTGATCTGAGAGCAGGTGTGTGCAGTAGCTACCCCTGAAGGGGTCCAAAAACAATCAGCTTTTCAGCTGTTCAATCAAAAAATACAGGTCCATGGGGTTAAAGGTCGAGCATCCATGAGATGACACATATATGATTGAAGAGTGCCTGCATATCTAAGATTTGAAAGATTTAGTACAGCCAGCCTTGCCCACATCATGCATAGAGGACAAGCCTCAATAACCTTTCCCGAATTGATATCATCCAAAAAGAGTCAAACAAGATATAAATATAAACAAGGCAGCTCTATCCTCCTCCAAGAGAAATAGTATCCCCTTCATGATATGCCTCATTGAAGGGAATCTACACCTGCACCTTCAACATTTGGACCGAGCTTGCACATCCCGTGCAAAGATAAGTCTTGACCCTTTAAATTTTTGGGAGAGGTAAGCGTTCTAATGCCTGGGATAAGCAACCGTTTTGGTGTCAATTACGATTGCTTGTTTATTAAATTGCTTTTTATGGCGCTTTTCAAGATACACACACTACTATATAAGAAGAGCATTGGCTCATTATCAAAGTATCCTTCACCTAGTTCAACACCAAGCTTTGGAGCTTTGGTACCTCAATAGAGGTGGTGCTTCTTAGCACATGGGGCAGCCATGGTGCTATCTTGGAGCATGTTGAGGAGCAGCTATAGAGTACTTCTTGGAGAAGAGTGTGCTCACACTCTTGCTTATGGAGAGGACTTATCTATTAGTAGCTTGGTGGTGTGGATCGGCCATTCACATGATCTATTTGAAGATTGTCTTCTACATGAAGATTTTGGTTTACTTCAAAGACATTGGATGGTGGTTAACATAAGATTTATGTTAAGAATTCAGGTACATATTCTCTTTATGCACATAGGTACTACTTGTTTTGACTCCACATTGTAAATTGACATTTGTATATATGGCAGTGTGAGTAAGCAGTGGCTTACGTAACACTTTACACATGTTGTCTAATCTTTATCTATCTTTGTCTCATCATTTGTATGATTAAGTGTGGCATGTTCATGTTTTGTCAATATCGTAAGATTGTTGGAATCTGTGTTGTTCATCCTGGATCTATGGAACTTGGACCTGTGGTATTAGTTATGGGCCTACCTCATTTCCAACATTTGGTATCAAAGCTTTAAGGCTTTGGCATCAGAACATTCAGGCTCTCAGATTCCCAGGTTCCCAAACTTCTAGGTTTACAACATATGATTTAAGAGCATCTTCTAACATTTGACATTTGACATTTGACATAAACACTTAATCTTGATGAGTAGAGATTTGAGAATGAAACAATTATGTTACATGTTTGTTCATCAATGTGGAGTATGAAGTTGATGATCTGTTTGCAATCAAATACTTTTGGAAGAGTATGAAAATACTTTATAGAAGTATTGTTTGAAGACCAAGACTTGATGAAGAGAAGGCTACTTCAAATTCAAGGAAAAACAATGGTTTGGAGAAGATGAAGGAATCAGATCAACATCAAATCATAGGTATCAATTTCTACTATCAGATTATCATTTGCAGGTCATATCTTAGAAGAGCAGTTATGAAGAGATTTGAAGGATTCAAGGAGTGCTTTTATACACTTTCATTATTTGAAAGTTAAAGAGCTACATCAAAGAATGTATCTAGAGGTTTTTCTAGAGAGTTTTGAGAGATCTCTTTCATGGCAAGAAAGCTCATCTAACAATACAAATGTGGAGAGCATCAGTTTTGTTTTCAGCCAATCTTGTAAGATGGTCGGAAGTTTTTTGCTCACATTTGGTATCTAGAGAGGTAATTCATCATTCAGACAAAAGGTTGGTGAATTCAGTCATTTCAGACATTTGAAGTAGAGTTTTGATTCAGAGATATGAGGAGATGGTAAAACATGATTCTATATTCAGTTCCATTTGTATACCATGTTTATTTTGTCTCTTACTCTTAGCACTAGATGAAGAGAAAAAGTTCATTTGAAGAAGTCAAGAGTGCTTCCTACTTCAAGATGAAGAGAACAAAAGGTATGGAAGAGAAGTTTGAAGATGTTGACATCATCATCAAGTGGAAGAAAGATGCAGAAGAAGAAAGTCCATCATTTCAAAAAGAAAAGTAAGACTTCCCTTCCTCTCATATATTGCATATACTTTTTCTACTTTATCCTCTACATCCAAAGACTAGTCTACGAGAACATCTTGTGTGAAGATAGTTTAAAGAAGAATCAATTTCTTGTTTTGCATTATACTTGGTCATGATTTAGGAGATTTGACAAAGAATTTCATTGAGAAAGAAAAGCAACAGATTTTGAAGACAATTTGTATATTTTGACTCATATGTATGAGTTATATATAAGTTGAAGATTTTAAGTAGGCAGCTTATATGTTCCCTCAAAGAATTCTTGGAGTGTCAATACAGAGCTACTTGGTATATGACAAGTTGTAGAGAAGTATATTTCTTCTTGATCTTCAGGTAAAAAATTTTTTGTTGTAGACGTTGAGACTTGGGTTGAGATTTTATGTTTGAAAAGGTTACCTCATATTCACTATTTTTTGAAAACTTCAGAAAATTCATATTTTTGATGCAGTAGTCAGTTGAAGAATCTACTTTCTATGATTGTCTTGATTTTTGGATACATGCTTGTATTCAAAAAGATGTTCCATCAAAACCTAACACTTGATTGAGAAGTGGAGTTAGCCAAAAGAAAGTCAAGCAGGTACTATCACATTTCACCCAGGTAGAATATGAAGATCTGAAGTATCAACTTGCAGCTTTTGGAGTTCTCAAGGTGAGAGTTTGTCCACTTATGTTTCAAGTAGGAGTTGCAGATTCTTGGGAAGAACTTGGTTAAAGAAAAGTCTTTACAACTTTGTGAGAAGCATGAACACTTAGAGACATTCAGGTGATAAATCAAACATTGAGTCATGAAGGTTTGATGAGAGAAAATTCTACATAGGTATATTGTTGGAGAGATCTTGATAGATCTAGATAGATCTTGTAAGATCTTAAGTATTTATGAGTCAGTTGCCTATCCTTTGTTTGTGAAGATTCTTAACATTGGAAGAATTAAGTCAAAGATTCAGATTCTATCAGATTAGTGTTGCAGAGAGATAGAAGAAGATACTTGTTATGTTGCAGAAGGTTATGAATCCTATAATGCCTTCAGCATGGTTTTGTTATATTAGGATCAGCTAACCTTATTCTACACTATGGGAAGCTAAAGAGTTACAATGAAAGCTATTAGCAACCGCAATGCTAATAAAAAAGGGTTCAGAGATTTTGTTTCAGATATAGGTATTTGATCACTGAAGACCATATTTATTGAAAGAACGAAGAAGTTCTAGATTTCATAAAGTCTGATATATTTGAAAGAATTTTGGATACTAGTGTTAAATCATCCAGGGGGTGATGAAACATGAAGACTTATTTTCAGCCATATGTAAAAGAATGTAGAGTCATATCTATAGGTATTCCTATATTTCCTTTGTCAGCTTCTCTTTATGTTCCAGCTTTGAAAGAAGAAGGAAGAAGGAGAATGTTTGGAGAAAGTTTCTATTAGGATGTTTCTATTCAGGAGAAGGTTCCAGAGTTCTATTGAAGAGAAGCTTGATATTTTAGAGATGTATGTTTTAGAGGTGTGCACATTTATGTTTATACCAGATTCAGAAGGAAAGAGGTATGAAGGATTTACAGATTGAACAAGCATAAAGACATGATGACATCATAGATTTTCTGATGAGACTCATGAGTTGAGTTGACTTGACTTGAAGTACAGTCAGAGGTGAACCAACTAGTGTTCATAATACTCTAAGTTGTGAGTTGTCAGTCACAGGTTCTAGGATTCAGTTCTTGATTATGTTTAATGTATTTACATGACGCAGCAGAAGTACGTTGAGAAACCTTTTGTAAGGTAAATGCAAATATGTGGATCCTAGTGTATGTTTTTAGGTTTAAGAAGACAGGAGATAGCAGGTTCAGATTCAGTACTTGCTACATTTGTTGTGAAGCAAATGATTGCTTGATGTATACACTATCGGATATCTAGTTTGCTTATTTTCTCAAGTTTTATGGTTCATATTCAGCAAGTTCAAGTTTTTGGAGTTTGAAGGAAAGTCAAATTCAGTTTTGAAGAAGACTTTTGAAGAAAAGATTTGAAGGACAATTCGGGAGTACTAGTTTGAAGATTATAAAGTTTGCAAATCCAGTCCAATTTGTACCAATATGACATTACAGGGGGGATTGTTGGAAACAATGTCCATTGATCCATTTTACTCAGAGCTTACAGCATGTGTAGTTCATTTTGCTCGGGTAATACAGCATGCATAGGATCTTCTAACACTCCCTCTACAAACAAAAAGCGTGAGCGTCGTGGCTATGTTGTTCTCCTCTCAAAGAAGCCACCAGAGTTCGATACATGTCGTCGACAGCACGAAAAAAAATGTTTCTTTTTAGCTTTATGCTTTTCATAAATCAACGACGGGTGATGGTTTTGTGTTTTTTTTCGTTTTGGTGTCAATTACGATCGCTTGTGCTTTATTAAATTGCTTTTTATGGTGCTTTTCAAGATACACACACTACTATATAAGAGGAGCATTGGCTCATTATCAAAGTATCCTTCACCTAGTTCAACACCAAGCTTTGGAGCTTTGGTACCTCAATAGAGGTGGTCCTTCTTAGCACATGGGCCAGCCATGGTGCTATCTTGGAGCATGTTGAGGAGTAGCTATAGAGTACTTCTTGGAGAAGAGTGTGCTCACACTCTTGCTTATGGAGAGGACTTATCTATTAGCAGTTTGGTGGTGTGGATCAGCCATTCACATTATGTATTTGAAGATTGTCTTCTACATGAAGATTTTGGTTTACTTCAAAGACATTGGATGGTGGTTAACATAAGATTTGCATCTTATGTTAAGAATTCAAGTACATATTCTCTTTATGCACACAGGTTCTACTTGAAGTTTATGGAGGCAATAACATCCATATCAGGAGGAGTCCTATTTGGCATAGGTACAAGAGAATCAGTACGTATATGCTTTATGCATATTTGGATGAGGTGTTTGAGAAGGTGGTTCATATGAGTTTGAGGATTTCTGGCAGCAAACTTGTTAGCATTCTTTGCTACTTTTGTAAGTATATGATCTTTTCACATACGTGTCTAAATTAGGGTCTTCCATAGCCTAAGCTTAGATTAGGATTTGCTGATTATCAGTTTTAGACTGATCCTTCCTCTTTTTGTCACTCATATTCACTCTTCTACAACCTATTAGGTCACACATCTCATATATATTCAGATTTCTGTCCATACATCTGAATATGTTTGTTACATTTGTACATTCACTCATCCATCTATTTCTGTTCACATAGAGTGGTTGAGAATTTTGACTCCCACATTGTAAATTGACATTTGTATATATGGTAGTGTGAGTAAGCAGTGGCTTGCATAACACTTTACACATGTTTTCTAATCTTTCTCTATCTTTGTCTCATCATTTGTATGATTAAGTGTGGTATGTTCATGTTTTCTCAATATTGGAAGATTGTTGGAATCTGTGTTGTTGACCCTGGATCTATGGAACTTGGACCTGTGGTATTAGTTATGGGCCTACCTCATTTCCAACACCACCTGAGTTTGTTTTAACTTTACACACCCATCTGCAACCAATTACCTTTTGATTGGATGACATTGGAACCAAATCCAAGTGTCCATCTCCTTCACTTCATCTATTTCTTCTTTCATGGCCTTTTCCCAATTAGGGTTTCCCTTTGCCTCTGCATAGATCGAGGGTTCCTCTGAAATTGAGTCTTTTGCCAAGTAGATTGAATGCTTTCTAACAAATGTGGAATCATATCCATACCTTTCTAGTTGTTTCTTCTCTCTTATTGATCTTTTAGGAGCTTGCTTAGAGCATTCTCCACACTCTTGCATCTTTGATTTGCCTCTTGACTTCCATAGTTTGTAATCCTTTTCCCTTTCATCTTGGTCATCATCTATATCACTTCTTGGATCATGGACCTGTGTATCATGCTTGCTTCCTAATTGATGAGAACCAGAATCAAGATCATATGGTACAGTTACCTTTTGTTTGTCTTCATCATACCAAGACATGTGTTCTTCAAACACATGTTTACTTGTAGTGAATTGCTTGGTTGAAGGATTATAGAACCTATAACGCATCTGAGTTTAGTCATAAAAAATAAACACTACCTTTGTTTCCCTTTCATCTAGCTTACCTCTTATTTGTGATGGTACATGAACACAAGCTAAACAACCAAACACCTTGCAATGTCCAAGACTAGGTTTTCTTCCATGCCATGCTTCATAAGGAGTCATACCTTGAAGTAATTTGGATGATAGTCTATTAACAAGGTACACATCAGTTGAAATAGCATCTGCCCATAGATAATGTGGCAACCTCTTCTCTTCAAGCATTGTTTTGGCAGATCCAACCAATATCTTGTTTCTCCTCTCTGTAATTCCATTCAGTTGAGGAGAGTACCTGGTAGTCACTTCCCTTTTGATACCTTTATCGTACAAGAACTCATCAAACTCTTTGGAGAAGTATTCTTCCCTCCATCAGATCTGAGCTTCTTAAGTGATCTACCTATATGATTCTCCACATATGCTAGATACTTTTTGAAGCAATCAAACAATTCATTCTTACTCTCGATAAAGTATAGAATTGTCCATCTACTATGATCATCAATAAATGAGACATAATACCTTGATTCTGCTAATGAAGCTTCTTAACTTGGTCCCCATACATCTGTATGTAATAAGTCCAATAAGTTGTTGTGGATGTAGCCTTTGTGGTTCAATTAATGGTTGTCTTTGTGCCTTTCCAATTTGACATGCATCACACCTGTTGATCATGTGTTGTTTTGATATGTTTACTTCGAAAGTAAAGAGTCTACCATGCTTCTCACCTCTAGCTATCTTCTTGAATCCTTGACATGGATCTTCCACAAAAGCTCCATGGATCTTCGAATGCCATTGAGAATTTGCCTCATGATAGCCTCTTCTTCAATAAGCTCTCTAATGGATGCTAACTAATCCACAACCTCCTTGACTTTGGTAACAAACTCTATGATGGTTATTTTAGGTGTCTTCTTCATTTGGTTGAACTCATTCCAAAGATGATTCTTTCTTGTTTTGGTACTAGAGAAAAAGAAAGTCTCTAGGGCATCCCAGGTCTCTTGAGATGTCTTGCATCCTCTAATATGTGGTAATGGAAAGTGAGAGATAGATTTTAGTATGTATGACCTTGCTTGAGCATCCCTTGCACACCAAAGTGTGAGCTTATTTGTCTCTTTTTGTGTAGGTCCTCCTTTGGATCTTGGAATAGGCACAACTTCATCACCTACTACAATTCCATAAAGATTTCTACCTTGAAAAATAGGCCTCCATTATTATTTTGCAAGCCGCATAATTGTGTTGATCAAGCTTCTCAATCATTGAGACCCATCTTGAACTAGTTCTGATACCATTGAAAGAACTTGGAGAAGCTTGTAGGAGGTAGAAAAGTGAGTTGTGAAGCGACAAAGATTGTTCTAGCCAATCGGCACAAGACCATCCCTTGAGCTTATGGAGACTCAAATAGACCTTATAGGCATGCAATAAGTGCAATAAAAAGCACTATGTACTTTGGAGCATCAAGGAGAAAGAGTTGATACAAAACAGATAAGTTTGCACATTGACTAGCTCAAAAAACTTACCATCTTTGGATGAGACAATCAACTTCAAATGCTCATAATGACGAGTGTGATTACAATCAGAAAAAAATCCTTTTGGAGGAATCATACACATAGATTCAAGTGTATAGAATGCACAAGAGTACAAGAAATAAGCAAAATGTGCTTTTGGAATGAATTAGACACTCAACAATGGTACCTCCTATTTTTCAGAAATGCATAGAAATAAACCCGGAGACAAAAAAATTGAGATTTCTCCCAATTTACTTGACCAAATGCTTTGAAAAATTTTACACATAAACTAGACACTAATAGATTTCCAATGAGTTATCATTCATCTAATTTAAAGCTCTATAGAGAGAACAACGGCCTCTTCAAACTTATTGTTGTTGAAGAAGATGATGCAGAAAAATGAAGGAGCAAGATAATGATGGCTGCAAGTGTATGTATATTGCTTCCATGTAATGTACAAGTGATTTGAAGTCTTTATATAGACTCTTGAAGTTCAATTTACTTTCCTACAATCTAGGAAAAGTGAAGATCTAATTTGATCTACTTTTAGGTGATTGATTGATTCATTGATGCAACTCAACCACCTCAAATTCCTGGAAGATATAGCTCTCTTTTTCTACTTTTACATGTGTAAAGCTCTAGGGTTCTACAATGGTAAAAGATCCATGAAAAATCTTATTAAAAAATACAATGAGTGTGTTGATATATTTAGGTAGTGATGTGTGTGAACACTCTAGGATCGCCGGGGCATTTTCTTCCCTCTTTAGGAGGTTTTTCCCCCCCAGCTTGCATATATGCCTATTGCCCTAACAGGTTACTCATCTTTGTACATTCTAGTGGTAATAAATTTAGTATTCTGTGTTGTGCTCCAAGCTTCTTCTTCTTCTTCTTCTTCTTCTTCTTCTTCTTCTTCTTCTTCTTCTTCTTCTTCTTCTTCTTCTTCTTCTTCTTCTTCTTCCTTGTATTGTTTGCATGCTTCTATAGACCTAAAACTCCAACAATTGGTCTTAGAGCAGGTCGTCGTTTCATCTACGGCATCATCAACACCTCTTCAGTCACAGTCTCAAAATTGCACGAAATTTAGTGAGCATATTCATGGTGATTAGGAGATCAAAAAAGCTTCGTGATCTGAGCTCGTTTCGACCTTTGAATGCACTATCACAATGCTTGTGCAGGCTATTTTGTCTTTTTGTGCCAAAGATATATACAGGTTTTGGTTCGCCAGTATAAGCATCTCTGAAGTCTGCTACAAGTTTAGCAGAACTCGTCAGGGTAGTTCTGTTCAACTTTTTCATATTCATTCATTTTTTTGCATCAGGGTATTTTAATCAGTGGCCATGGCTGAAAACAGTCGTACGTTGATGTGGGCTTATATGATCCATCATGTATTGGTCGCAAAAGGACTGTGGAATATTGTGCAGGGTGTTGAAAAACATCCTATTACACTTGCAAATATAGGTACTGAAGCTGATGTAGATGGCATCGAAGATGGTGATATCCTACATATTCGTGTTCGTGCTATAATTTTTGCTGCACCTACTATAGAGAAAATTCATTGGCATGGAAGACATGCTCAGGCACATGCATTGATAGGCTTGTCTATCAAACATGCCATTATTCCTCACATTTGCTCTTGTAGAATAGCTAAGGATGTTTAGGATATACTTACCACTTTGTACCAGGCAAGGAATGAGGCTCGTGTTGCTTACCTCTGAAAACAGTTGGAGATTGAGCACATGAATGAAGATGATTCCATAGACAATTTTCTGACAAAGATCAAAGATTTGAAGGAACAATTGATGTCTGTTGATGAAGTCCTGCCTCACAGTTCACTTGTGTATTCATATTAGAGTTGTGCTTCTACTCTTTGTTTGATGATGAAAGGCAATCCAAATGCCTTAACATTTGAGAAGTTGGTCTCTGTTCTCTTGCAGGAAGATCAGTCTAGGTAGAACATGTCCATTATGTGTGTTGCAGATCAACCTTTCTTGGCTAATCAGAAGGGCAAAGGTAAATGGAGCTCTTCTACTAGTAAGCAGAAATCTGCTAATTCTACATAATCAAAGAAGGATGACAAAGATGAAAAAAAAAAGCAGAAAGTGTTTTGAAAGTACTGTAAAGCAAATGATCATGGCATAAAGAATTATTCAAAATTGGATGCAAAAGAGGCAAAGAAAAAAGAGGCTAGAATGGTTGTTGCAGACGCCTCTACACCGAAAACAGAGTTTGCTAATCTTGTGCAGAATGAAGAATGGGTGTTTACTATTGTTTGTAGTTTTAACCCATCTTCTCCTGAATAGTGTATGTCTGTAGTAGACTCAAATGTTTGGTACTTTGATAGTGGGGCAACCAAACATATTACCTCACAGCATGGTTTCTTCACTTCACTTGAGCCTCCCCCTATAGGGAATACATGTGCTTAGTGCGAGCATGGAACACAGGGTTCCTCGCAACTGCCAATGCGCTCTGACTGTCAGTGAAGATGGTGGTGGCAAAAGACTGGCCAACACCCAAATCAGCCATAAGGCGTCTGAGCCACACACACTCAACAGTCGCTGTGAAAGCTGCCTATACTCAGCCTCACAACTAGAAGTGGCCACAGTAGGCTGCTTCTTGCTCAACCAAGATATACATGAACTACCAAGCATGAAGCAAAAACCATTGGTGGACACACGAGTGTCATAGCAACCAACCCAATCTGAGTCAGAAAAAGCATGCAAATCTGGCGATAGTGATCCCCCCTTGGGATAAAACAACCCAAGTAGCCGAGTACCAGTCAAGTAGCGAAAGATGTGCTTAACCGCCTTCCAATGCATGACTCCTGGGCAATGCATAAACCTGCTCATCTGTGAGACAACAAACTGAATATCTGGCCGAGTAATGCATAAGTAAATCAAGGATCCAACAGCCTGCTGATAGAGAACAACATCAAATGCATCTCCAGCATCATGAAGACTCAATCGTAAACCTGTCTCCATAGGAGTGGCAATAGGCTTACAGTCTTCAAGGCCAAAATGCTACAATAATGTGTCAATATATTTCGTTTGACACAAAGCCATTCCACCGTCAACTTGCATAAATTGAATGCCCAAATAGTGATGCAAATGCCCCAAATCAGACATCTCAAATGAGGCATGCAAATCAGCCTTGAAATCAGCAATATGCTTCTCAATAGGACCAGTGAGCAGCATGTCATCAACATAGACAACAATGATCAGAAGCACATCATTAGCACGCTTAACATATAAGGTGCTTTCAGTTGGACTGTTCTCAAAACCATGTGCAACCAGATAGGCATGTATCTTCTCATACCAAGCACGTGGTGCTTGCTTTAAACCATATAATGCCTTCTTTAACCTGCACACCTGGTTTTCATGCCCTTTCTACACAAAGCCACGGGGCTGAAAAACATACACTTCTTCATGCAAGTCACCATTCAGAAATGTTGTTTTAATGTCCAACTGATGTACATTCCAACCATGATGGGCTGGAAGTGCACAAATGCTCCGAACGGTAGTCATACGGCATGTAGATGCAAAGGTCTCATCAAAATCAATGCCTCTTTCCTGCGCATAACCCTTTGCAACAAGCGTAGCCTTATACCAGTCAACTGTACCATCAGGTTTACGCTTCAGCTTGTATACCCACTTAGTGCCAATGGCCTTCTTGCCAGGAGGCAAGTCACATAAAGACCATGTACCATTCTTCATTGTAGCATCATATTCAGATTGCATAGCAGCCATCCAATTTTTTGAATTATGTGCTTCATCAAAAGAAACAGGCTTATTCTCATCACAGAGACTAGACACAGCCATAGCATAGCAATCTGATGCAAAGGAGGCACTATGAGAGCCTGAACGAGTACGATATGACAAAGGTGCATCTAATTTGCTGTCACGCAAAGTTTGCACCAGCCATTTTGGCATAGTTTTTGCCTGCTCAATATCAGCTCTCTCATCAACAAGTGCATCATGTAAATCTGCATCAGAAATGGAATGATCTGCATCATCATATGAAACCTGCAAAGGCTGAGAAGTTGCCTCATTAGGACTAGCACTAGACTGTCCACCTGTAAAAAGAGGCATCAAAGTATCATACATGTCTTTAGAGCTAACAGATGTCTCCTTAGTACATGAAAGCAATGGCTGAATAGCATCTTCCACAAAGACAACATCACGGCTAACCAGAATGCGTTTAGTATGTGGATGATACAGACGATAGCCTTTACTTTCAGAACTGTACCCAACAAAAATACATTTTACTGCCTTATCATCCAATTTTCTGCGATGTTGTTTAGGCACTAGTGCATATGCAAAACAACCAAAAACACGCAGATGAGCAACAGATGGCTTGCGGTCATGCCAAGCCTCATATGGCGTGATAGATTTCAGTGCTTTAGTGGGACACCTGTTCAGTACATATGCTACACACATGACAGCCTCAAGCGAGAAACTATGAGGTAAAGCCTGACTCTTGACCATACACCTCGCCATCTCCATGAAAGACATGTTCTTCCGTTCAGCAACTCCATTCTGTTGAGGTGTATACGGCACTATACACTGGTGTTTTATCCCATGTTCAGCCAGAAATGCATTAAAATCAGACGACATATATTCCCCCCCTTGATCAGAACGGAGGGTGCCCATTTTACATGCTGACAGATTTTCAGCCAAAACCAAAAACTGTTTAAAGCACATGAACACTTCAGACTTTGCTTTGAGTGGATATACCCATGCATGCCTGGAAAAATCATCAATGAAAGTCATGAAGTAAAGGTAATTTCCAAAAGAGGGTGTCTGCATAGGACCACAGACATCACTATGGACAAGCTGCAATTTCTATGTAACCCGAACTAAACCATCTTTTGGAAAGGGGGAACGCTGCATTTTGCCCAAAATAGAGCCTTCACAAACATGTTTTCCAGGTGCCTCAAGTTTGGGCAAAGAGGACACCATTTCAGATTTCTGCAGGCGTAGCAAACTAGCAAAATTTAGATGACCAAAGCATGCATGCCAAAGCTTTGCATCTGACATAGCCTGCGAATCATTTACTGCACATGCCAAATCATTTTCAGATCTTTCATAGTCTATGAGCTTATACAGCCCACGACATAAAATGCCAGAAGCAATAATCACATCGCCATTTGACAGATCATGAATTGTACACCTGTCATCAACAAATTTCACAACCAAGCCAATCTTGGCTAATGCAGAAACTGATAACAGGTTCTTTTTTATCCCTGGCACAAATAAAGCATCTGACAAAGTGAAAGAACTACCATCAGCAGTAGTCAAAATGATCTTACCAACTCCCATAACAGGATAAGAGGAGTTGTTGGCGCATGTAACAATATTCCCTGTAGGGGCAGGCTCGAGTGAAGAGAAGAAACTACGCTGCGAGGTAATATGTTTGGTCGCCCCATTGTCAAAATACCAAACATCTGAGTCTACTGCAGACATGCACTGCTCATGAGAAGATGGGTCAAAACTGCAGACAGTAGTAAACGCTCATTCTTCTTCCTGCACAAGATTTGCAGACTCTGTTTTTTGTGTAGAGGCCTCTGCAACAACCATTCCAGCCTCTTTCTTCTTTGCCTCTTTAGTAGCCAGTTTTGGACAGTTCTTTATGATATGATCATTCCCTTTATAGTACTTACAAAACAATTTCTGCTTTTCTGATTTCTTCTCATCTTTATCTTCCTTCTTCGAATATGCAGAATTAGCAGATTTCTGCTTACTAGTTGAAGAGCTCCATATTCCTTTGCCCTTCTGACTAGCCAGGAAAGCTTGATCTGCAACTCGCATAATGCACCAGTTTTGCCTGGACTGATCTTCCTGCAACAGAACAGAGACTAACTCCTCAAATGATAAGGCATTCGGATTGCCTTTCATCATCAACCGAAGAGTAGAAGCAAAACTCTGATATGAGTCAGGAAGACCATTCAGAACGGTCTGCACAAGTGAGCTATCTGGTATAACCTCATCAACAGAAATCAACTATTCCTTCAAGTCTTTGATCTTTGTTAGGAAACTGTCCATAGAATCACCTTCATTCATGTGCTCACTCTCCAACTGTTTTCGGAGGTAAGCAACACGAGCCTCATTCCTACCTTGGTACAATGTGGTAAGTGTATCCCAAGCATCCTTAGCTGTTCTGCAAGAGCGAATGTGAGGAATAATGGCACGTTGTCGGAGAGATTTCTCTCTCCCTACTCAAATCATGAAGAAGACGTTACATGCAGCGGCTAAGTGATCTTGCTTCACAAGTAGCAGAATCGTATGACACTCTTGAAGTTGATGAAGATGAACTTCAGAAAATACATAGGACAATGGTTTGATTTCTTCCATTTTACGGTTCATTTAAAGAAGATTATTTATTTGTGGGATGAAAGAGTATAGCAGCAAAGTCAAATGAATAATAAAATTTGTCACTCAAATGACGGGTGTTCTTCATTAAGAACATTAAGAATTATGGTGATAGATTTCATGAAGAGAGTTTTGATAAACTCTAATAATAGAGTTGTAGTTGATAAAGAGAGGATGAAAAGATCGCTCAACGAAAAGGGAAAAAAAAAGCAGTTGCGCATAAAAAAAAGGGGAGAGTTGGAGCGTATGTTATGGATCGAAGGGGGAGGCCAATACATGGGGGGATTTTTCTGACAAATTCAAGGTGAGTCTGATCGGAAGGAACATGAACGCGGGGGAAGAGGTGCACAATTTTGCTGATGAAGACACATATGATTTGAAGGAGCACGATCGCTAGAGGAAAAGTCGCACAATTTTGCTGATGGGCATGTATATGATCTAATACCATCTGAAGACTCACGTTCATCTACAACGCTGAAGGAAGAACAATTCATCGTTCTTTTTTTGGGCTGACAATTCATGGGCATGAAAAAAAGCTCTGTCGACGAAGGTAAATCCAATTAACAGCTGCTTGAGTCTATCTCTATTTCTCTGATGTACGACAACGCCTATGAATTGATCAGAGGCGCTTTGACGATGTCACTCTGAAGGAAATTTTGATCTGACAATTCTCTTTTGATAAAAGTTGACTGTTCTCAGATGATAAAAATTGACGATTTTCTGAAGATTAAACAGATGTCGTATTCTCAGATGTGTGCTAAATTGTTGCACAATGAAATTTTGATTATGTCGCCTTGATATGTTGTAGCTTTGACGGGTGCGAATGATAAGTATAATGTCACCATAGCCTGTAAATGATAAGATCCTGTCATATGCTTTGCCACTCTGAAGTTGGTTTCCATTAACTCTCGAGGAGAGTGGTGCACGCAGAGGTAGGATACAGAGGCAAAATTTATAGTTTATGAGCGTACATGCACTTGATCAGCAGACAGATGTTCTCTATAGTAGATTACGTACTTTGATTGAAGATCAGGAGAAGTGCAAATCAGCGCAACTTTATCTATTGAAAGCTCTCAAGGGATTAACACATCATTCTGGAATAGCTACTCTGAAACGCGCAACAGGAGAAGAAAAGGAGACGCTGATTTGTTTTTTGTATGGTTCTAAATTAAAGATGGAGGGAATGCAGATTATACGTTTTGGTGTCAAACCATAAGGGTGAAGATACATCCAAAGTCACTTCATAAATTTATGAGACCTTGATATGTACTATGGAAGTCACTTCATAAATTTATGAGATCTTGATATGTACTATGGAAGTTATCCTGCTGCATCCAAATAATAGAGACGAAGACCAATTGCATAAAGTTATTTCTAACAATATTGTATTTTAATTATTGCGCTATTTTCTGACTGGTGGAAACCAAATCTGAGCGGACTTGTTATAGGAAAGATGTTGAAGGAGACGATAGCGTTCTGTTTCTACTCCGGTTGTGAAGAATAGAGTTTTAACTGCATACATGTTTTAAATTGAAGATTTTACGTTCTGTGGTTTTGTGATTAAAAGTCTAATTTTGAAGAGAATACTATTTCTTTCTGTTTGAACTTCACATTTGTTTGAGAATTTGATTTTGCATCAAAAGGTTTTCCATTGATGAAGATTTGTTGTATTGATATTAGAAGCTTTCTTGACTTATGATTTCCATGACCGAAACATATTTTGATGAAATCTTCCTTGTCCACTTTATATTTAAGGATTGATTTTATTGCACAAAGCATGTTGAAAGGTTATGATATGTCCATATATTAGCGAACAGCACAAGGAAGAAGAAGAAGCTTGGAGCACAAACACACAATACTGAAATGTATTACTAGAGAATGTACAAAGATAAGTAGCCCATTAGGGCAATAGGCGTATATACAAGCCAGGGGAAAAAAACCTCCTAAAGAGGGAAAAAAATGCCCCGACGGTCCTAGTGTGTTCACACACATCACTACCTAAATATATCAACACTCATAGTGCCCCTTTTGCGTCAGATTGTTATGCTATGGCTGCCTCTAGTCTCTATGATGAGAATGAGCTTATTTCGTTTGATGAAGCACAAAATTCTGAAAATTGGATGGTTTCTATGCAATCAGAATATGACGCTAGCATGAAAAATGGTACCTAGTCTTTATGTGACTTGCCTCCTGGCAAGAAGGCAATTGGCACCAAGTGGGTATACAAGTTGAAGTGTAAGCCTGATGGAACAATTGACTGGTATAAGTCTAGGCTTGTTGCAAAGGGTTATGCATAGGAAAGGGGCATTGATTTTAATGAGAACTTTGCACCTCATGCCAAATGACTATCGTTTGTAGCATCTGTGCACTTGCAGCTCATCATGGTTGGAATGTACATCAGTAGGACATTAAGACTGCATTTCTAAATGGTGACTTGCATGAAGAAGTGTTTGTTTTTCAGCCTCGTGGCTTTGTGTAGAAAGGGCATGAAAACCAAGTGTGTAGGTTGAAGAAGGCATTATATGGTTTAAAGCAAGCACCACGTGCTTGCTATGAAAAGACACATGTCAGTCTGATTGCACATGGTTTTGAGAACAATCCAACTAAGAGCACCTTATATGTTAAGCGTGCTAATAATGTGCTTCTGATCGTTGTTGTGTATGTTGATGACATGCTGCTCACTGGTCCTCATGACAAGCATATTGTTGATTTTAAGGCTGATTTTCATGCCTCATTTGAGATGTCTGATTTGGGGCATTTGCATCATTATTTAGGCATTCAGTTTATGCAAGTTAATGGTGGAATGTCTTTGTGTCAAACGGAATATATTGACACATTATTGTAGTGTTTTGGCCTTGAAGACTATAAAACTATTGCCACTCCTATGGAGATAGGTTTACGATTGAGTCTTCATGATGTTGGAGATGCATTTGATGTTGTTCTCTATCAGCATGCTCTTGAATGCTTGATTTACTTATGCATTACTCAGCTAGATATTCAGTTTGTTATCTCACATATGAGCAAGTTTATGCATTGATGAGGTGTCAAGCATTGAAAGGTGGTTAAGCACATTTTTCGTTACTTGAGTGGTACCCGGCTACTTGGATTGTTTTATTCCAAGGGGGGATCACTATCACCAAATTTACATGCTTTTTCTGACTTTGACACTTGTGTGTCCACTAGTGGTTTTTGCTTCATGCTTCGTAGCTCATGTATATCTTGGTTTAGCAAGAAGAAGCCTACTTTGCCCACTTTCAATTTTGAGCCTGAGTATAGGGAAGCTTTCATAGTGCCTGTTGAGTGTGCGTGGCTCAGACACCTTATGGCTGATTTGGGTGTTGGCCAGTCTTCTGCCACCACCATCTTCACTTATAGTCAAAGTGCATTGGTAGTTGTGAGGAACCCTATGTTCCATGCTCACACTAAGCACATTGAGGTGCATTATCATTATGTCAGGGAGAGGTTCTCTCCTGGAGAGATTAGCTTGGCATATGTGCCCACGCAGGAGAACATTGCAGACCATTTCACGAAGGCTCTATCTAGGGAGAAGTTTGAAGCTTTTCCCAAAGTTTTGGGCTTACTTCCTTTTGTGGATTGATTCCACATAGCTTGGCACTTCCTTATACATGAGTTCCAACTCCTTGTTCACTGCATCACTCCCGGGGGGGATTTGTTGATATATTTAAGTAGTGATGTGTGTGAACACTCTAGGACCATCGGGGCATTTTTTTCCCTCTTTAGGAGGTTTTTTTTTTCCATACTTGTATATACGCCTATTGCCTTAATTGGTTACTCATCTTTGTACATTCTAGTGGTAATGCATTCAGTATTGTGTGTTGTGCTCCAATCTTCTTCTTCTTCCTTGTGTTGTTCACATGCTTCCATAGACCTAAAACTCCAACAAAGTGAGCACAAGTAAAAGAACTCTCCAAAGGATATTCTTTCCACATAATCCAAGTGACAACTTTTGATGTAGATCAAATCCACCTCAAGCATAGTGTAAGCGTGATGTTCCAACACCTACATCTCTAGTGGTTTCTCTTTTCTTTTCCTCTACTGTGAATTTGCACATCCATAAATGAGTGTCCTCATGCATCCATGCAGATCTTGATCCTATGGATTGCATCGATGCCGTGTCATATGATACTCTATGGATAGGGTTCCATTGTAAGGGGGGTACATCTCAATGAGAATAGTCTTTGAGATTGACTTTAGTGGTGACTCCCAAATGTTGCAAGTACAGCAAATTGGTTCCCCAATCTTGCACTATGTGAAGTTGTTGCATGAAGGATCTACCTAAAATTATCTCATAGACATTGTTCTTGCCAAAATCACATATGGCGAATGTATGTTCAAACTCTACACCCGCAAGTGGTGAGAGTTATGCCTTCTAGTAACCCTAAAGGCTTCTCAATGTGACCATCTATCATTTGTAGTTTCATCCTCATTGGCCTGAGGTGGTCACACTGGCAACTCGTGCACCTGATTCCAAGATTACTTTGGTGGGTGTAGCCTTGATAGGTAATAGGGATATAGGTATTTCCTTCCTCTCCTTTGCTTATATCTCCTATCTTGTCCAAGGGTATGTATAGTACTGTCTTATGTGTCCCTACCTGAGAGGGTGGTTTGGCTGCTTCAGGCACTTGGGTCGTTATATGCTTCCATAGTTCAGGTTTCACTTTCAATATCTCCTCTAAGATGAGATGACATTGTACCTTAGTATTCTTTATCACGTCTATGTTCCTAGGTATGATTGACTCCTTGTTTCTTACCGTGGTACTAAGGGCTCTGATATGAATGGACTTAGACTCCCATGGGCCTAGGAAATGAGGCAATTCTTGTAGGGAGTTGGATTCGAAGTCTAATCATTCTGTTTGTGCATATTTATGTTCTCCATAAATAGATGGAATGTCCTTTGGGCATTGATCGTGAAGATCATCCACTACCTAAATGGGGGAGGTTCCTTGCTTTCCTTGGTCCATTTCTCCTCTTGATTCTCTCTTAAGAACTCTTGGGAATATTGGTTCAGTGAGGGAGAAACTCTATCATTTGTGGAATTAGGGGCACCATTTGATGGGGCTAACTTCCTTGGTTTAGATATCATCTTTTCCAATCTCTCTAGCAACCCATCAAAATGCAATCATACTTTGGTTGAGTTAGTGTAGTTGAAAAGGCGACTAACCTCAAACATGGTTTGGGCTAGTTCTACCATTTTTGCACAAAGATCCATCCTTTGAATTTCCAAGTCGGCTCTTGAATCTCTCTTAAGAACTCGTGGGAATATTGGTTCAGTGAGGGACAAAAGCTTCATTCGTGGAATTAGGGGAAACATTTGATGGGGCTAACTTCCTTTGTTTAGATATCATCTTTTCGAATCTCTCTAGAAATCCATCAAAATGTAATTGTACTTTGGTTGAGTTAGTGTAATTGAAAAGGCAACTGACCTCAAACATGGTTTGGGCTAGTTCTACCATTTTTGCACAAAGCTTTGTCCTTTCAATTTCCAAGTCGGCTCTCAAATGACACTTATCTAACTTGGCCACATTCAACCCTTCATGGATTCTGGCCTGATATGCTTTAAACATCATGTTTAGATCTTATGGAGTGGGATCTACTAGGACTGATTATGTTGTGGTGGTTTGATGGGATGATTTTGGTGTGTTGAGGGTGGTGGGGGTTGAGAGGATGTCTAGGATGCAATCTCTATCAATTTATCTTTTGTCTCCCTTAGGCTTTCTTTGAGTTCACTCATTTTCTTTGTCCATTGTCTCTTCATCCTTTTGTGGCTGTCCCTCCAAGCTCTCGTTCTCTTCTTTGTTACACTCTCAGTTTCACTATTGTCTGGATTCTTCTCTTGTCCTAAGCCTTGAGCTTGTTATTGCACCTAAGCTCTAGTTACTACTTGCACTAGTTGAGGTCTTTGTTGAGCTGGGCATGGAGGTTGATAAGGTTTTTGGGGCCTAAAGTAAGGTGGTAGTTGTTAAGGATTTTGGAACCTCCCTAGTTGTTGATATGGCTATTCATAATTCTATCTAACCACTAGTTTATTCTAAGGGCAATCTTGTGCAGTATGGTTGGTGTGTATTCTCTCAATGCTCTAGTATTAGCTATCATGGTTTCCTTGGGGCTGATCCATGATAAGGTGGAAATTGCTCATGTGGTCTCCCCCAAAATTGTAACATCATTTCATCGAGACCATTTTCGGGGTGTGTTTGCTTGAAAACTCCCAACTTCTGAGCTACTTTTTCTGATAACTCATCGATTGGTCGACGGTTTAGAAGTGAAGCTAGTAGCACTCTCTGAGTCTTTATAGATCTTTGAAAGCTCTAGCTCATTGCCCAAGTTATCGTCTATGTCTATACACATTTTCACACATTGCTCTATGTCCCTAGGTTCCTTTTGCAAGTACACGTAGATCATAACTTTGCACTTAGCAAGCCATCCAAGAACAATGCCACTTGTTTGGCTGGTGTGGGTAATTATGGAATAGGGCATCTTTCCAAGTATTGTCTAAATCTTCTTGCATCTAGTCAGACTATTTCTTGAGGTGTTTTCTTGGAGTTGCCACTTTTGGTGAATTTAGAGATGAATGATTCTAGCAGATGGTCAATGTTCTTGAATTGACCTTGATGTAGCAATTGAAACCACTTAAGGGTTGTATCCTTTAGAGTAAGGCCAAAATCATTGTATTGAGTGAACAAATTGTCAACTTGTTTAGCTCTTAATACTTATCTAAACTCTGATACATGATTGTATGGGTCTTGAGTGCCATCAAAGTAGTTCTTCATGGACCACCAATTGCACAGGCCTCAATATCCTAGGTTGTTCTCTAGGTCTTGGTAGGGGAAAATCATCCACGCCTCTTTGATGCCTAAGACCTACATGCATCTCTTGATATGTTCTTTATATCTCCAATCTTGATCTATCTCTTCCTGAGGGGTTTGCAAATCTTAGTTGTGGACTATCTCTAGTTCTTTCCTTATGGCTTCCATGAATGAGTTACCCAGCTCCATGTTGACCATGAGAAACAATAGATCTCCTTGGGGGAAAAATTAATTCACCCTTCCAAGTGTATGCATGCCTATCATGCTCCATCACGAAGAACATGATCTCCAAAATGTTATCCAGATAGACAACCTTCCCTGGAGTCTTAGGGTCTTTAAATTCATATATTGTGACTCTACTTACTTCATTAGGTTGATCTTGTTTAGACCTCCAAGAGGCTTCATCTATGTCTCTATTCAAAAAGAGTTCAATACTATTGTTATCCTAGGGAATCCACTCTAGGTTGATTAGTCTAGTCAAGATGGACTTGCCACGAGGTGTTCTTGGTTCCTTTACAAGGTTCTCTGGGTCTAGGTCTCTTATCTCATCTCTGGAATGACAATTCCAAATTCCTGAATTTTATCCCGTAAGATGGTAACCACATACATGGTCCCCTACTTATCTACATACAAATCTTCTTCAAATTTGACCACTTTGTGTTCACTTCCAAAGGGTTTGACCAGGTTTTTTGAGTTGAACAATGGATCTCCTTAAACCATCCTCATAGATGCAAGAACCTAATCATTTTGTTCAAATATATTGCAATTGAGTCTTATAAGGACCCTCTCATGTTTGTAAATAGGTTACCCTTGAGCTACCCACATGCTTCTCCATGCCAAATGACATTTTCAAATCACTAGTCTCGGAGCTTAGTACATAGGGATAGTCATTGAGTTGTTGATCCCATGACCTAGCTATGTGATTGGCACTAGCCTCAGAGGATCTAATGTTTTTTCTATCCTGACCTAGGTGCCTACCTGACCTAAGGTTCATATGCCTTGTCTATTACCCCAATTTTCCCAAGTACAACCACAGTGCATTATTCTTTTGTCACAATCGCTTGTTTTTTTTAGGTTCTTCTTTTGGCATAAAATCTTGTCTAATGAATCGCATCGTTAGGAATACTTAAGGTGTAATGCAATTTGATGTGTGATCGATAAATTTATGTTCCTTTCACTTAGGGTTTCTCGAACTACTATTCTAGCTATACTTAAACTTGAGCAATTAGGTTTTCTTGTACTTGACTCGTGACTTGTGTAACACTAATCATTCAATACCTCTAATCACACTTAACCTAGACTAAATATTGATTGAGGGGGTTAAGAAATCTTCCAACCTTGAGTCTAGTCCTCTTATAAGTGCTCCAATGCCCAAGAAGTGTGCTCCCCAAGCATGATCTGTATGCAAGTTAGCCCTTTGCATTGCCTAAGAACTCCAACTTGCCTGCAAAAATATCATTTTTTAAATCCAAGAAATTATGAAACCCTAATTTTTGGCTGAAAATGGTTGTCTATTGTGATTGACAAGGTCTATTTGTTGCAATGGACAGGATGTCCATTGGGGGCTGTCTATTGTGATGGACATATACATCGCAATCGACACTTGCCTATCATGCAATGGTCAGTGTGTATCGCGATTCATGGTCTATTCGTCGTGATGGATGGAGTTTGTGATGGGCACTATTTATTATGAAGGTTATCTATCATGATTGATGCAATCACTCATAAAAGTATATCTATCACGTGAGGTTTGTCTGTCATGAGGAACAGGCTATCCGTCACGATGGACAACTTGTCCATCGGGGTCTGTCCACCATCCATCGGTGACTGATAGTTGTCTGTCATGATTGACATTATCTATCGTGATGGACAAAGAAACACTTTTTTTTTTCCAACTTTTATATTTTTGTGATGTGCACATAGTATACTACCATGGTGTACTTTGTTTTATCTAATGTCAACTTTTTCTATCCATCATGATGGACATATATCTTTGTCCCGAGGTGCATGCACAGAGATTTTGCACCTTCTAGAGCTACTGCAACTATTATGGATGCTAATACCTACCAAAAAGCTCACAAAACACACAAAATACAGCAAAAGAACTGGATCTCTCCCTTTCTTTCACAAGTGAAATGGGAAGAATGAATGGAAGGTGAGAATATGACCAAATTTAGTGAAAAATTGCAAAGAAAGTAATGGAGGTAAGGCAGGAGTAGAGATGGTAGGGGTGATAATGAAAGAGATGAAAAAGTAAAAAATAAAAGTTTACATATGATTCCAACATCACATCTCTATGTCTTACCATCACATGCTCATCCTCGAAGCTTGATCGCCAACAACGGTGCCAAATTTGGTGTCACTCTAACACAATGATAAGTATCAATGTGAGGAGATCTACCTCATAATTGTCAATGCGACGAGAGACGAGGGAGGTATGATGACCATGAACAAATGAGTACACAAGTATGTGAGGGAGAATGTCCCAGTTCGCTGGCTTAGTGGTTGGGCCTCTCCTCTCTTGAGGCGGGGGCGAGGGTTCAATCCCCGGCAGCAACATGCAAGGGACATGTAATCTAGAATGATGTTGCATTGTGGCTGAGTGCCACCGTTTGTCTATCCCTGCGGTAGCGTTGACCGCCGTTTAACCCAGTATTGTAAACCCCTGTTCTTGTGGGATAAGGGGGGTCCCATGGGTACTATGCCCTTCCTTGTACAATTGCAATTTCAAAGTTAAAGTCCGGGGGAGTAGGCCTAGGTCGAACCTCCATTTAAAAAAAAAAAGTATGTGAGGGAGAAGCACACGAACATGCACACACATACATACACATATGTTGGAACAAGTCCATGGCAAGTCTAAGTGTTGGCTTCAGTCTTCAAAAGACATAGAAACTTGAAGCAAATGCTAAAGCCTTGAAGAGTTCACTTGTGAACTCACCCTTGCAACTTTTGAGTTTTTACTTGATGTAAAAGTGAAAGAACCTAAAGTGGTCACATCCACATGATGAGTAGGAAAATAACTCCACGAATTCATGCTTGAATTAGTTGGAGAATCAATCACTAAAAGGTAGGAGAATTGTTTTATGTGAGCAAGATTCAAATTCAAATTTTGGCTCCAATCATCACTATATATACACATGGTTTAGTTGCGGGGTTTGAAACACCATTAGTTGAGCTTCATGCCATATCAGAGTGTGATCTCAAGGCACACACATGTACCAGTAATTCCATTGTACTTTACATTCAATATACACTTGTTTTCATGATCATTTTGTGACCATAGCTTCATGCCTATGTGAGTGTACTGTTCACTACCATCTGAGCATGGTGCATCATTTTCAATGATTGAACATGGTATCTCTTTAAGTATACTATATACTCCCAAAATTTCATTGCATTTAGAGTTCATAATCGTGATATATATTTGTTTGAAGCCACCTATATTTATGCATCTTCTACCTCTTGAAAAATTGGGATCACATACCTGATTTGCTAAACTTATTTCTCTTAGTATGCTTAATCATTTTTTATGAAATAACTCCCAATAGGTTGCATTGCTTCCTAATTAGATTCCTCTAAAAGCTCCCTAGTCAATTGTAATCAGAGAATGAGCACTGAGTGAAATACTGAAGCATTCATGACCAAAATAGAAAGTTTCTTCATGTTGACTATTGATCAAACTATTCTGTTTTGATTCAACTTTTTGAGAGTGATCTTCCAAGGTACATAGGGTGTCTAAAACATCCTTTGGCAAGCTAAAAGGGCCTAGTACATATCGCTAGAGTTCATTTGGCTAGTGTAGTGCAAAGTTTCTACAACACCACTTTATCTCCATCAAGTACAAATCCTTCTCTTCATAGTGGTATCAGAGCAAGGTTGGACAACATGGTAGATGGATTTCCTTCATCAATTGACAAATTGGATAGAGGTAACTACTCAGCCTGGTCATTAAGGATGGAAACTTATCTTCAAGGTAAGAATCTATATGGTTATATAGCCGGAGATGAAGTTATGCCAAGTTTCAGGAATAAAGGCCAACCTACACAAGAAGAGCAAGAAAGATTGAGCACATGGTGCCCCAAGGATGCACTTGCAAGGTCTTATCTCCTCAACTCTATCTCATATTTTTTGTTGCTTCACATTAGAAGTTGTAAAATATCTCAAGGAGCGTGGAATGCACTTATCATCTTCTCTTCAAGTACAAATGCCAGGAAGCATCAACTATGGCTGGACTTTACAACTCTCAAGAAAGATCCCAAACAAAATGTGACTGATTTTGTCACAAAGCTCAAGGACATAGCATATCAGTTGGGAAGCATTGGAGAGGTAATAGAAGAATAACAAATTGTAAGGCAGGTCATCAATGACTTAACGATGATGACAAGTGGGAAGCATTCACAACAGCTATGAATCTATACATGGATATGCATGTACCGGATTTCAGTACACTCATAGGACAACTGCTTACTCAAGAGGCCAAGCTTATCAAGAATGGAGAAGGCTCCAAAGGTAATCAATCTTTTGCTTTGTATACTGATAAAAGCAATTCCAAAGAGAACAAAGGAAGAAGAAAGAAAGTGCGTGATCAAGCAGGTATTCATCAAGCTAACTATGTTGGTAGAGGAAGACATGGTAGAGGCAGAGGAGGAAGACAAGGTAGAGGCAGAGGAGGAAGACAAGGTAGGGGGAGATCCCAAGACTCTAATCCCTATTCTATTTGTGGATTAACTAATCATACAACTAAAAATTGCTTTAGGAGACTTCAATAAATATACAGAAGAATCAAATCAATAGGACTCATTGCTAATCATGAATATAGCAATGCCTCAAGGTAGATCTGATGAGCATGTTTTCTACATAGATTCAAGTTGTTCCAATCATGTGGCAGGAAATGTGGCCCTCCTATCAGATTTAGAATATTCAAGGAACAAGCATGAAGTGCAAACAAGTGATGATACAAGGCATCGGGTGGAGAAGATAGGAAATGTAAAAGCACCTGATGGAAACATCAACCTACTTAGCAAGGTAATTTATGTCCCTATCATCACAAAGAGCTTGATAAGTGTAGGATAGATTGTGGAGAAATGCCTACAAGTTAGGTTCACAAAAGGAGGAGCATTTGTTGAAGATCCAAGTCAAGGATTCAGGAGAATTGCAAAGGGAGAAAAGATAGGTAGATTGTTCACATTTGAATTACAAGACACTAGGAACACTGCTCTCTTTAATTATGGTAGTCAGACACTCACAAAATTGGAAGTATGGCACAAAAGGCTAGCACATATTGGTGAAAGATCATTAATGCAAATTTGCAGGGACCAAAGTATACTTGGACTCCCTAATTTGTCAAAGCAACACATGATTTATAAGTGTAGTGCATGTCAATTTGGAAAGTCTCACAGGTTACCATTCGTGAAGAAAGGATATATGCATGGAGATCTCTTGGATTTGGTTCATACAGATGTATGGGGACCTAGCAAGGATGCTTCAATATCTAGATCAAGGTATTATGTCTCCTTCATTGATGATTGCAGTAGATGGACTATACTATACTTTATGAAGCACAAAGATGGTCTTTTCATGCTTCAAAAGATATTTAGCTCTTGTGGAGAATCAAATAGGTAAAAAATGAAAAAGGCTAAGGTCAAATGGAGGGGGAGAGTACTTCTCCCATGAATTTGACTCTTTTCTTCAAGAGAGGGGAATCAAAAGAGAGATTACTACAAGGTACACTCTTGAGCAAAATGTAGTGACAGAGAGAAGGAATAGGACAATTGTTGAAGCTACAAGGTCTATGCTAAATAAGAGGCACTTACCTAATTATTTATGGGTTGAGGCTATATCCATAGCCACTTATTTGATTAATAGGTTACCTTCAAAATCACTTGATGGCATGACACCATATGAGGCTTGGAATGGAAGAAGACCAAGCTTGGATCATTGTAAGATTTTTGGATGTATTACTTATGTTCATGTTCATTCACAGGTTAGAGGGAAGATGGATCCAAAAGTAGAAAGGTGTGTACTCATTGGATATGACAACAACCAAAAGGGCTACATATTACATAACCCAACAACCAAAGGGTTCTTGGTGAGTAGAGATGCAGTGTTTGATGACAATAGTTCTTGGTATGAAGATTCATGTAGGAAGATCAACTTACCTTATGATCTTGAAGAAGATTTTCCAAAACTTGTCAAGGACAACCCCCCTAAAAATTGAAGAACAGGATACCTCAGAAGATGATGAAGCAACTCAGATTGAAAAACTCAAAATGTGGAAGTCTAAAGGTAAAGCTAAAATGTAAGAACTTGGACAAGAGGCAGAATCATCACATCATGGCCTAAGGAGGTCCATGAGGGAGAAAAGAAAACTAGAGAGGTATGGGTTTGATACTTCTCTAGTCACTAAACATTCAATCTATCTAGCACAGAACATAAATCAAGAGGAACCCTCAACATTTGAGGGAGCAAAGAAGAAATCAAAATGGAGGCACGCAATGGAAGAAGAAATTGAAGCCCTTGAGGAAAATAATACTTGGGAACTGTTGGAAATTTAGTAGGCCCATAACTAATATCACAAGTCCATGGTTCCATAGGTCCAAGATCTACAACGCAGATTCCAACAATCTTCCAATATTGACAAAACATGAACATACCACACTTAATCATACAAATGATGAGACAAAGATAGAGAAAGATTAGACAACATGTGTAAAGTGTTACATAAGCCATTGGTTACTCACACTATCATATATACAAATGTCAATTTACAATGTGGGATTCAAAATCTCAACCACTCTATGTGAATAGAAATAGATGGATGATTGAATGTACAAATGTAACAAACATATTTAGATGTATGGACAGACATCTGAATTTATATGAGATGTGTGACCTGATAGGTTGTAGAAGAGTGAGTATGAGTGACAGAAAGAGGAAGGGTCAGTCTAAAACTGATAATCAGCAAACCCTCATTTGAACTTAGGCCATGGAAGACCCTAAGTTAGATACGTGTGTGAAAAGATCACATACTTACAAAAATAGCAAAGAATGCTAACAAGTTTGCTGCCATAAATCCTCAAACTCATATGAACATACCTTCTCGAACACCTCATCCGAATATGCATAAAGCATACATGTACTGATTCTCTTGTAGCTATGCCAAATAGGACTCCTCCTCATATGGATGCCACTTCCATATACTTCAGTAGTACCTGTGTGCATAAAGAGAATATGTACCTGAATTCTTAACATAAGATGTAAATTTTATGTTAACCACCATCCAATGTCTTTGAAGTAACCTGAAATCTTCATGTAGAAGAAAATCTTCAAATACATCATGCGGATGGCCGATCCACACCACCAAGCTACTGCAGGGTAAATTATCTCCATAAGCAAGAGTGTGAGCACACTCTTCTTCTCGAAGAAGAACTCCATAGCCGCTCCTCAACATGCTCCAAAATAGCACCATGGCTGCCCCATGTGCTTGAAGCACCACCTCTATTGAGGTACCAAAGCTTCCAAAGCTTGTGTTGAAATAGGTGTAGGATCCTTGAATAATGAGACAAGCTCTTCTTATATAGTTGTTGTGATCTCTTGAAAAGCTATACTTAAAAGCTCCTCTAATAAAGCTCTTGTCGAAAGTTTTTGTATCTAAACACGTTCCGTGATCACGATCCGTTGTGCGTGCTTTATTAGAAAAGCATGAAGCAACAAAAAACTTCTTAGCTCTGTTGTGTTGCCACCGAGAATCAAACCCGCATTGCTGTTGTGAGAGGCGATCGTGCTATCCAAGGTGCTAAGCGCTTTTGCTTGAAGAGGATCTATTGAAGATAGCTACACATGCTGTCATACCTGAGCAAAAATGGACTATAGCACTCATGCAAAATGTACTATATGACATTGTTTTCAACAATACCCCCTGCAATGTCATATTGGTACAAACTGGACTGGATATATAACTTCATTCATCTGCAAACTTCATAATCTTCAAACTTGTACTCCCCAAATTGACCTTCAAACCTTTTCTTCAAAAGTCTTCTTCAAATCTGAATTTGACTTTCCTTCAAACTTCAAAAACCTGAACTTGCTGAATATGAACCATAATACTTGAGAAGATATGCAATCTAGATATCCAATAGTGTACACATCAAACAATCATTTTCTTGACAACAAATGTATCATGTACTGACTCTGAACTTGCTATCTCATGTTTTCTCAAACCTAAAAACATACACTAGGATCCACATATTTGCATTTACCTTATAAAATATTTCTCAACGTACTTCTATTGTGTCATGTAGATACACTAAACAAAATCAGAAACTGAATCCTGGAACCTGTGACTGACAACTCACAATTTAGTGTATTATGAACATTAGGTGGTCCACTTTGACTGTACTCAAGTCAAGTCAACTCAACCCATGAGTCTCATCAAAATCTATGATGTCATCATGTCTTCATCTTTGTTCAATCTGTAAATCCTTCATACCTCTTTCCTTCAGAATCTGGTATAAACATAAAAATATGCACCTCTGAAAACATACCTTTCTAAAATATCAAATTTCTCTTCAATAGAACTCTGAAACCTTCTCCTGAACAGGAATATCCTAACAGGAACTTTCTCCAGACATTCTCCTTCTTCCTTCTTCTTTCAAAGCTGTAACATAAAGAGAAACTGACAAAGGAAATATAGGAATACCTGATATAGGAATACCTGTAAGTATGAATTTGCATTCTTTCACATATGGCTGAAAATAAGTCTTCATGTTTCATCACCCCCCTGGATGATTTAACACTAGTATCCAGAATTCTTCAAATATATTAGACTTTATGAAATCTGGAATGTCTTCCTTCTTTCAATAAATTTGATCTTCCATGATTTACCATATAATCAATACCTATGTCCTAAAACAAAATATCTGAACCCTTTTATTAGCACTGCAGTTGCCAATAGCTTTCACTGTAACTCTTTAGCTTCCCATATTATAGAATAAGGTTAGCTGATTCTAACATAACAAAACCTTGTTGAAAGAATTTTAGGATTCATAACCTTCTGCAACATAACAAGTATCTTTTTCTATTCCTCTGCAACACTAATCTGATAGAATCTGAATCTTTGACTTACTTCTTCCAATGTTAAGAATCTTCACAAACAAAGGATAGACAACTGACTCATAAATACTCAAGATCTTCATGATCATTCAAGGTCATCCAAGATCATATAAGATCATACAAGATCTATCCAAGATCTATGATCTCTCAACCAAAATACATGTGTAGAATCTGCTCTCATCAAACCTTCATGACAGAATGTTTGATTTGCTACCTGAATGTCTCTAAGTGTCCATGATTCTCACATAAAGTTGTAAAAAATTTTCTTTAACCAAATCCTTCTCAAGAATCTACAACTCTTACTTGAAACACGAGTGGACAAACTTGAGAACTCCAAAAGCTGCAAGTTGATACTTCATATCTTCATATTCTACCCGAGTGAAATGTGAAAGTATCTGCTCAACTTTCTTTCGGCTAACTCCTCTTCTCAATCAAGTGATAGGATTTGAATTGGAACACCTTTTTGAATACAAGCATGTACTCAAAAATCTAGACAGTCATAGAAAGTAGATTCTTCAACTAACTGTACATCAAAAATCTGAATTTTTTGAAGTTTTCTGAAAATACTGAATATGAGGTAACCTTTCCAAACATAAAACCTCTCTCCAAGTCTCCAACATCTTCTACAAATACTCTTTTACCTCAAGACTTAGATAAAGAAGAAATATACTTCTCTACAACTTGTCATATACCAAGTAGCTCTGTATTGACATTCCAAGAATTCTTTGAGGGAACATATAAGCTACCTACTCAAAAGCTTCAACTAAAACATAACTCATACACATATGAGTCAAGACATATATCTACTGCTTTTCTTTCTCTCAATGCAATTCTTTGTCAAAACCTACTAAATTCTTCCATACCTTTTGTTCTCTTCATCTTGAAGTAGCAAACACTCTTGACTTCTTCAAATGAATTCTTTCTCTTTCTCTAATACTAAGAGTAAGAGACAAAACAAACATGGTATAAAAATGGAAGTGAACATAGAATCATGTTTTATCATCTCCTCATATCTCTTGAATCAAAATTCTGGAGAAAAACTCAGATGGCTCCATTAATAGATATAAGGCAAGGCTTGTGGCAAAAGGCTTTGCACAAACCTAGGGAATTGATTATGAGGAGAGCTTCTCTCTTGTGGCAAAGATGCCTACCATTAGAGTCCTGCTTAGTATTGCTTCTTCCAAGAATCGGAAGATACTTCAATTGGATGTAAAAATTGCATTTCTTAACGGATGGATAACACAAGAGGTGTATGTGGCACAACCACCTGGTTTTGAGAATCAAATACATCCTGATTATGTGTGTAAACTTAATAAAGCTCTATATGGACTCAAACAAGCCCCAAGGGTTTGGAATGGCTGGCTCCAAGGAAGACAGAAGGAGCACCTCAGGATATCTTACCTTTGCATGATCAAAACTTGTCTCATGGTCATCCAAGAAGCAACCCATAGTTGCTCTCTCATCTACTGAAGCTGAATACAGAGGGTCTTGTCATAGCCACTCAAGAAGCAATGTGGATGAAGACACTATTTATAGATCTTGGTGACAACATGAGTTCCATTCACTTTGCTGCCACTCCAAGTATTCTTGGTGACAACATGAGTTCCATTCACTTTGCTGCCAATCCAATTTTTCATGCAAGGACTAAACATATTTAAGTACACTACCACTATGGTAGAGAGAAGATTGTGAGTAAGGAAATTCAACTATCTTATGTGTCAACCCATCAACAATGTGAAGACATTTTAACCAAGGCATTAGATGGAACAAAACTCAGTAAATTCAAAGGTATGATTGGTTTGCAGGTAATCTTGGAAGATTGAAGACCTCAAGCTCACTTGACTTGAGGGGGAGCTGTTGGCACAAGTCCATGGCAAGTCTAAGTGTTGGCTTCAGTCTTCAAAAGACATAAAAACTTGAAGCAAATGCTAAAGCCTTGAAGAGTTCACTTGTGAACTCATCCTTGTAATTTTTGAGTTTTCACTTGATGTAAAAGTGAAAGAATCTAAAGTGGTTTAATCCATTTGATGAGTAGGAAAAGAACTCCATGAATTCGTGATTGAATTAGTTGGAGAATCAATCACTAAAAGGTAAGAGAATTGTTTTAGGTGAGCAAGATTCAAATTCAAATCTTGGCTCCAATCATCACTATATATACACATGGTTTAATCGCAAGTTTTGAAACACCATTAGCTGAGCTTCATGCCATATGAGAGTTTGATCTCAAAGCACACACATGTACTAGTAAGTCCATTCTACTTTACATTCAATATACACTTGTTTTCATGATCATTTTGTGACCATAGCTTCATGCCTATGTGAGTGTATTGTTCACTTCCATACTGAGACTTCTTAGTTTTTCAATCAGATTGCAGAGATGGTTTTTTTTAGCATGGTGCATCATTTTCAATGATTGAACATAGTAGAGTTAGCTCTATAAGTCCACTATATACTCCCAAAATTTCATTGCATTTGGAGTTCACAATCGTGAGATATATTTGTTTGAAGTCACCTATATCTCTACACCTTCTACCTCCTGAAAAGTCAGGACACATACCTGATTTGCTAAACTTATTTCTCTTAGTATGCATAATCATTTTTTATGAAATAACTCCCAATAGGTTGCATTTCTTCCTAATTAGATTCCTCTAAAAGCTCTCTGATCAATTGTAATTAGAGAATGAGCACTTAGTGAAATATTGAAGCATTCATGACCAAAATAGAAAGTTTCTTCATGTTGACTATTGGTCAAACTAGTCTATTTTGATTCAACTTGAGAGTGATCTTCCAAGGTACATAGGCTATGTAATACATCCTTTGGCAAGCTAAAAGGGCCCACTACATATCCCTAGAGTTCATCTGGTTGGTGTAGTGCACAGTTTCTGCAACACCATTTCATCTTCATCAAGTACAAATCCTTCTCTTCACAACATCTACATAATAAGACAAAGAGATGGAGAAATGGAGTCTTCAATTAGCCAATAAATTGAATTCCCAACAATCCAACCTAAAAAATGAGCTCTCTAGCTCCTTTCACAGTTAAAAGTTAGGTTTCTAAGCTAATTTGGGGGCTCAAATTGTTGATATATTTAGGTAGTGATGTGTGTGAACACTCTAGGACAGTCGGGGCACTTTTTTCCCTCTTTAAGAGGTTTTTTTCCCCCGGCTTGTATATATGCCTATTGGGTGAAAGGGCTACTTATCTTTGTACATTATCTAGTAATACATTCAGTATTGTGTGTTGTGCTCCAAGCTTCTTCTCCTTCCTTGTGCTATTCATATACTTCTATAGATGTCTATCTCCAACAATTGGTATCAGAGCAGGTCGTCGCTTCATCTAGGGCGTCGTTGACACTCCTCCGATTGCAGTCTCAGAATCACACGAATTTTGGTGAGCATACTCAACGTGTTTTTGAGATCAAAATTGCTTTGCTTTGTGGTGCCAAAATCGCGATATGAGCTCTTTTCAGCCTCCGAACACACTCTCGTAGTGCTTGTCCAGCTATTTCATCTTTTTGTGCCAAAGGTATATATGAGTTTCTGTTCGCCAGTATAAGCGTCTTGAAGTCTGCTATAGGTCTAGTAGGATTCCTATGGATAGTTCTGTTCAACTTTTTGAGATACAATCAATTTTTTGCATCAAGGTATATTAGCCACTGGCCATGGCTGAAAGCAGTGATGTATTCCGTATGTTGGCTGTTGAGGATAAGTTGGATGGTACCAACTACCCATTATGGGCTTATATGATGCGACATGTATTGGTTGCAAAAGGACTGTGGAACATTGTGCAGGGTGTTGAAAAACGTCCTATCACACCTATAACTGTTACAACTGCAGGTACAAAGCTGAGGCAGAAGGTGTCGAAGATGATGATATTCTACATATTCCTATTCGTGTTGCGGTTTCTATTGCACCTACTACAGAGCAAATTTGTTGGGATGGCAGAGATGCCCAGGCACATGCATTGATAGCTTTGTCTGTCAAACGTGCCATTATTCTTCACATTCGCTCTTGCAGAACAGCTAAGGATGCTTGGGATACACTTACCACATTGTACCAAGCTAGGAATGAGGCTCATGTTGCTTACCTCCAGAAACAGTTGGAGAGTGAGCACATGAATGAAGGTGATTCTATGGACAGTTTTCTAACAAAGATCAAAGACTTGAAGGAACAGTTGATTTCTGCTGATGAGGTTATACCAAATAGCTCACCTGTGCAGACCATTCTGAATGGTCTTCCTCATTCATATCAGAGTTTTGCTTCTACTCTTTGGTTAATGATGACAATCCAAACGCCTTTTCATTTGAGGATTTAGTCTCTGTTTTGTTGCAAGAAGATCAGTCCAGGCAGAACAGGTCCATTATGCGTGTTGCAGATCAAGCTTTCCTGGCTAGTCAGAAGGGCAAAGGAAAATGGAGCTCTTCAACTAGTAAGCAGAAATATGCAAATGTTGCACATTCGAAGAAGGAAGATAAGATGAGAATAAATTAGAAAAGCAAAAATTGTTTTCCAAGTATTGTAAAGGTAATGATCATATCATAAAGAACTGTCCAAAACTGGCTGCTAAAGAGGCAAAGAAGAAAGAGGCTAGAATGGTTGTTGCAGAGGCCTCTACACCAAAAACAGAGTCTGCTAATCTTGTGTAGGAAGAAGAATGGGCATTTACTACTGTCTGTAGTTTTGACCCATCTTCTCATGAGCAGTGCATGTCTACAGTAGACTCAGATGTTTGGTATTTTGACAGTGGGGCGACCAAACATATTACCTCGCAGTGCAGTTTCTTCTCTTCACTCGAGCCTGCCCCTACAGGGAATACTGTTACATGTGCCAACAACTCCTCTTATTCTGTTATGGGAGTTGATAAGATCATTTTGGCTACTGCTGATGGTAGTTATTTCACTTTGTTAGATGCTTTATTTGTGCCAGGGATCAAGAAGAACCTGTTATCAGTTTCTACATTAGCCAAGATTGGCTTGGTTGTGAAATTTGTTGATTACAGGTGTAGAGTTCATGATCTGTCAAATGGTGATGTGATTATTGCTTCTAGCATTTTATGTCGTGGGCTGTATAAGCTCATAGACTATGAAAGATCTCTGAATGATTCAGCATGTGCAGTACATGATTCTCAAGCTATGTCAGATGAAAAGCTTTGGCATGCATGCTTTGGTCATCTGAATTCTGCTAGTTTGCTATGCCTACAAAAATCTGAAATGGTGTCCTCTTTGCCCAAACTTAAGGCACCTAGAAAACATGTTTGTGAAGGCTGTATTTTGGGCAAAATGTAGCATTCCTCATTTCCAAAAGATGGTTCAGTTCAGGCTACTCAGAAATTACAGCTTGTGCATAGTGATATTTATGGTCCTATGCAGAGACCTTCTTTTGGAAATTAACTTTACTTCATGACTTTCATTGACGATTTTTCCGTTTTTGGTTGTTTGGCATATGCATTAGTGCCCGAACAACATTGCAAAAAAATTGGATGATAAAGAAGTAAAATGTATTTTTATTGGGTACAGTTCTAAAGTAAAGGCTATCGTCTAAACGTTAGCCATGATGTTGTTTTTTGTGAAAGATGCTATTCAACCATTGCTTTCATGTACTAAGAAGACATCTGTTAGCTCCAAAGACATGTATGATACTTTGCTGTCTCTCTTTATAGGTGGACAATCTAGTGCTGCTCCTAATGAGGCAACTTCTCAGCCTTTGCAGGTTTCATGTGATGATGTAGATCATTCCATTTCTGATGGCGATTTACATGATGCACTTATTGATGAGAGAGCTGATATTGAGTAGGCAAGAACTATGCCAAAATGGCTGGTGCAGACCTTGCGTGACAACAAATTAGATGCAGCTCTGTCATATCATACTCGATCAAGCTCTCATAGTGCCTCTTTTGCATTAGATTGCTATGCTATGGTTGCATCTAGTCTCTGTGATGAGACTGAGCCTGTTTCATTTGATGAAGCACAAAATTCAAAAAATTGGATGGCTGCTATGCAATCTGAATATGATGAAATAATGAAGAATGGTACTTGGTCTTTATGTGACTTGCCTCCTGGCAAGAAGGCCATTGACACTAAGTGGGTATACAAGTTGAAGCGTAAAACTGATGGTACAGTTGACAAATATAAGGCTAGGCTTGTTGCAAAGGGTTATGTGCAGGAAAGAGGCATTGATTTTGATGAAACCTTTGCTCCTGGATAACAACCTCTTTATTGTTGGAACATCAAGTTTACACTATGCTTGAGGTGGATTTGATCTACATAAAAAAGTTGTCATTTGGATTATGTCAAAATATCCATTGAAGTGTTCTTTTATTTATGCTCATTTATTATATTTTTTTAAAATATTTTTTATGGATCATTTACCAATGTAAAATCCTAGAGAGTTACACATGTAAAAGGAGAAAAAGAGAGCTCAAATTCCACAAATTCATGATGGTTGATCTTGACAATCAATGAATCAACCAATCACCTAAAAGTAGATCAAATTAGATCTTCACTTTTCCTAGATTATGAGAAAGTGAATTGATTCTCTTCAACAACTAATCCCACCTTCATTTGAATTAAAAATCCACTTTTAAAAGTCATGAAACACTTCAAGAGTCTATATAGAGAGTTCAAATCACTTGTATGTTACATGGAAGCAATATACATACACTTTTGGCCATCATTCTCTTCCTCCATTTCTCTGCATCATCTTCTTCAACAACAACGAACTTGGAGAGGTTGCTCTCTCTCTGTCTCTCTCGCTCTCTCTCTCTCTCTCTCTCTCTCTCTCTCTCTCTCTATATATATATATATATATATATATATATATATATATATATATATATATATATATATATATATATATATATATATATATATATATATATATATATATAGAGCTCCAAATTGGTTGACTGAGCATTCATTGGAAAAATACTAGTGTCTTGTTTATGTGTACACATTTTCAAAGCATTTGATTTGGTAGATTTGAAGAAATCTCAATTTTTCTATTTCGGGGTCTATCTCTATACAACCATGAAAAATAGGAGGTACCACTGTTGAGTGTCAAGTTCATTCCAGAAGCATAATTTGCTTATTAGTTGTACTCTTGTGCATTTTATACGCTCAACCCTATGTAAAATGATTTTTTCCAATTGTAATCATGCTACCTGCTATGAGCATTTAAAGTTGATTGTTTCATCCAAAGACAACAATTTTTTTTAGCTAGATAATGCACAAACCTATTTGTTTTGTATCGGCTCTTTCTTCTTGATGCTTCAAAGTACATAGCGGATTTTATTGCACTTATCACTCTTATAAGTTCTATTTGAGTCTCCATAAGCTTACGGGCTGGTCCTGGTTGGATGGATCAAACTTCGTCACTTTACAACTCACTTTTCTACCTCCTACAAGTTTCGCCAAGTTCTTTCAATGGTATCAGAGCTAGATCAAGATGGGTGATGGCTTTCCCTCAATGATTGAGAAGCTTGATAAACACAACTATGTGGCTTGGAAAATCAGAATGGAGGCCTATTTGCAAGGTAGAAATCTTTATGGAATTGTAGCACGTGATGAAGCTATGCCTACTCCAAGATCCAAAGGAGGACCACAAGAGGAGGCATATAAGCTCACACTTCATGCGTAAGGGATGCTCAAGCAAGGTCATACATACTAAACTCTATCTCTGATTTTGTATTACCACATATTTGAGGATGCACGACATCTCAAGAGACTTGGGATGGCCTAGAGACTTTCTTTTCTGCTAGCATAGAGGCAATGAAGAACCATCTTTGGAATGAGTTCAACTAGATGAAAAAGACACCTAAACAAACCATCATAGTTTTTTACAAAGGTCAAGGAGGTTGCAAATCAGTTAACATCCATTGGAGAGCTGATTGAAGAAGAAGCAAATTCTCAATGGGATTAGAGGTGACAAGCAATGCCAATCTTTTACCACAGCTTATGATCTCATCATGGATGTGCAAACTCCAAAGTTCAACGTGTTTCTTGGACAACTCTTCAATCAATAGGCCAACAATAGCATAAAGGAAGGTAACTCCTATCATTGTAATTCAACTAGTTCTCTATATGCAGATAAAGAAAGACAAGAAGCTAAAAGGCAATAAGAAGGAAGAAGGTGAAGAGGATACTTCCCAAGCCAACTTTGCAAGCAAGAGCAAGTGGAAAGGGAAGAAGAAAGGGCCAAAACATGACAAAATTTTTGGGGATGTAAGGTTCATGTGATTCAACTTGGTTTGGAAATTCTGAGAGAGAGAATTTTTGGTGTACGAGCTCTTATTTTTAGAGCTTAAAGGCATTACCCATGTATATCACTGTGGTAGCTCCTCCATATGAGAGTAGAGCATAATCTTGTCAAATGTTTGACATGTGAGATGACATTGCGATATAGTCTTTTTTGAGGTTTATGTCATCATGAGTTTGATCATGGATGTATAGTGGCATTGTGGTTTATATCTTGCTTATGCCACTTTGTTATGGATTTACTTGCCGGTTGCACATACTTTTATGAGAGTTGATTTTGGATCTTGGTTGGTACTTGTATCTTTGTTTTCTTTGCAGGTACATGATCCAGATTGGAGCCTCAATTGCACACTTATCTGTCACCTTGATTGTATATTACTTTAGCATATGATCATTGATTGATATCTATTTGCTAGTGTGATTCTTGGCATATGTGGATGGTGATTTCCACATGGTTTATTTGGTTCAGAGTCCATTTTATAGAGGAGATGTTGCCGAAATTTCGATAGCTTTTATGCTAGAAGAGAACTCTAGTGGATCTTGGAGCTTGTGTGATAGCTTTGGATCGTTGCTTATCTCCATTCACTTGGACTTGGTCATAGGTTGTTTGAGACAGGTTGGATCATCTTGTGGGATTTATTCTTGAGTGGGAGGTGTATCAACCATTGTATTGGCATGTATTGCTATCAGTGTTTTGGGCATGTCTATTTGCCATTATCTTTGCTTGGATCAGTGACAGATGGTGATAGGTTACTCATTATTCTTTTGCTACTGGTTATCTTGTTTGATTGCTCAGTTTACAGGGGATACTCTATCGAATTTTTTCCAAGATTCTTTCATATCTATTTGATCACTTTGGGGACTTGGTGAGCAGGCTTATGCTCATGGTTTTATGTGCATGCTAGATGCATGGTTATGTGATAGGTGGTTCACATGGTTTCTTCTCCAGTGAGACATTTGTGATGTGAGTTATGCATATGGATATGCAGGTGTGATCCTATTGAGGATAAAGTATTATTTCTAGTCTCTTGGATTGCTAGCATGTGTCTTCTTGATTCTATGGCACTAGATTTCCAAGATGGAAAGCTCAGATGTGGCACACATTGGTTCGTGCAAGGTTGCACATGTATGTGCATAGAGATGCACAGAGGCCTCGTGACATGCCTGACCATGTATGGATGGATTTGGATGCATTGGCCCGTTCCGCTATCTGATTACAGCTTGTGGATTCTATATATGAGTCTGTTATGCATGAGGAGACGAGTAGTGCATTATGGCAGAGACTACATTATATGTATGCGAGTCTATTGACTCATCTGACACATAGATCACATCAACATCTTTGATGTTGGCATTGTGGTTGCAAGGGCCATATTTGACGACATTGCTTTAGGCGGATGCGATGATGACATCAGAGATATGCACATGATGCAGGTCAGGTAGTGATTTCAAGAGAGTCTATGGCAGTTGATTATGCTAGTGGTGGTGATATCACTTTCTCCTATGGTTCATCTCAAGATTCCTCTTGTTCATTGGAGAGCACACATATGGCTTGGTTGCTTGATGCATTAGCCGGTTTTCATGTTACTCCACATCGTGAGTGGTTTTGTCAATTCTCATATGAGAGTCATGTATGTGTGCATATTCTTGATGGTACGACATATGACATTGAGGGTGCAAGAGATGTATGCCTTATACTAACTAGTGGAGCATCACTTATGCTCAGACATGTACGTTATGTGCCTTCATTCCCTATGAGTTTGATTTCAATTACAAGAGAGCATATATTATGCATTCCTTGGTGAGCATCATTTTCAGTTGCAGTTCGGACAGCTTATGCTTGTCAAAGGTGCTAGGATTGGGCACATGTATCCATTGCAAGTACTTCATGTGAGAGACAATCTTGTCTCAATTGGGAATACATGTGTGGCATGATTCAGATGCTTTGATGGATGCACATGTAGATCATGTTTTGGATGCTCGTGATGCTTATGTAGAGCATGATTTTGTTAATCATACAGATGCTCATATGGAGCACACTTTGGATGATCATTTTGATGCTTTAGAGCATGATGTGGATGCTCATGTAGAACATTGTGATGATACTCAGTTAGAGTGTGATCATCATTTTGACCTTGGTGTTGATGTTGTGCGACTAGCTCATGTGGAGCATGATCATACACTTGGTGTGGTAGAGAAGGATTACTCTCATGGTACATAGTGTGTGATAGAGCAGTTTAGCTCTCGGGATGCACAGTTAGACACGTCCTTATTCGATAGGATGTTGTCATGGTCAATCCCATTCTTTTTCTTTGACATACACTCGCATGCTGCCTACGATGAGCTCTTTGTTTGCTACTCGATCGTGCTCCATCAACACACAAAGAGAAGTACTTTTGTTCGCCTTCCAGCCTGCCAAGCCTCTTGCGTGAGTCCTCATGAGACTCTATCCTTGCTTCCTCTTAAAAGATAACACTATCTTAGTTCTTCTACCATATGATATAAATCTAAATAGATGCCATGTGGCATGAGTGCCACCTCACCCAAGGAGTGGTGCATCCCTATTATGCCATTTCCTTCCACTTAGAAGCATTTTTGTCCTCGAAAATGTAGATGAAATGTATGTAATGGTAGAAGAAAGTGTTATGACTCCCCTGAACCCCATGTACTCTATGCACATGGTCATCTATGTGTGTTGTTTCCCCATATCCTTCCCCTTAAGAATTCTCACATGAGATCATCTCAAAGGTGGGAAACCGTCTGAGTGGTGCCTACTATCTCCCATGTACACTCCACTTTCGACCTATCACTCCCATGACATACAACATCATCCAAATGACCTAAGTCCATATGATGTATACTCTATGGAGTAATAGTAAGAAAAGCAAGTATAAAGTGCCAAGCTTATGGGCTTGACCATATCATAATGGAGATAGTAAACCATAAAGTCCTATGAAATATAGAAAAACATCGCATAAAAAGTGACTGCAAACCCATCTAAGACTAAATGATAGATTGCCCTCATACCACTTTAGGTCTTCCTAACCTTGAGTGTAATCACAAGTAATAGTTTAATATAAACTATCATGTGAAGTATGCAAATCCATCATCCAGCTCATATATCGAAGTTTCTTGGTAGTAACTTGCAATCTCTACATTTCACCAACCAAGAAGTCTATGGTTTGTCATCCTTTCCCATTGGACTCAGTTCTATCGAAAGAGCATCTATTGGCACCAGTACAAACTAAAAAATAATCTCTTCCCTTTAGTTTGCCATATGAATGCAAAAGCATCTCATTTGAGATTCAGATAATCCCTAAGTACCCATCCTCCTAACTAATGTTTATACATCATGCTCATGATGTAACACCACTAAGAGTTTGGTACCTCCATGGGTTAGATATCTCCATATCTCCTAGAAACCCTAAAGAGAAGATTCATAACTCTACTCCCAATCTAACTAATGTCAGTAACTAGATCATCTCATCTAGTTAAAGACCATCACTGGAATAACATAATTGCTCCTCTCTAGAGTCTCTATGTGAAACTCAATCTAACCATCATGATTAACTGATCTCCCTCTTCTCTTTGATAGAAGAGTGTCGCTTCTATCTACAACCAAAATGAGAAAGTGAAACTCTCTCTCTATCTCTCTCTATAATCTCCTCTAAAGAAAAGAGCTCTGGTAGTGGAATCTATTCCACTTTCCCTTTCCCTTCAGATTTTGTTGAATATGTTGCTCTACTCATCCAGAACTGAGAACATGCACATAAGTTCTCCATAGTTTTCCCTTCCAAAATAGTGGAGAATCAAACTCCCATGTGAAGGAGAATTACACTAAAAAGTAGAGGAAATGAATTTCTTATAAGATAAACTGAAAGATGTTTTCTAAACATCTCTTCTCTCTAAAGGAAGACATACTCTATTCTTCTCCAAAGAAGAAATCATATTTTCCTTTTCTTTTCCCTTTGAAGGAAGAGGAGCTAAAGTGGGGTTTGTAAGGTAGAGTGAGATCACTCCTAGATCTCTAAGCTAATTTCCTCTTTCTCGGTTACTTAAAAGAGAAACTTATGAATTCATTTGCTCCTCTCTTCCATAACTAATGCATAATGCCCATTACATTCATTTCAATGAAGTTGGAGACCAAATCTCCTCTAGGTAATGAAGGTATATGTAGTGAAGAGAGGAGAAACAAATTCCTTATAAGGGTCAAAGTCCTCTGCTAAAATGGTTAGCAATGATATGACAGGATACCGTAAACACATGTGTATCCATACTAAAGAGCTATCTATGCCAACCATCCTCTATGCATGGATCTCTACGATCCCATCAACTAATGGAATTATCATGAGCTTTTTATTTCGCTGAAGGAAATATCAACATTTGAAGTTCAGTTCCCGAATATCTTTATGGTTGTCTATATTCACCTATAGCTACCATATGCCTAAGTGATGTTTGCAATGCCTACCGATTTCAGTACTCTTTGATAAAAATGGACATCGGATATAAGCATTGACTTAACCATGAGGAGATATAGGAAAGCTTTCAACGACTTCTTCCACACATGGATTTGAGAGAGATCGAACGGGCATGATATTTTCCTCTACGTGATCTAGCAAGGAGTTATGGCTTCAATATCCAGGTTTGAGTATTTTTGAGTTTTTATAAGCATCTTCATTTTTTATAATGATAATTAAGTGTTAGGAGGCCAAGTTCTTGGAGGAAAATCATCTATATAGAGAGTATAGCATATAAACTCTCATCTTGAGCAAAAGATTCCCTCAAGATACAAGAAAGCATAAGCTTTAGGTATCTCCAAAGTAGCTATGTTTATGATTTTCACATAAATTTTAGGAGTTATTTTGGATAAGTAACCATTTTCGAGAAAGGGAAATGAAGCGGGATTTTTCTTAATTTGGCAGGAAAAATCATGCACACACATAGCCTAGTGTATTGAATCCATATAATATTAAGAAATCCAAATGATACCTCAGTTTGATGGGAGTTTGAATCTCCACAAGACCCCCTTCCATCACAGTTTGAGAAAAAATTTCAGTACCTGAATCCCATTTTGAAAGAGAGAAAAAGAGGTGCAATAGCTATGGATGGATGGGAAAGAGTATATATACTGAGAGTATGGTGTATGGGCTGAAGAATGGAATCATTAGATTCATTAGAATGATAAGCTAATGAGGAATTTTCTATCCTCAAAAACCCCCTTTCCACACTTTTTAAAAAAATTTTAGATGTTAATTTTTGTCAAACTCCACTTTAGGAGTAAGGAAAGAGACCTTTAAGAGGCTTCCCATGGATTAGTGCATATATACTTGAATTAGGGTGTATGTATTACCATGGAGAAGAGAAAATCCAAGAAAAATCCACATTTGGAGTAGATTAGAGACTTGCTAAAAGCTCCCATTTAAGTTTTTGCATGAAAGTAAAAATCTTGATTTAGGCCTATTTTGGGGAGCAAATTAGCATGCACGAAGGGAGGATTTGGTGAGCTAAAATAGGCCCAAACATCTTCATATATTTCTCTTTGAGATTATGGAGAGCATTTTAGGATTTTCTTGATGGAAGAATGCTTTTGGGCATTCCAAAAATCACATTTTCACACTTTTTCCAACCCCTCCACCAGTCCACTAGTTTGGCATCTCCCGCTTGAAAAGGCAATATCTTGGGCTAGAAAACTCCAAATTGGAGGTGCTCTGGCTCATTTCAAAGAGCGCAAGGTCTACTTCCATTTTAGCAAAATAAACTCTGGAAAAATGTATATTTGTAGGTTTGTACAGGTCTGCAAAGTATGAACAGTTTTTGACAACTACCTTCCGAGAGCCATATTTTACAATCCGAGAAGGCGAATGAAGTAATTTCACTTTGAGCCACTTGCACATTACATATATTTCACTTTATCATTATTTTTAGGTCCTAAAATGGTTTTTGCAGGTCTAAAGAAGGACTACAAATGCATTTTTTGGGTAAATTTTCATTATTTTGGTAACCATCTGACCATGCTTTATGTTTTGGGAAGTGATTTGATGTTTTTGGACATTTCAAAGTTTATATTAGGACCCGAGGAGGAAGGCGTAGAGGTCTCGATGCTCATCAAGAAGGATGGATGCATGCAATTCCAATACCAAACCATTCAGGGATGTATGCTTTATTTTTCCAGACATCTTACTTTATTTTATGGCATGTTCTGTATGTACATGCATGGATTGGAGTGCATATATCCAAGTTGATCATTGTTTCAATTCTAAAAGTATGGATCAACATGCAAGGAGTACACTTTTGATTGTTTGGAGGAGCTACATGGTTATGCAACAAAGAGAATTGTTGCTAGAATTTGTTTTTATGTTTCTGCAGGTTATGGAGTCCATGTATTAGTTTATGGCGTGCATGCCATGGGCCTGTCAAGCCCTATGTTGTTGGATGGCCTGTGTGCCATTGAGTTTATGGTTACATTTTTTTGGGACTCCATTTCCTGGGGAAATGTTATTGAAATTTTTCCCACCTCATGGCGTTATATACGCACTTGCCTTTAGGTAAAAATGTTATGGCATGGTAACATGCCCTTTCTGCAAACTTCAATAAGGTGTTAGCATGCTTGTAAGCATGTATTTGATGGACTTAGTACCATCATAGTAGTATACATAAGGCAACTTCAGTAGTAACATGATCCGTAAACATAATCCTTCTGGATTTTAGACCATAGTATTGCTAAGGGGGAGGAGCTATACCTTCACCATTAGGAATGTGCACAAGCAATCCTATAGGTTATAGGAAGTTGCATGGAGGTACGGGAGATACATTTATGATAATCTCCAACATATTGAAGATTTACTTATATTCACAAGAGTCTCATAGTATGATTAGGAGACTATGGGATATTATTAGGAATACCCAAAGAGTGATTACTTCACTCATGCACATCACTTGAGCAAGTAGTGAAGCATTATTGTTACACTACTAAGGAAACCAATTACATGGAATCACATAGATGGGTTTCATAAGAGAGCATCGACGGGTGCTTATGTGATTCGAGTGATGGTTAGGAAGGCCACATGTATGACACTAGCTCTATGACTTAGAGCATAGATCCCTTAGTTAGAAATAGTTGGGGTACCCAATACATATATGTATATCGGGATCTATTTAGAGGTATTCAGATCTTGTCTTAGTACCTAGGAACAAGTTAGTTTGGAATAAGAAAGGGATATCCGTTGTCACATATTGTCGCATATTGACTAGAACCAAACTAACTAGTTCGAGGACATGGGATTCATTTGAGTCCATTGATATGAGTTGAGGCTATGGGATTCATTAGAGTCCATCTACACATTCCATTACATATATATGGAATATATATTCGGTTTAGTGTAGGTATGGTACCATGAGTTGGAAGAAGTTTTCACTGGTATGGGACAGTGGAAATGACTTCCCTTTGAGCACTCTTCTTCTATGGACAGGGAGAGAAGGACTCATCATTCATGGCGTCATGTCTCACTTGATCAGAGGAGAGCTCTTAGTAGACATCTCCTTAAGAGTGGGAGTTATCCTTCATAGTTTAGGGAAGATTTATTCTTCCAATAGGGAATGTGATAGGTGATTTTATCACCATTGGTATCACATACTCATACTCTCTCCTTGCTTCCTCTTAAAAGATAATATTATCTTAGCTTTTCTATCATATGATATAAATCTAAATAGATGCCATGTGGCATGAGTTCCATCTCACCCAAGGAGGGATGCATCCCTATTATGATAGATGACTTATTTAGATGTTGATGAGTAAGTGATCATGCAGTCATTATTGTATTCGCTTATGCCAAATGTTGACACAGATATGTCAGAACATGTTGGTCTTGATGATGGTGCTTTGGATGCCTTGGATACAGACATGGTTGACATACTTAGGTTAGCCAGGATAGCACATGTTTCATCATCATTTGGGAGTCTGATGTACGAGATGTTGCTCTTGCTATTGGAGCATTTGCACTTGGAGTTGTCAGTCGTTCGATGATTGACATAGGCATAGAGCGAGTGGGAGCTTTGCAAGAACTTTGTCAGTTCTTGTTTTAGTCAGATGTGAGCTCGACTCTTATCCATACAAGCCTAGAGCAGTTTGAGGTGCATGGATACACCTTGTTCGAGGCAGTTGGTGTAGATTGATCTGTATGGGTTGAGATCAGGACTCTTCCTATACATTATTGTATAGTCCTAGATCATTCTTTGTATATGTTTCCACTTATGGTCACAATGACCCTTAAATGGGAGATTGTTGGGGATGTAAGGGTCATGTGATCTTACCCCCATATTCATATATATATACATCATTTAAAGAGCATTGCCTCAAGGGAGAACATTATGTGGGTTTTGAGGCTCCCACGCATGTCTGCGTGTCTCTTCTCTCCTCTCTCTCCTTTCACCTCCTGCTTGCTCCTCTTGTTCTGCACACCAAAGCCCTTCAAAAATCAAAGGCCAGAATGTTCGACCTTGTGCCATATGTGATAAGACCAACCAAACCACTCATAATTGTTGGTTCAATGGAAAGACCTAGAGAGGAAGTGGAAGAGGTGGATATGGCAACACTAGAGGCAGAGGTGGACACAAATTCAACAACAAAAATAGAAGTCACAATAGAAGGGACTTCAATGATTATATAGAAGATCAACCACATGAAGACTCGTCGCTTCTAATGAATCTAAGTCATAAGAAAGGTAAAGAAGATCATTTGTTCTATATATATCAACATGTTCAAATCATGTTGCAAGCAACATTGCTCTTCTATCTGACTTGGAAAGTCCAGAGCATAGACATGAAGTACAAACAAGGGATGATACTAAGCACAATGTAGAGAAGATTGGTAATGTCAAAGCTTCCAATGGCAGGACAAACATTTTGAGTAAGCTTCTCTATGTACCCACTATCACTAAAAAACTAAGAAGCATGGGTCAAATAGTTGAAAAATGCTTGCAAGTTAAGTTCATCCAACATGGAGCTTTTGTGGACGATCCATGTTAAGGCTTCAAGAAGATAGCCAAAGGTGAGAAGCATGGTAGGCTCTTTACTTTTGAAGTAGGAGAGACCTGGAACATAGCTCTATTCAACTTTGGGTCTCAAACCCTAAGTGAGCTTGAAGTGTGGCATAAGAGACTTGCTCATGTGAATGAAAGAAGCTTGAAGGATATATGCAGGGATCAAAGTGTTTTAGGGCTACCAAACATATCAAAGCAACAAATGATCAACAGATGTGATGCATGTCAGATTGGGAAGGCACAAGAACAACCATTCAACCACAAAGGATACATCCACAACAACTTATTGGACTTAGTACATAAAGATGTATGGGGGCCAAGTTGGCATGATCAAGGTATTATGTTTCATTTATTGATGACCATAGTAGATGGAATATTCTATAATTCATCAAAAGTAAGAATGAAGTGTTTGATTGCTTCAAAAAGTATCTAACACATGCGGAGAATCATACAGGTAGATCACTCAAGAAGCTTAGATATGATGGGGGGGGATAATACTTCTCCAAAGAGTTTGATGAGTTCTTGTAGGATAAAGGTATCAAAGGGGAAGTGACTACGAGATACTCTCCTCAACTGAATGGAATTGCAGAGAGGAGAAACAAGACATTGGTTGGATGAGCCAAAACAATGCTTGAAGAGAAGATCTTGCCACATTATCTATGGACAGAGGCTATTTCAACTGATATGTACCTTGTCAATAGCCAACCATCCAAATCACTTCAAGGTATGACTCCTTATCAAGCATGACATGGAAGAAAACCTAGTCTTGGACATTGCAAGGTGTTTGGTTGTTTAGCTTATGTTCATGTACCATCACAAATAAGAGGTAAGCTAGATGAAAAGGCAGCAAAGGCAGTGTTTATTAGGTATGACTCAATTCAGATGGGTTACAAGTTCTATAATCCTTCAACCAAGCAATTCACTACAAGTAGGGGTGTTGTATTTGAAGAACACAGGTCTTGGTATGATGAAGACAAACAAAAGGTAACTCTACCATATGATCTTGATTCTTATTCTCATCAATTAGGAAGCAAGCATGATACACAGGTCCATGATGTAAGAAGTGATACAAATGATGACCAAGATGAAAGGGAAAAGGATTGCAAACTATGGAAGCCAAGAGGCAAAGCAAAGATGCAAAGAGTGTGGAGAATGCTCCAAGCAAGCCCCTAAAAGATCAATAAGGGAGAAGAATTAACGAGAAAGGTATGGATGTGATTCCACATTTGTTTCAAAGCATTCAATCTACTTGACAAAATAATCAATTTCAGAAGAACCCTCAACCTATGAGGAGGCAAAGGGAAACCCTATTTGGGAAAAAGGCCATAAAAGAAGAAATAGATGCATTGAAGGAGATGGACAATTGGGAGTTGGTTCCAATGTCACCCAATCAAAAGGCAATTGATTGCAAATGGGTATATAAAACCAAAAGAAATTTAGACGGATCAATTTGCAGGTACAAGGCAAGATTAGTTTCCAAAGGATGCTCACAAACTCATGGTATAGACTATGAGGAAACATTCTCACCAGCTACAAAGATGACTACAATCAGAACATTGATAAGTGTAGTTGTTGCAAGAAATTGGAGACTCCTCCAACTTGATGTAAAAAATGCATTTCTAAATGGTTGGATAAGTGAAGAGTTATACATCCAGGTTTTGAAAACCTTAATCATGCATCTTATGTTTGCAGACTTAAGAAAGCATTGTATGGATTGAAACAAGCTCCTAGAGCTTGGAATTATAGGTTGTTTACATACCTTCAAGATCAAGGGTTCATACCTAGCAACAAAGATCATTCTTTATTCATCAAAAAGGATCATAATGAGGTTATCTATCTATGTGTATATGTAGATGAAATAATTATGATAGGTGATGATCTAGATGACATTCAAAGGATCAAGAGACACATGCAAAAGGAGTTCAAAATCAGTGATTTAGGTGAGCTCACATTCTTCCTAGGTATGGTCATATACACAGATGAAGGAATGTATTTGACTCAGAGGACATACATTCAAGATCTACTTCTTAAGTTCAAAATGGAGAACACTAAACCTGCAGGTACACCTTTGGAGATGAATCATAATCTTAGTGTTTATGAAGGTGAGAAAATTGAAGACATTAAATAGTATCAAAGCTTGGTAGGTAGCTTAATATATGCTACTCATACAGGGACAGGCATCTCATGTAGTGTAAGAGTGCTAAGCCAATTCATGCACTCGCCAAGAAGACCACACATGGATGCAACTAAGAGAGTACTTAAGTACCTCAAAGGTACAATAAATGAAGGTATATTCTATCCTTACTCTTCATATTTGGATATCAAAATCTATCCGGATGCAGATTGGGCAAGAGCTAAGGATGATAGAAGAAGTACCTCTGGTTACTTAGTATTTGCAGGTTCAAAGATAGTATCATGGAGTTCCAAGAAGCGACCAACAATTATTTTATCCTCAATTGAAGGAGAGTATAGAATTTTGACCATAGCAACTCAAGAGGCAACATGGTTAAAAGCATTGTATACAAATTTGGGACTTGTGAGTTCCGAATCGCACACATTTGGAGATAATGTAAGTTCCATGCATCTAGCAACAAACCCAATTTTCCATGCAAGAATCAAACACAGAGAGATTCATTACCACTTCATGAGGGAGAAGCTCATGGCAAAGGAGATTGATGAAGGTAAGTAGCAGATATTTTGTTCCAATTGAAAAGCAAGTAACAGATATGATGACGAAGGCACTTGATGGAATAAAGCTTTGCATATTTAGATCAATGGCAGGTATTCAACCTATTAGAGAATGAAGGCTCACTCATACTTTAGCTTGAGGGGGAGCTGTTGGAACATCAAACTTACACTATGCTTGAGGTGGATTTGATTTATGTAAAAAAGCTATCGTTTGTATTATGTCAAAATATCCATTGAATTTTTCTTTTATTTATGCTCATTTATTGTATTTTTTAAAAAGTTTTTTTATGGATCATTTACCAATGTAAAAGCCTAGAGCTTTACACATTTAAAAGAAGAAAAAGAGAGCTCAAATTTCATGAATTTGAGGTGGTTGAACTTGACAATCAATGAATCAATCAATCACCTAAAAGTAGATCAAGATTTAGATCTTCACTTTTTCTAGATTGTAGGTAAGTGAATTGACTCTCATGAACAACTAATATCGTCTTCATTTGAATTGAAAATCCACTTGTAAAAGTGTGGAACACTTCAAGAGTTTATATAAAGATTTCAAACCACTTGTACACTACATGAAAGCAATATACATACACTTTTGGCCATCATTCTCTTGCTTCTTCATTTCGTTGCATTATCTTCTTCAACAACAATGAGCTTGCCGAGGCTACTGCTCTCCCTAAAAAGCTCCAAAATTGGATGAATCAACATTCATTGGAAAGGTATTAGTGTCTAGTTTATGTCTACAAATTTTCAAAGCATTTGGTTTAGTATATTTGGAGAAATCTTAGTTTTTTTGTCTCGAGGTCTATCTTTGCACAGTCGTGAAAAATAGGAGGTACCACTGTTGAGTGTAAAGTTCATTCCAAAAAAATATTTTTCTTATTACTTGTACTCTTGTGCATTTTATACACTCAACCTTATGTGTAGTATTCCTCCAAAATGTTTTTTTCTGATTATAATCATGATAGCTGCTATGAGCATTTGAAGTTGTCTGTTTCATCCAAAGATAACAAGTTTTTGAGCTAGACAATGCACAAACCTATCTGTTTTGTATCGACTATGTCTCCTTGATGCTCCAAAGTACATAGTGGATTTTATTGCACTTATCAAATTACGATAAGGTCTATTTGAGTCTCCATATGCTCAAGGGTTGGTCATGTGATGGTTGGCTAGACCGAACTTCGTCACTTCACAACTGACCTTTCTACCTCCTACAAACTTCTCTAATTTCTTTCATTTATGATTCAAGAACTATGACTACATGATATTATTACTTCTATACATATCCACTATTATGTTGCGACTACTAGGTATCCAATAACGTCACTTCATACCTCTCGAGAAAGTAACTTTATTTTGCAATAAGAACTACTCTTCATCATGTAAGTGTCGAGCAAACATGTAGGATACTTCTTGCATTATAATATAAATGGATTAGGAACAACATAAATCCATCAAGAGCTACTCTTCATCGTGCAAGTGATGAGCAAATATGTAGAACACTTCTTGCATTATAATATAAATTTATTAGGATGGAGGGCAATACAATACACTAAGAAGATGATTTCTGTTTCTATTTTTTTACATTTTTATTCTAGAACAGGCAATCGAATTGGCTATCCATACAACAATATTCTCATTTTCTCATAGTTATTTTTGAGCCACATATTAGGTTGCAATCTTCTAAGTAGTGCTTGAGCTCTTTAATTTTTGTTCTTGTTTACAAAAGCACTAGTGTATTGCTCCTTGTCTCTTTGATAGATAGAAGGGCCACATGAAGATTGAAGATCGATCATAATCCTAACATCAAGATTCATGGTGTATGCGAGAGAAACAACAAAAAGATAAGGATAACATGTTCTAGGCATAAAGCATGCTTATGTAAGGGTGAGTTTAGGTAGGGCGGTATCTCACCTATGAAAATATCATTATCCAATAAAGAGTTGCCATATGTAGGCTTGTATTGAGACAGGGCAACAACATTGTATTGCCATGATTGCCACGTCACGATACAAAACTATATTTTTTCTTCTGAACCTTCCCATAGAACAATCCGCCCAAGCTGAGCTAAGATATCATGTCAATTATTTAAAAAAATTTTTAAATTCTTTCCCCTTTTTTCATAAATAAAATTCACATGCTTCAACCAATCAGATAGTGTTGGTTTTTTTGTCTTGTCATCTTTCAATGCTCACATAGGATGATGACACACAAATAATATGTATCCTATCCCACCTCTTGGTGTGAACAAGTTGAAAGTGGAACAATGAATTCAAAGAAGTTTCCACCCAAAATAATGGGTTTTTTGATGTTGTTCCACCGTGTCTGTCTGAACACAACCTAAGTTGCTAACTCACCTCTCTCATGAAACATATAAAGCATGCATGAGAGTCTCACCAGTCCTTATGCCAAATGCTTCTAGATGTGAAGTTAGGAGTTATTTAATAGAGTTGAACAAGGAGTATCCATTTGTAAGCGTTGTGTGCATGCATGTGACCCTAAAATGATGGAAGACATGCAAATGCAATTTGATTCGAATCATAAGGGATGCACCGTATTATTTTTAGAAGTCATATAAATTATTGAGGGTCTCGAGGATGAAGGGTTCGACCTCATCGTTGGAACTTGGAAGTTAGAGGGCAGGATCTTAACCTCTTTTAGGGTTTCGAGTTCTCTCTTGCGAGAAGCTGCCCTTTTTGAAGTCGTGGCCAAGACGGGCATTGTGAAAACGCAATCATATAGGCAACCTAGCATTACTGATTTGCGTCCTGCAGAACTCGCCTGGATCGACACGATAGCAGGATTGATACCATGTCTCACTTCGGGCGTTCAGGTCCTCCAGATATCAGCGACACATATTCTCTCCTCGTTCTCAACATCACTTTCCGTAAGTCTGTTTTGATCTTTAGTGCGCCTCAAATGAGTCTTTTCCTTTGTATTCATGTATTGTATCCGGAAATCTGTTTTCTTCATTCTTGTATTCTTATTCTGGCCTATTATTATTTTCTTTCGTGGTGGTTATTCGTTTCCATGCGGTTCCTATGTTCTTTATTTCTGTTGAAGATCCCTTAACACCGTTCAGAATAGATTGCGATGACTATGCATATGCTGTATACGATGCTTGCGTTATATTTTTATATAACTCATGGGTTCAATTTGATGGATGCACTTTCAAGTGCTTATTTGATGTATTAATTATACGGCTAGATCATACCGTAGAAGCAGAGCCTTTTTGGAACTCGGAATTGTCGTGGTTCCGGTGAATTTTGGGTTCACCCCAATTGTGTATGGTTGTTTATGCTTATCTGACAGCTTTTTGGTACCAATGTATTTGCTGTGCAGGTGGTTCATACTAACTGTTATATTTTGTTTGGTCTGCTTTACTCCTCTATTCTACATAATTTATGTGGTTTATTACGTCTGGGAAGCAGTGAAGCGTGAACCGAAGTGAACAGATTCAGGGTCACACTTTAGCGCGCTCTGCATTTCTAGTCTTAATCCCCCGTATGCTTCATCCTTTTGATTGTTACGAACAGAGTATAGGTTTATATCGGCTCAGTGTAGCAAATTGTCTTTTTCGAGTGAGATTCTGCTGTAAGTGGTAGAACACGTGTCTATATAGATTCCGATCGTTTTCCTGTCTCTATAAATATGGAATATTGGGTATGATCTTTTACCTCAGGCCATATATTTTACGTGAAATTTGGTAGTGTGCATAAGGTTTTTCAGGTTATGTTCTTCTATTTGGATTCTGTAGTCTTCAAATACTAAATTATATGGTTTAATTGTTGACCTTCTGTTTTACCAAAAAAATTAAATTTTTTTGCGATCTAGGTATTGAGATTTTATTTTTCTGAGGTTACTGTCCCACATTACTCTGCTCAGAATATGAATGAGCTACACAAGAATATTTGTACTCTAGTTGATGCATATTGTTTAAGAAGGGTGCGTGTATCGAGTCAAGTCTTAGGCAATAGTATTTATTGCCTGTACCGTGTATCTCCATTCACATAGACCTGCCTGAAAAATGCATGAATAAGTTAGTGGGTATAAGTTAATGCTTGCACGTCCAGTGAAAGTGCTTATTCCTCATGGGTTTTTAAATTTCATGGAGGTACTCATCTTCAATATGGAATCTGGTTAGGTCTGAGGATGCACCATACACACTACAACTCTACGTTGTTTTGTAGATTTTTATGTCCGACCCCTATGCATGTAGTCCAGGAAGCATATTCATTATGTCTCGGTCTCATATTTTTTTGCTTTTAATAGTTGCAATGATAGTTTTGCTGTTTTGCTGATGGATTGCAATATAATCATTTTGAGTCTCATTATGAAATTTTGAACTTTTTGATTAGGCTCTTACTGCTCATAAACTTCCCTCCTGGTTTTCTTTTCTTTCTCTTGATTTGTCTCGACCTTCCATGCAACCCTTCGGGATCTCCTTCATGAGTGTCATATGTAGTAGTTTTGTATCTGTGTATGGTCGTATCTTTCGTCATTTCTATACAATCTCACATTTTTCTCCGATTTATAAACATACTATATGCATGTTTCAGGCACTAGTGCAGATGATCTTTATCCTTTGTTTGATCGGTATGGCAAAGTTGTTGATATATTTATCCCTCGTGACAGAAGGTAGTCATTCAGTATATCTTCTTTGGCATTTGAATTTATGTTAGCTCTCTTGATAATGAGAATTTTTCTGAACTCAGGACTGGTGAATCTCGAGGTTTTGCTTTTGTAAGGTATAAACATATTGATGAAGCACAAAAGGCGGTTGATAAGCTTGATGGTGAGTCAGTACCCTCTTGGTTGTTGATATTGTTTATCTTTTTTCCCTGTTTCATTTGCTCACTTTGATATGAAGGTCGGACTGTTGATGGAAGGGACATCATGGTTCAGTTTGCCAAGTATGGTCCTAATGCAGAAAAGATGTAAGCAATTAGTGTTTTTTGAATATATTATCTAGGTCTAGATCTCAGTAGTCTTAGTCTAATATGACCACCTTCTTCAGCCAACATGGGAGAATCTCTGCTGATATGTCATACCGTAGTCCAAGGAGATCAAGGTACGTGACAGTAGGCCTGTGCATGCTTTAGCAGCCAAGGGTCTTTCCATAGAAAGTCTCATGATTTCTCTTGATCAGATATCGTGATGAATATTATCGCGATTATAGATATCGTAGCCGAAGTCGAAGTCGTGATCCCTATGGACGGGATCGGGATCGTGATCGTGATCGTTACAGAGAATCTGAGCGACACTCAAGTAGACGGAAGCGGAGTAGAAGCAGAAGTTTGACCCGAAGTTTAAGCAGAAGTCGCAGTCCTGCACGTCGACGTAACAAAAGTTACTCTCGAAGTATTTCTAGAAGTCCCAGTCCTGTACGAAGCCGAAGAGGAAGTGATGATCATCCAAGACGCAAATCCTATTCTAGGGAAGTGTCTCCATATGGCAAAAGGTAATTTAAATATTGTGGCTTGTGGTTGGTTCGAAACAGGAATTGGATTGTTTCACAATGTGAATTGTGTGTGATTGCAAGTGAACAGTTGTGTCTTCATGGTTCACTCATTTATATACTAATTTACTGGACTTTTCACTGTTCTAATGATAGCAGCTGCTTGTGCTGTTTCTCGTTGTGCATATGTTATGGACTTCTCACTGTTCTGATAATAGCATCTGCTTGTGCCGTGTATCGTTGTGAAACAGGAATTGGATTGTTTCACAATGTGAATTGTGTGTGATTGCAAGTGAACAGTTGTGTCTTCATGGTTCACTCATTGATTTACTAATTAACTGGAATTTTCACTGTTCTAATGATAGCAGCTGCTTGTGCTGTTTCTTGTTGTGCATGTGTTATCCCCTATGTAATCTTACGGAGACCTGATATTGTGAAAGATTGGAATGGTATTTATTGTAAGTGCATGTTATACTTTTGTGCATGTTGATAGCTGCCTGATAGAATCCTCATATCTGAAATGTAAAAATGCAATGCATTCATGCATTGTTGATGCTGTTTGCTTGACCGAAGTAAATGTATGACCTGTTCCGTTATGTGGCAGAACAGCTCTGTTGTGATTATGGGTCTCTCAGTTTTTAGGCAGTTCTTATGAAATTGTGTTTATGCGTGCAACTTTTTATGTCCAATATTCTTCCAAATTCTTGTGAATGCATTTTTTGTTGTTTTCTCAGGAATCTCTCTCATTTGTTTTGAAATATTCCTGATCTGATGGGGGGTTGTCAATGTATTGTCTTTCTCATCCCTAGTTCTATTGAATGCAGAAATGGTGTATCATCCAGAGAAAGAACTGTCTCTCCTGCACGAAGTGCATCCCCAGGAAGAGGACGGAGCCCATCACCTGCTCCACGTCGCAGGAGCGTGTCTCCTGATGATGATCGAATGTCCCCACCTAGGAGTGTGTCACCAGATCGTCGAGGGAGTGGCAGCCGTAGCAGGAGCAGATCAGCTGATTCCCGCTCACGCAGTCCACGGTCCCGCAGTCCATGATGTGTGTTTCATAGGTGCAAAGTGAGTTTCAGAGTCCAACGAATGTACTGTATGGACAGTGTCTCCTTAGCTTTCTGTGGTTATTTTGTTTCCAGGATTGGTGTTCTTGACCTGATGGTAGATATGAAGGTCTGGTCGTAGTTGTAGCTCCTGACAGTTTTCCAGCTGCTGCCTGGTGCTGGCAGGATGCATGCAGTGCAAGCAAAAATTTGAACGTTTCATTAGATGGTTAGTTTATAACCTTATGTGCTCTAGCACTGTTCGGAAATCTCATGGAGGAACAACAAACACTGTTCGAGCAGTTGATCTGGTCCTACTAAGGCTTGACTGAATATAGTCTTTGTTTTGAAAATTTATTTTTTTCGTTTAGCTGTGTTCTAACTTGATTGCATCATGCACTGGGCTTTGACTAGTTTTTGAGTGGGGTCGTGCTTGTAGCTGTGCTGCTGCCCAGTGGTGGTGCTGGTGTTGATGATGATAATGGTGGTGTTCGGGGGTTCCTGTATTTTCGTGCTGAAGAAGGCCGTATGCTGATTTAAGGCACTGTGCAGCCAGCTTCTCCTTTTGACCTGGAGCTGCCCTTTTATATTGCTGAAAGCCAGGTTTAAATTGTCTGCAACATTTTGCCATGTCTGCATCTATTCTTTGTTAACTATTGCACGGTATAGAAGGAAGTTTCACTCTTTTCCATTTTTGAAGTGTGGAAAACATTTAGTTACTGCAGTCATCATGTGTCTGAAGATGTGTCAATGCTTTGGGTGGTACATTATTGGATTGTGTGTGATTTGTGTTGATGGTGATGGCTTGAGTAATATAGCTTTGTCAATGGTAGTGTGTGCTATCTATGAAGGGAGCAGGAAGATATACTTGTCAGAGAGATGGTTTAGATTGAGAGAGATGAAATAGGACTTCAACTGGAAGGAAGGAGAGGTTTTCTACTCTGTTTCAATCTATCAGTATTTGTTGGAACCAGAGTTTTATGAACTAGCAGCGAGACCTGTGAAACAGAGCAGCAAATTGGGGGAAGAGTCTATTCTCCAGCTGAAATTACGTGGAAAGAGTTTTTGCCTCAAGGAAATTGCAGTCTTTCCTAATTTATATCACCTACCTTATTGATCGATACTAAGGATGCAATGAAATATGGTTGCGGTATTCTGTGAAGTTTTTGCATAACTGTGCTACCCTGTGTCTAACGTGCCCCATCTTCTGTCAACTATTTCTTTTTTTCTGTTAGCATCATTAATCCATCTTACCTTTTATTCAGATAATGAAGAGGTGCTAAAGTGTCAAATGACATTCTCTTTTTCTGTGTTCGGTTTATTGGAATTTATTCACTGGGCCACTTATTTGTCTGGTTTGAGAAAATTGTTAACTGAGGAGGCCAGCCATAAAGCCCCTATGTAGCGTTTCCATAAAGCCCCTATGTAGCGTTTCCTTTAAAGTGAAATGGTTAAGGTTGTGCCCATATATTTCAGTGTGGAAGGAATAAAAGCTGAGATCTTGAAGTCAGGCGTACATTGGAAGCAGATTTCAAGTTCTGCTTTTTGGAGTAAGAAACTGAAGAAAAGGTAGCTAATTGGCAATTGCTATACTGCTACAGAACATAAGAAAGTAAAGAAAATCACAGTGACTGTGGTTGGGTCTGGGAATAGTTTTATCCTGATTAGAATGTGTAGCAGCTGTTGCAGAGTGCCATTGTTGTCTCAAAATTGTCTTAAGAGTTTCATATTGTATGTACTTAATCATTTTTGAAAGATAAATAGGATTACATGGAACCTCATGGCTCATGGCTATGCAATCTGTTGTCAACGTTCTCATTGTGAAGAATACTCGCTTGTAAAACCATTTAAGTTTATAACAACATTCAAGTTTCAAATTGATGCAGCACAAACAATTCTCATGCAAGCTTTTGATCTGGATCATATGATTAGAATCTACTGTTAAGGATGATTTGGAAAAGCAAAGCTAGTGGAGATTGTGGAAGTGAGGGAAGGTCAAGTCAGACCTGGTTCAGGGTTTTTGGATCTACTTATTCACTCAGTATGCATTAAAGTGTGCTATGTTTTATTCACTTGAGAGGAATGTTAATGAGTCTGAGATGTGATCTGCAGTCTTGTGACACATCAGTCGCTGCAAGATCAGCATAACATCATTATCAAGGATTTGGGCTTAATACTGAGAAAGGCTAAAGAGAGGAAGGTATCTTTTTGTGAGAACAGGATTACATGATTGAAGCTCCTAGTCTTATACAACATGTTTTATTAAGAAGTTCAGAATTATGTGTATCTACTGTCCTTTGCATAAGAGGAAGTTCTTTAGGCTGTTACATTGTTGATGTGTTTATTAAGAATGTGTACAGGATAGATAATTGTATGCACTTTTCCTACTGTCTTTATATTGTGTGTCTGGTCTAGTCCTTCAACTCTTATGCCAGTTTGTAGTGATCCCAGTGATTCTCTTTGCTTTGTACTGAATTCTTTCATTCATTCTTCATGAAATAATGAGTTTTATTGTCCCTTTTTTTATCATTCATGAACTGTCGAACAGCTTCTCTGTGCTCGTCTAGCAGTTCTAAGTTCTCTTGCTGGTTTTTTTGCTGCCATATACCAGTTATACAACATATTAGCATGTAATAACACGTCTTTCTGATCCTGTAAGAACCTTGTCGAAATTAAGTGCACATCCTGATGAGTACACTGTTTATGTTTTATGGAAATAATCATCTTGATCTATATCATGTCACCTGTGGAATTCCTAAGCGATCAATGCGTATTGAGATGATTGACATTGAGACTGATGGTTGGCTTTTGTGAAAGAAGTACATGGGAAATTACTAGTTGAGGTGAGCTTCCCAGGTGGACAACTTCTTTGGAATGTAAGAGATGGTGAATGATATGGAATGCTCAAATCTATGTGGAATGGATAAATTCTTTGAGTGTGGAAAACGCAAGGTCAATGGTCATTGTGTGATTCAGGGTCTTTGAAGAAGAGCGATACGGTATACTATTTTCCTGGCATTCAAAATAGATGCCAGCTTGATTCAGGAACTAAGATTTGTAGTGGGACCTATGAACGTTTGTTCGGTAATATTACCTATGACATTTTGGGCAAGACCTATTTAAACTAGGTGAAAAAGGCATTTGTGACAGCGTGCTTTGGTGGGCACTAATTGCTAAACATATTCAAACAAATAGAAGGAAATCTTGTAGTCATGATTGATAGTGTAGCAAAAAAAATAGATCAAGATCAAGTGCTTCAACGGGTGTTAAAAGAGCATTACAATGCAAAGAAAGCTACACAACAAGCAAGAAATGTACATTGTGAATAGACAAGTTATTTCATGATTATAGAACAAGTTGAATTTGATACAGTTTTGATTGATGAATTATCATTGGTTAGGGCAATTGAAAACTTCTGCTCTCTTTTATAACAGTATAAAATTTGTTTGTTTATTTTAATTTGATGTGATGATAACGAGTGGTGCAGCACATATGAAGTTTTATGGGAAAGCTGGACAAGAAAATTCGGAGGGATATGGAGGTAAGTTTTTTGAAATAATGTAGGTGGAAGTACCTCTAATGGAAACCACCTCTAAATATATTTTTCATATATAAGGTAGGATCAATTATATGCTAATTGCCATCAATCGCAAAACATTTGTTACTCATCTTACTCAGCTGGTTCAAGAACAGTTTCTAACAGTTGTGGAAGAACCAAGTTTGGTGGTATGGGAGGCTAGGTGATGTGTAGTGAGATGTAGACATGTTTTGTAAATTTTATTCTAAAGATTTTCCATTTGCTAGCATTACATTAGCTTCTTTATATTGGCCACGAGAAATAGCAACTAAATATTGGTGCACTTAAAAGATGCTTCTAGTGTAAACCTTCCACCTAGGTAGGTTGGTTTTATCAAATGGATCTACTATGAGAAGTAAGAACATTTAGAGAGGAAGATACCCATGAATGCAGCATAGTTAAGAACATCCAAAACACAAGCCTTTGTGATTTATAATGGTGGTGGTATTCCCATCCGCTTAAATATAAATGTAGGCATGTGATATATGTAAAGGGAATGAGTGGCTGGATGAATGAATGAAACTATCTCAAGTTAAGTTGTCTTCATGTATCTACCAAGCTTTCATTAGGTATTTGGGTAAAGGCATAAATATTAGTTGGTATTATAACGATTGTATTGGATATGAGTACAACAAATTGAAGAATTTAAATATTGTTGGATATGGTTAACTCCATCTTATCTCAAGTTGTCTTCATTTATCTGCCAAGCTTTCATTAGGTATTTGGGTAAAGGCATAAATATAGTTGGTATTATAACGATTGTATTAAATATGAGTACAAATGGAAGATTTTAAATGTCGTTGGATATAGTTGACTCCATCTTAGAGTATTTTATTTTTAAAGTATATTCAACTTCCAAAATTTTGTAAAATCGTAGGAAAAGGTCATGTCTTCCTTCTTGGGAATGGAGGTATGTGTGTATATATATTATCAGTTTTGGATTTTGAATATCACAATCACAATGTTGAGCAACATTATCATTTATATTTTGGAAAATTAAACGAGTATCTAACACAAAGTCAATCATGGGAGAGAGGATTGTTGGGAAATAGTCAAAGTGATAAGCAAAAGATATTCATTAAATTCATATTACCTCTTTCCTATCTAGGAAGGAAATAGAGCTTACTACTCTTCCAGCTACTGAGATGAGATGATCGTGAAGAGTAGGAAGGATGATCCCTTTCTTGGCCAACACAAGGGAGAGATTCAAGGAGAATCTTCTCTTGAAAGATCTCAGGCCACCAATCTTCATTGGAGATGATTGAGATGAATAAGGATGTGATCTTCACTTTCTTGCAAAATTGGAACAATTTGCAACAATTGAAGGGCATCAATTTGAGTATCATGTGCTAGATGCAAGTCTATGCTTGACTCACATGCTTAGAAGTGGCGGATGAGTCTCAAGGAGGTGAATTCCATCCCTATAGATTGGACTTAGTGTGATTTTATTCCTAAAGAGTTTTTTGAATGAGGAAGAGTGGAATTGGGATAAGTGGGATAGATTTACACAAAGAAGAGGACCTTCGTCTGCATATATATATCCTATTATAGAGGCTAGATGACTTTCAAAAACTAGAGGGTTTCTAAAGGGATTAGATAAGGCCATGAAAAGAGGTGAGTACACACGAGACTTAAGAAGGGATGAAATATGCACATATCTTTGAGGATCATAATGGTCCTCAATACACTAATGGATGTTGCTAACTCTTTAAACTTGTTAGATGACTTTAACAAAACTAGAGGGTTTCTAAGGGGATTAGATAAGGCCATGAAAAGAGGCGAGTACACATGAGACTTAAGAAGGGACGGATTATGCACATATCTTTGAGGACCATAATGGTCCTCAATACACTCTAATGGATGTGGCTAACTCTTTAAACTTGTTAGCAAAACTAAATGCAATCATGGAGAAAAACAAAATTTTCGTAAAGAAAGAGTTTTATATGATGCAAGCGGAATATAAGAGGATATGGGTGAATGGTTTTTAATTTGGACGTCAAGATACAAAGATACATTAATTGTGTAGACATCCAAGTTATGAATATGGAGAGGATGGACCTTGTAGGTGGAGAATGGTTGTAGGGATTGGGAGATAGTTTAACACAATTACCAAACAACACTCTTGAATTCATGAAAAAAAATTTATTTTGTACTCAAGGAGAGGTGTAACTAGTGCACCTCATCTCATCTTTAAAGTTGTGAAGTCTTTTTCATTCTAAACATGCATAGGAGATTCTTTTGTTATATTGTTATGAGCTTCAACATTGTATAGACACTTCATTTGATGTATATTTTTCATGCTAGTAATATATATATGGACATGACTTTGTAGTATTCATCCTTGCAAGAGAGTGTAAGGATCTTATGTATGACTTTAAAGATGTTTTCCATTGAGATATCCAAAGTGCTACCACCTAAAACAAGGGACATTGACCATGCCATTAAGGTAGTGACTAACACTAACCCTATCTGTAAGCCACCTTATAAGCTTAGTGTTTCTCAGCATGAGGGGGTAGAGAAACAACTTCAAGACTATCTATATAGGGGTTAATTAGACCTACTATCTTACGTTGGGCATTGCCAATGCTCCTAGTAAAAAAGAAAGATGGCTCTATGGGACTTCGTATAGATTACAAGGCATTGAACAAGGCAACTATTACAAATAGGTTTCCAATGCCTATATTGGAAGACCCATTTGATTAGTTACATTATGCCAGGTTCTTTACCAAGGTTGATCTTAGGTCAAGATATCACTAGACTAGGATTGGGACATATGATCTCCCTAAAATTGCTAGGTTTACATAAAAGGTGTAATTGTGGATATGTTTACATAAAAGGCTAGGTTTTTTGACATGTCGATAGGAAAGACAGCTGAGTTGGCTAGGTTATTCGTGGAAACCCTATATTGGTTATATGGTCCTCCTTTAGACGTTTCTGATTGGGATAGGAAGTTTCCTTGCCACTTTTGGATGAGTTTCAACCAAGAGCTCCTTATGCATGAGGATCCAATTCGAGAAAGTCAAAATTTCAAAGGACTCCTTGGAAGGCATGATGAATGATATGCTTACTCAGGTCAACATTAGGAGAGTTGACAAAGTTAGAGCTTATGTTGATCATCAAAGGAGAGAAATCAACTTTGAGGTAGGAAAGCAAGTCCATCTTAGAGTCCTCTAGATCTAAAACAATAAAGATGGGACATTGTCCAAAACTATCTCTTAGGTATTTTGAACCTCTCTCGATACCTAAGAGAATTGGTAAGATGGCTTACTAGCTCCAACTTCGAGAGAGTAGCCATATCCACTCATTATTTCATGTTAGCTAACTTAACAAAAGGTTGGGTGAATTTGCCAGCCTCATTCTTGATAGTGAGGTAGTAGTCTATTTATGTTCAAATCCACGTGAGCTTGAGAGCATTCTATGCATTCGAGAGAAACAGACGAGTTACTTATGTAAAGAGTGCATAGTAAAGTAGAAAAATAGTTCGGAGGAAAGTGCTACATTGGAGTGGGTTAGCACACTTCAAGAACATTTTCCTAATTTTAGATTACCTTCCCAACAATCTTCTTAAGTGGATGGATACAGGAAAACAATTCAGAGATATCCCATGTATTTCGGATACATTGGGTTCAGTGGAAGCATCTATGCATAGTATCTCTCTCCTATTAGGACCTTCCAACATCACTTTTGAGGATTGAAGTGGATTTAATGGCAAGGAAATGTTATTTTTGACTTTGGGAGGCACTTGGTGAATCTGACAACCTCATTCTTGATAGTGAGGTAGTAGAGCTTATTTTTGTTCAATCTATTCCACATGAGCGTGAGAGGATACTATCCATTTGAGAGAAACAGATGAGAAAACTATGTAAAGATTGCATAGTAAAGCGAAAACCTAGTTAAGAGGATAGTGCTACATGGGGGGGGGGGTGTGTGTGCGTATATATGTATATATACACACACATTAGGTACATGGTTGGGATGCTAGATGATAGCAAGTGTCTCCATGTTGTCGTCTCGGTAATAATAATTAGTTGCCTTCTTCAATTCTACATTGGATATCATGTCTCTTGAGTCTAAAAATAAGAGGGCTCATAAGAGGTTTCTACAATGAGCATACATGGTTTCTTATAAAATTGTTGTAATGACAATATAATCTAACTTCGTGCATTGAATAAATATTGTCCTCCCAATAGAATTCCTAATTTAAGGGTAGTAACAGGTTGGAATTGAATGAACCTTAGTTGTGCAATTGCCTTGAGAATTATCCAAATTTCAAAATTTCCACTTTTATCTTAGTGTTTGAAATCGGGGCAATAGATTTTACCTACTGAGAGGGTAAGCCTCTTGAGGTCTCCATCCTTGACTTAGAAAAAAAAAACTTCAACATGCATCTAAGGTCTATAATTTCTAGATTTACACAATGACCTTAACTCCTCATAATGGAATCGTCTTTTCTTGAGAAAGAATCTCTTTGTTAGGAATCAATCCACATTTTTGTTGAATCTTAAAAAGACTTGTTGTTTTATATTAGATTATTTGAGGCCATGGATCAAAGAAGAATTTTAATGGCTAACTCGCTTCTTAGAAAACTCACCTACGAACTCATATAACAAATGATTGAAATTTTTGAATTAGTTTTTCTCCAATGATTGGAATCACTTAAATGTCTTCGATTAAGTTGATCCCAAAGGTTTCATATTTATTGAAATAATGGTTCATTTCCTAAAAGAACTCACTTAGTTTCTGCAACATGATGATGTGGTCCAAGGTTCCATCATAATCATTTTTAATGAACCTGGCTAGTTGTAAAGTTAAAAGCATTCTTCTTATATTTGTGAAGTTGTCATGAAAATTACTTGTAAAATTCAAAGTTGTACACTAAAATAGTTAAGGTAAAAAGTAGGCTCAAAATCTAGAAGCATGTCTTTAACATATACTTTCAACAAATGACTTGATTGCTAGTTAAAGAACTTGAATAGAAATCGTTTATTTGAATTACTAATGCTATTATAAATGAATTAAAGATAACAAGCAACTAATTTAAGAAATTCTAGCGATGAAGGTGAGATCCAAGGGTGCTAATACTCCATTTTTTTTGTAAAATGTATTTTGTAATAGAATCCCGAAAGTTTCTCTTTTGATTTAGAATCCATAAAACTACCTAAAGATATAGAATTCGAGACTTTAAGCACTAATTAATCATAGTTGAAATGGCTTTTGTGAATCTAGTAGCAATTAGATAAAATCAGTTTTTTTTTTCCTTTGGCTTCTACATGCGAGTCAACCCTCGTATTATTACAAGGTTATCCAAGGAAACGAAGATGTGGAGGAAATCCATGAAAAGTGAATCGGAATCTATCGTAGATAAGGACACTTGGATATACATGAGCTTGTGAATGATTTTACAAGTGGAAATCACGTAAATGAGCAACTCTTCGAAATAGAAATCTCATTTAGTTGGATGAAATATTTCGTTGATGGTAAACATAGTGAGACTATGAACATGTGATTGGACTAGAAACTACATGATGGTATAAAGTGACTTGGACGAGCCTAACTCTCAAGTTAAGAAGCAAACTAGTAAGGTTCTAGTGAAGAAAGAAGCTTGGCTTAGTTTGAGGAGGTCGTCTTGAGTGCAAGTCCCACGTGTTGTGGGAGGTTTATTTTCTTATGACTCTGGATGGTTCTATAAGCATGCAACCCAAGACTTACCATTTAGTATTGATAGTTATATTATGCAAATCTTATGTATAAGGACACGTGGATGGTAGTACTTTGATATCCATGTGCCAACTCAAGAAAATTGAAGTTCCTACCCCCTGTTCACGACCTATATAAAAATGAATAATTTGGAGGAAAAGATCACCTTTCTCTTGTGATAGACGATGTATCTTATCACAATATAGGTCGCCTCTACTAAATCTCCGTCTATTGATTCCATGCATGCATAATTTCGACAAGTAATCAGAGAAAAAATATTGTTCTCTTGGCCCCTTTAGAAGGAGGTGTTTCCATCAAGCTTCTATTTAGGCATGTATACCAATGATGGGGGAATTTCTTTCAGATACATTCACACATAGAGGAGAGCACTTAAACCCACGATAACATTGCTTCATCCTTTCTTTGTTTGATTAGGAGCACAAAGCCCCTCTTATGTACCTTGAGCAAGACATGTTTGGAACCCTTTACTGAGTTCCCACAAATTTTTTCTTTGTAACCGCTCAAACCATCTATATACTCGAGTGGGTGTCTTCCTCACCTCTACTAGGAGTAAGGTCTTCAAGGTCTTGTGAATTCATTTTGGAAAGGAGTGGAAAGGGAGCTCCTTGATTGATATAAGTGGATTGACCACAAATTCTCGCACTTAGAAGGGGAAATTTATCTAAGAATGGGATGAATTTCAAGAATTATGTCGGAAACACTAGTGGATTTCAACTCTCACAAAGAATCACATGCCTTGATTGCTTCTATGCTAAAGCTATGAACAAGCAAAGAATAAGAACAAAGGTACTTGCAAGTGGATGATAAAAAGTTCAAGATTCCAAGTGTGAAGTTCATGGTCTTGGAAATTCATGGGAAGTATCTTTTTTTTTTCACGTTTGAATGTAACACAAAACATTACTATAATTTTTTTCAAGGTTATATGGAAGGGGGTAATAAATCTCGATATATAGCAAGTACATCATGGTTTATGACCGCATGCATGACGCACCTAGACCAAATTTGAATAAGGAAATGCATTGTAAGTGCATAGAGAAGACACTAAATTGGTAGAACAAGATGGATGATCTAAAATAGACATTTCATAAAAGGTACATGGTTTAGACTAAAGGATAAAATGTAGAGAATGATGGAACACAATTAATGAATGTTGAAAATGATGTGATTTTATGAGGCTCTATGGATGTGTTTAATCATATACTTGAGCAAATTTTGAGTTTGCTTTGAATCCTTTAAGGTTCTTTGTCCTCAAAACTTACCTAAGGTCAAAAAATTATTTCTATTGGGTTTAAGAACAACTTTTGAAATTAGAAGGTAAATTAGTTAGGTTATAGCCAAACCACATGTACCCCTACCTCAATCCTTGTTGGCAAGTAGACATAGGGATATAATAAATTCAAATCCTCTTTAGTTATTAGGGGAACACGGGAAATTAACAAGGACACGATTCAATTTATAAAATGCATCAATTTAAAAGTACCCCTAAATAACATCGCCCTTTAGCAAAATCTATCTCTTGGTCATGGGATTAAAGCTAGTGGATGAGCCTTAAGGGATTAAATTTGATTCTTAAACGAAGGCTTTGAGACTCTGTTTAAGAAAGGATTTTTTTTTTTTGGAGAATGAATAAGATAGAAATTGAGGAATGGGATACGTTGTGAGGAGGTCATGCATGTCCATGTACATTTGTAAGTACCAAGACAGAACACTTAAGCTTCATAACCCTCACAAATTTCATTAAATCAAAGTTTTTATTATGTATTTGATAATTCTCTACAACAAAAAAATGCACTAGAGGCACTAGAAGATGTTTTGAAATGTGCATAGATCTAAGAAGATCATGACATCAAGGTGCATTATTTTAAATCTTTCCTGAAAACATAGAAAACAAATCTTTCTTGAAAGGAAGGATGCAAACACTAAGCAAGAAGACAAACCCTTTCAAAGAAGCTAATATCTTTAGAGGGGCTTTCCCTTGAAGGCTTGGAATGTGCCAAGAAGGATAATAATTGCTTTAAATGTTCCCCACAACATATTTGCAAATATTGTATTGTGGGGCGAAGATCCACTCATGGGAATAAAGGCAAAGCTAAGTACCAAGGCCATTTGTTCCAAAATTTTTCCTCACCTTAAACTAGACATTGTACATATTAAAATCTCTTAATACATTGGGACTTGGAAATCCCTATCAATGTGATGTTCTTAATCTAAGATCGAGACAATAGTTCAATGTGTAGACTCTTATCTATATATCATACATTTTTCTCAACTTTCATGCAGTTTGGTGTTAGTTGATCAACTTGTTGAGATTTGTTACAAAGTTTTTGCTATATCTGATCCTTTTGTATATTGAAAGGAAACATGGTTATTGCAAAAGGCAGAAAGGTTGGCTCATTCTATCCTTTTTGTATTAAAAGAGTAGTTATTAGTTATTAACGAGTAGCGAATGGTTTTTATATGCATGGTCATTTCGGCTATATGTCCCTTAGTGGACTGGGATTTCTATCTCTATCTTATTTTGGATACTTAGGTATGTTCTCCTTTTTTTATTTTGCAATCTGAGGGTATTTTTAGGATGGAACATGAGTCTTTATTTTTCCCTTCAGATTTTGTTCATATAATTTTTTGTGGTCTTATGAAAGTTTTCACTTTCATAGATGATGCTGCTAGAAAATTATGGGCATATTCTATTAGGTTGAATGATGATGTTTTCATGTTTATAAAATGGTTTTCTTCAATAGAGATTAAAAAGAGTACTAGGACAAGGATTTACACTCAAATAATAAGTTAAGGCACTCTTCTCTATAAATGAACCTTTTTTTCCTTTAGATTTTGTTCATATAATTTTTTGTGGTCCTATGAAAGTTTTCACTTTATAGATGATGCTACCAGAAAATTATGGGCATATTCCATTAGGTTGAATGATGATGTTTTCACGTTTATAAAATGGTTTTCTTCAATAGAGATTAAAAAGAGTACTAGGAAAAGTCTTTACACTGAAATAATAAGTTAAAGCAGACTTCTCTTTATCAATCCAAAGTTATTATATGATAGATTATATCTCCTTATAGAACAATATTAATTGAAGTACCATAAATGATGAATTGAACTAAGTAAGATCCATTAACGTCTATGTTACATCATGCAAGTATGATTGAAGGTTTTTGGATAATACTCAACTATTGTTCATGTACTAAATCTAAGACTACCAAATATTTGAAATTTCCACAAGAGCTATGGGTTGAGAAGCCACAACATTTGATCACCTTCAAGTATTCAATTTTGATCACCTTCAAGTATTCAACATTTGATCACCTTCAAGCATCTTTGACGGAAATTGGACTATAAATCCAAAAATTGCACTTTCAGTGGATATGCAAGATGGTCATTTTAAATATTGCTTTGCAACCCTAAAACACACTCAATTATGAAAAATAAGAATGTCATTTTCAATGAGTCTAAAATGCATAAATATCCCATAAGGAGGTTAAGGTAAGAAGAATTGTATTTGAGGATATCAATTCTTTGATTGTTATTTAGAAGAATAAGGCACATAAAATTTATCATGAATTGCTCAACAACAACATATTAGTGCACTTGATAAAAAAACAATTGAGATGATCTTCACAATACATTTAATGGATTTGTTCCATGTGGGTTTTTTTATTTTAAATTCTCGAAAATGATAGTGAACCTTCTTATTACAAAGAAACTATTTAGGAAAATGAACATGTCAAGTAGGAGCATGCCATGAAGAGTGCACTCAATTCCATTCTTAGGATTAGTACTTAGGAATGGGTACCTTTGCCAAAGCATAGCAAATATGTACAATGCAAATAGGTTTAAAATATTGAATTCACATCAAATAGTGCTTCTCCAAAGTATAAATCACAATTAATTGCAAAAGGTTTCAAACAAAAATATAGAGTTGATTTGGAGGAGATATTCTCTCTAGAAGATGGTAGGCATGTTGCTTGGATTAGTTGCAAAAGATGATCTCGAAATGGTGTAAAGGGATGTGAGGAAAACTTTCTTTCATGGAGATCTTATAGATGAGATCTATATGAAACAATCAAAGGGTTATGTAGTTCCTAGAAAAAAGAGTCAAGTACATATGTTCAAATAAGATTTTTTGTAGACTTAAAAAGTCTCCTAGGATGGTGGTATCAAAAGTCTAATGCACTTATGAAGTATTGAGGCTATTTGCGAATCAACGGAGATCACTATCTCTACACTAAGATATGAAGTTTGATGCATTCATGAAGCTTTGAGGCTATTCCATGATCAATGACGATCACTATCTCTACACTAAGGTATGTTAAGATGATAGCTTGATATGCTTGATACTTTATGTTGATGATATGTTGATTGTCAAGAAATGTTTAGAAGAACTGTCGTGAAGAGGACTTGAGTTGGAATTTTGATGTGAAAGATTTGGGGATGCTAAAATTGAGTTAGAATTTTGATGTGAAGGATTTGGGGGATGCCAAACAAATTCTTGGTATGAGGATTACTTGTGATAAGAGGATAAGATGCATATAATTTTCTTAAAGTGAGTACATATCAAATTACTTAAGTTAATCAAATATTTATGGTGGAAAGATATTGAATACAATCTTTGCCTACATACCTAAAGCTAGAAAAAATTATTGTCCCATTCTTGAAGACAAGAAAGAATTCATGACAGAAAAACTATATCAATCTATTGCTATTAATCTCATTTATGCTAACATAGCTACCAGACCTAAGATTGCATTTATAATGGAAATTTTGAGCAAATATGTTATAAATCTTGGCAAAAAGCATTGGGAAATAGTAAAAAAGATATTGAGGTAACTAAGCGGTACTAAGGATAAGTGTATATGTTGAGATAGATATGTTGAATCCATTGCTGGATACATAGCCTTTAACTATGTTAGTTATGTAGAGAAAAGGATGTCTACTTTTGGATATACTTTTTCCTTCATAGGTGGTGCTATTTCTTGGAGGTCTCATCTTCAAAAATGGACAACTATTTCCACCATAGACACATAGTATGTTGCAACTAATGAGGAATATAAGGGGCATTGTGGCTTTCTGGATTGGCTCGTGACATGGACATACGTGAACATGTACCTTGTTTATTGATTGAAAGTCAATGTTATTGCATTAGTTGAAAGTTTGGGCTATTATGCAAAGACTAAGCACATTGAGATGTGGTTCAAATTGAGTCATGATTGCTTGGCCACTAAGTGTAGTTTTTCTTGAGAAGTTTCACATTCAACAAAATGGGGCATATGCTTTTACCAAGGCTTTATCATAGGATAACTTTTACCAGGGGACCAAGAGTTGGTGCCTGTTCTAATGGTTTGAGTGCTTGATTTTCTAATTCAATCATAATACGGCTTTGGCCTGCCCAAGCATGAAGAAGTCCACTTCTTAGGTTGAGGTTGACTGCGTGATCATAGATCCAGTCTTGGCCCAAGACAAGAGGTTCGGTAAGATCCTCGTCTTCACACACTAGCACTTTTGTTGGCATTAGGACCTCTTGAATGTAGAGGGGAAGTTCCACCTCTCCCATGCAAGGGGTTTCAACTCCTCCCAGCCCTATGAAATATGCCTCAATAGGCTTGACCTTCAATTGCAATCTTTGACAGTAAGAAAGTCAAACTGCACTAGTGGTTGCTCCTGAATCAATTAAAGCTCGTACAGTCCTTGCACTCTTTCCTTGTCCTATCTCTAGGGTTACAAAAGGATGTCGGTCAACTATTCTATGGGGACTTACACTTGAGACTTCACACATAGCCATATGATATCCTGGGTCCGCATAGTCATCAGTCCTAAGCTGATCTCTACCCTGTCTTCTCAACTTCATCCTTCGGATGCGTTCCAATGCTTCTGCATGTGCCTCTTCTCGAATTCACTTTTCCTCTTCTTTACGTTTCTTTGCAGTATTGAGCCGATTTAACATCTCTGTGAGGGGTTCCTGGTATAACTTGACTCTGCATCCGCTTATGTAACTAGGGAGAAGATCACCTTCGAGTGTAGCTAATTGGACTTCTCCACTTGTGGATATCTTATTGATAATCATAGGTCCATAGCCATGCTTTTCTAACTTTCTTGCATGTTGTTTCAGGGTATACACCAAAACTAAGTCTCCGGCCTTCAATCCTTTATCCTTAACATGGGCATCAAAGTACGCCTTCTGTCATTTATTGGCTGCATATATCCCTTCGGCAGCCCTCAGTCTTGTTTCACCTAGCCGTTCAAGGTCAAAGATTCTGGAGGAGAGCTCATGGCCTGTCCACTCGTGCTCTTGTGCTACTCTCAATGTTGGTATCAAGAAATCCAATGGTAGCACTGCATTTTGGCCAAATACCATTTGAAAGGGAGTGGCTTGGAGTACCGTTTTATAGGCAACTCGGTATGCCCAAACAACGTGGTGTAATTGTTTGTCCCAATCAGAGCGTTTGTTATTCACCAATTTAGTCAGCACATTGCATAAGATCTTATTTGTGCTCTCAGCCTGGACATTAGCTTGTGGATGATAGGGGGCAGACTTCTTATGTATCACCAAGAATTCTTGGAGAAGGTTTTCTATGACTTCATTCAAGAAGTGTGTGCCTCTATCACTCACTAATTCTATTGGCAATCCGTATCTAGTGAACACATTTTCAAATAAGAACTTTGCTATTGTTTGAGCATCATTCTTCGTAGTGGCTTTCACTTCTACCCACTTGGTTAGATAGTCTGTGGCCACAATGATATACTCAGCATGGGAACCCTTAGCTGGGGGGTTAATAGGACCAACAAAGTCTATTCCCCATTTGGAGAATGCACGTCCACCCATCATAGGTTTCAATGGCATCTCATCTTTTTGAATAGGGTACTGGGTTCGCTGACAAACGTCACACCTCTTCACGTAGGTGTGTGCATCCATGTGAAGAATTGGCCACCAAAGTCCTGCAAATAAAATTGCCTTGATCACCCAATCTGGTCCAAAGTGTCCTCCTGCTACACCTTGGTGAGCAGTCTCTAATATCTTGAGGTATTCGCTCTCATGGACACACAGTCTTAGGTAACCATCTTTAGCACGTTTTTATAAATTATCACCAATGATTGTGTAATCTAAGGCTTCTTGTTCCAAACTCCTTTGTCTAGCCAAAGTCATATCTTGAGGAAATGTTTTCATCCTCAAAAAGGCTACTAATGGTTCACTCCAATCTGGCACTAAAGACACTCGATAAAGAGTGGCATGTTCCATTGGTGGTTTAATGCAGCAGATCAGGCATTCTTTGCACATCCTATGGACATCAGCTTCCATAGTTGGCCAATGCACTCCTAGTCTCCTTAGTGTCTGTAGGGTCCGTTGTTTTGAGTAGTGTTGCTCTAATGCACCTACATGTGCTAATTGCAACCATTTAGCATACTCGTCCTCTTCCACACAACAGGCTAATACTCCTTGCTCCATATGTTTGTACATACTTCCTGCCAGGATATGATACTTTTGAGCTTTTACTATCTCTCTATCTTCTGTGTGCATTACCGGGTGATTAGGCCCGTATGTCAATACTGGCACTAATGGCTTAGCCCACTGAGGTACAACTTCCAAATTAAACAAATAAGCATCAGGTAAGTCATCTGACACTCTTTGTGGGGCCTCTCCTAATGTGAGCCTTGAGAGATGATCTACTCTCAGGTGAGTCTTGCCCTTCCTCACCACTACCTCAAAGTCATATTCCATTAGTAAGAGAAACCATCTTACTAATCTGCCTGTATTGCATGGCTTGTTTACCAGGTACAGTAGAGCTTGGTGATCAGTAAAAAATTTAAACTTGTTTGCAAGCAAATAGTGTCTAAACTTTTTAATCGCATACACCATGCCCAATCCTTCTCGTTCAGTGGTGGTATAATTTCATTCAGCTGCATTCAACTGTCTACTGGCATAGGCAATTGGAAGATCCATATTACCTTCACCAGTAGGTTGTGCAAGTACACATCCAATAGCATAATTGGAGGCATCCACATGAACATGGAATGGCTTGTTCCAATCTGGTGTGGTCAAGATTGGTGCTGAACATAATCTTCATTTAAGCTCATTGAAGGAATTCTCACATTCATGAGTCCACTCAAAGTTAGTCAAAAGTCCGTACATGGGCTTTGCAATGACAGCATACATGTGAATGAATCGGCGGTAGTAACCACAGTGCCCCATGAAAGCTTGCACTTCTTTGACATTCTTTGGCTTGGGTAACTCTACAATAGCTCTCACTTTCTCCTCATCCGTGGATATGCCATTCTTTGACACTATGTGTCCTAGAATCTTGCCTTGCCTGACCATGAAAACACACTTTTCTGGGTTCAAGCAGACTTGATATTCTCTACATTTATCAGAGATTTCTCTAAGTTCAGGTATATATGTTTGTCTAATGTTGGAATGAGCACAAAGATCATCAACATAAACTTCCAAATTCTTCCTCAGGAACTCTTTAAACACGTGGCACATCAGCCTCTGAAAAGTGGATGGCGCGTTGGTAAGACCAAATGGCATTACTCAAAAGGCAAATATGCCCCACTCTGTGGCAAAAGCCGTCTTATGCTGATCTTCTGGAGCAATGGCTACTTGATTGTAACCAGAAAATCCATCAAGGAAGTTGTACACTTCCTTTCCTGCTACTCTTTCCAAGAGATGCTCAGTGATAGGAAGCGGATAGCTATCTCTGATGGTGGTTGTGTTAACCTTCTTCAAGTTAATGCATACATGTAATTTGCCAATTTTTTTGGGCACCACTACAATGGGGGATACCCATTCAGTATGCTCAATTTCATAGATAAATTCGGCTTCCACAAAGCGGTCTATCTCTTCTTTAATCTTGGCAGCGTAGTTGTCATTGTATGTGTAGGGCTTCTGCTTAGAGGGTCTGGCATCTGAGGTCATGGGAATCGTATGTGAGCATATGTCAGGGTCTACACCTTTCAGGTCCTTGTAGCTCCACACGAATACATCTCTGTACTCCCTGAGCAAGGCTATCAATTCTTGCTCTTCTTCTTCCGTCAGGTCATGCCCTATGTATATGCATCTTTCTTCTCCCTCTTCTATGGCTACAACTATTTTCTTGGTAGTTTCCTTGCTATCATAGGCCTTTCCTGCTTGTGCCTCGCGTTTAGGCATTCTTATCATGACTCTCCTATTGTCTATCTCATATTTTTAAAGTTTTCAGGGACCTCAAACAAGGATTCTTCTTCCTCCGGAGTGACTTCCTTCTTCTTTCTTTTCTTTCCTTCACTCTTAGTGGTCACTTGTGTGGTTAATCTCATATCATTAATGATCTCTTCATGTCTTTGAGGGTGAACTTCTACCTCATAGAAGTATTCTTCATCTGATGCAAAAGGTGGGTCCATAATGATTGACTCTAGATCGGAGTCACTTGCATCCTCAAATGCATCAGGGCTAGGTTCGCATTCTTCTAAAATTGATTCTCCCATGATTGGCTCTATGGAGAAGACTAAAATGTCATAGCCATCCTCATCACAGTCGGGTGTCCATTGTTCTTCATGGATGGCTACATCCATTGTTGCTAAAATCTCTACCCAACCGTGAGGTCCAAATTCTTCGTCAGGAAATACTACAGGTGCGTAGGCTGGGTCTTGAGTTGATCTATGAGTATCCTTAGCACCTACTTCTCTTGCTTTTTCTCTCTTCTCCTCTTCTACTGCCACCTTGCACATCCATAGGTGTGTGTCTTCATGCATCCATGAGGATCCTGAGCCTATGGAATGCACTGACTCAGTATCATCTTTGGCTCTATGAATGGGATTCCATTGGATGGGGGGTCATCTCGATGGGAGTAATCCTTGAGATTAACTTTGGTTGTGACACCTAAGTGTTGCAAGTACAAGGAATTGGTTTCCCAATCCTGTACCACTTGCAATTGCTGCATAAATGGCCTTCCCAAAATCATCTTGTAGGCTTGGTTTTTGCTAAAGTTGCATATAGCAAAAGTATGCTCGAACTCAACACCACATGTAATGAGAGTTATTCCTTCTAGCAATCCTAAGGGCCTCTCAATATGACCATCTGCCATTTGCAATTTCATTCTCGTCGGCCTGAGTGCTGGCTTGCCCCAACGCTTCCATAGGGAAGTGGTAGCAATTGCAACTCCGGCATCTGAGTCCAAAATTGCCTTGGTTGTGTATCCCTGATGGGTAACTGGGAAATAGGTATTTCCTTCTGCTCCTTCACTCATGTCTCCTATCTTATCCAATGGTATTTCTGGTACTGTTCTATGGGATCCTACCTGGGAACGAGATTTCGTTATGTCCGGCACTTGTTTGGCCACATGTTTCCACAATTCAGGCTTAACCTTGAGTAGCTCTTCTAAAGTGAAGTGGCACTGCACTTTAGTGTTCTTTACTACCTCCATATTCCTACGTATGATCGAATCTTCGTTTCTTATCATGACCATGGACGTTCTCATGCATGTTGACTTAATTTCCCATGGGCCTGTGAAATGGGGTAACTTTTGCAAGGAATTAGAATCAAAATCTAATCTCTTCTGAGATTGGGCACTCTCTCGCTCTCCATAAATAGAAGTGATGTCATGTGGGAATTGCTCATGTGCGTCATCCACAAGTTCAATGGGAGGAGGGACTTCACTTTCCTTTGCCCACTTCTCTTCTTGAATCTCTCTAAGGAACTCTGGTGAATACCTATTCAAAGAAGAAGAGGTGTCGGGTTCAGTGGAGTTGGGCACATAAGCTTCCTGGGGAGGAATGCTTATTCTATCACTTGCCCTCTCCTCAGCCTGGTAGGTGGCTCCTTTTCCCGACTTTGCCAGTAACCTCTCCATTCTATCTAATAGACCATCAAAATGCAATGGTGTTCTTGGGGATCTAGTGCCATTGAACCAGTGACTAGCTTCGAACATAGCTTGTGCCAATTCTACCATCTTAGCACAAAGCTTTGTTTGCTCTATCTCTAGGTTGGCTCTAGGGTAACATTTGTCATGATCTGTTACATTTGGCCCTTCCTGGATTCTGGCCTAATAAGCTTTTAGCATCATGTCTAGATCCTCAGGAGTGGGATCGGCTAGGATTGATCCTACTCTGGGTGGTGGGTGGGTTCTGTGTGGTGGATTAGAAAGTTGGGGAATGGAAAGTGATGGGTTGGCGGGAGGTGGAAAGGATGGTGGTGGGGTAGTGTGAGAGTGGTTTTGAGATGCGAGTTCACTTATCTTTGCTTTGGTTTCTCTCAAGCTTTCTTCAAGTTTGCTCATTTTCTGTGACCATTGTCTTTTCATTCTCTCCCGGCTATCTCTCCATGCTCTCATCCTTTTCTTGGTTATACTCTCTGTCTCACTAACCTCAGAACTCTTTTCCTGCCCTACTCCTTGAGTTTGCTGCAAGGCTTGAGCTCTAGTGACCACATGCACTGGGGCAGTGGAAGTTACACTTCCTGTAGAGTCTACAACTAATCCAATGATGTTGATAGGAGCAATTTTTGGCATGTTAATGGGGTTCTTGGGACATTCTCGTAACAAATGCTCCTTTCCACAGTCTGGGCAAAAACCTTGAATTGTCACAGATTGGGTTTGTGTAGGTGCTGGTAGAGGGCAATCACGGATGAGGTGATCTCCCTAACATTGAAAGCATGGCCCTCTAGGGAATGGAGGTCTTATCTGCCTAGGTTGAGGTCTAGAGTTGGTGTTTGCGTACATGAGATTCGTATAATCTGGCTCCCAACTAGATTCACTGGGTTCTTCATAATAGTATGTCTCATTATGCTCAGGTGACTGCATGTAGTAAGCCTGTGGGCTATCAATATGTGTGGAGTCAAAACTATGGTCACTTGGATCACTTTCTGATAGCAAGGGTGTTATTGGGACTATGGCTCTATTCAGATTTTCTTCAACAGATGCATATTTCACTGGAATTACATTGGTTGGAGCAGGGGGTTGTTGTGCTAGGACTGGTTGAGGTCTAGGCTGCCCTTGATAGGGTGGTTGGTAGGGTTGTTGGGGCCTACCATACTGTTGTGATGGGTATTGGTTCTGGAATCTACCTTGTTGTGGATATGGCTGAGAGTAGTTTTGCCTAACAGTTTGCTTGTTATAAGGACAATCTTGTGCGGTGTGGTTGGTGTACCTTCGCTCTATGGTGCAGTATTGGCTACTAGAATTCACTTGGGGTTGAGCCATAATGGGGCATACACTCGGCATATGGTCACCTCCACAAGTATAGCATCGTTTTCCTGGCGCAAATCTTGGAATCTGTTTGCTAGAGACACCTAGTATTTGAGCTACCTTCTCTGCAAGTTCCTCAATAGATGTGGATTGACTGGAGGTAAGGCTACTAGAGCTATCTGAATCCTTGTAGATTTTTGAAAGCTCCAGCTCCTCTCCTAGATTATCCTCAATGTCTATGCACATGCGTACACACTCTTCTATGGTTCTGGGGTCTTTCAGATACACATATGATCTAAGCTTGGTACTCAACAATCCATCTAGAAACAAAGCCACTTGCTTGGCTGGTGTGGGTAACTCAGGCATCGGACAACTCTCTAGGTATTGCCTAAACCGTCTTCCTGCCAGTCGGACTGTCTCTTGAGGTGTTTGCTTGAAGCTATGAACTAGGGAGGAGGTATTATGCCGTATGCCACTCTTAGAGAACTCAGTGACGAAAGCCTCTAAAAGTTGGTCTATGCTCCTAAACTGCCTCTCATGTAGTGGTTGAAACCATGTAAGAGCCGTGTTTCTAAGAGTTAGGCCAAAAGCATTGTATTTTGTGAATAGGTCCTCAACCTGTTCAGCTCTCATGACTTGCCTAAATTCTGCCACATGGTCGTAAGGGTCTCCAGTGCCATCGAAGTAATTCTTCATGGACTTCACCAGCTGAGTTGGCCTCAGGGTCCTAGTGTGCTCTCTCGGCCTTGGCAAAGGGAAATCATCAGCATTTCTTTGGTTCCTTGGGGCTCTAGGTCTCTCGGTTTCGTCTCTATCCGTTTCTGTTCTCATCCTTTCTCTTCCCAGGGGGTTGGCAAAGCTTACCTCAGGTCTGTCTCTACTTCTATCTCTTTGAGCTCCATGAGCTTGGGAGGTCCCAGCTCCTTGGTAGCTGTAGGACACATTGGATCGAGGTGGGGGAAAAACAAATTCACCCTTCCAAGTGTAAGCATGCCTCCCATGCTCTGAGACCACGAAGATCCTTTCTGATGTATTGTCTAAGTAGTTCACTTTGCCTGGGTTATCAGGGTCTTTAAACTCATAAATTGTGAGAGCTCCTACTTCATGAGGCTGGGCAGGCTTATACCTCCAAAAAGCCTCATCGGTTTCTCAGTTTAAAAGCAATTATATACTCTTATTGTCTTGGGGAACCCACTCTGGTTTCATGATTCTGGTCAGGACTGATTTGCCATGGGAAGTCCCTGGCTCTCTCTCTAAGTTCCCTTGCTCTATATCACCCATGTCGGTCTCTGCGATCACATTCCCAAACTCATATGTTCTATCTGGAAGGGTGGTGACTACATAAATAGTCCCTTCTTTATCTAGGTATGCTCCATTCTCGAACTTGACTACCGAGTGTTCTAGTCCATGGGGTTGATCAGGGTTCTTAATCTGGACCACAGATCTTCTCAGGCCTTCTTCGTAGATGTGAGCACCTAGACGATTAGTCTTGATGTATTCCAATTGAGTCTTGTAAGGTCCTTCTGGCTTTTCCAGGTACGCCACCCCTGAACTACCTACTGGTCTCTCCATGTTATAGGACATCTCAGAATCACTTGTTTCTGATCGGGGAGTGTATGGGTAATCACTCAACTATTGGGCCCAAGACCTAGCAGTGTGATTGACACTAGCTTCAGAAGATCTGAGGCTTTGTCGGTCTCGGCCTAAGTGTCTGCCTGACCTAAGGTTCATATGACTAGTTTCTCTACCCCCTTGGTCCCAAGTACACTCTCGTTGCAGGTTAATTTACACCAATCACTTTGTTCTTTTTAGCTGAATATTATGTTAAGCCCTTGTTCAAAATCACGTCGTCAGGAGTACTTAAGTGAATTTCGCACTTGATAAGTGATCAATTCAAGTTTACTTTTGTCCCTTAGGGTTTTCACACTTAAGTCCTACTTAATGCTTGCACTTAGTTGATTAATTCTCTTGGACTTGATTCGTGCCTGACGTTGCCCTAATTAATCACCACGCCTAGGTTGTACTTAGCCTAAGCTAGAATTGACGAAGGAGGGTTGAGAGAACTTCCAACCTTAATTCACTTGTTGACCAGACTGCTACACAAGCCCAGGTAGCCTTCTCCCAAGCTTGGTACTCACCCTTGCTAGCTTGCCTTGGAATGCCTTGAGTGCACGCAATGTTCCTGCAAACGTTCACAAGTTAATATAGCTCCTTTACCACAATGGATTGAAAGACACACATCAACAATTACAGGCCCCCCTTGGAGTAACTCATGTGTCGCGATAGGTCGGTGTGTCGCGATAGGTGGGTGTGTCGCGATAGACGGGTGTGTCGCGATAGGTCCGTGTGTCACGATACCTCGGTGTGTCGCGATAGGTCGATGTGTCGCGATAGATGGGTGTGTCGCGATAGGTCGGTGTGTCACGATAGACGGGTGTGTCGCGATACCTCGGTGTGTCCCGATACCTCGGTGTGTCGCGATAGACCGGGATATGGCAAATTTTTCTGATCTGGCTAGTGATTCTAGGAGCTCTCAGCCTGCGCAGTGTCGTGGTGCACTCAGAATCGTGATAGGGTCAGTTTTTTTATGTGTCACGATAGCTCGATCTCGATGCCTCGAGGCTTGCGCAGAGAAGTTCCGTACCTGCTGAGCTTGTTGGAGATGGTGAGGATGCTGAAACCTGCAAGAAACATGCAAAAACACACAAAACAACAATGCACACTCGCTCTCTCTCAAACTCGCACAAAGCAAATGAGGAGAATGACAAGGAAGAGGGAATATGAAGTGGAGAAGGAGATGGAGGTGGAGATGGAGATGGAGATGGAAAAAAGAACACGAAAATTACCTACTACTTACCATTCCAACACGTCCTCTCTACGTCTTACCATCACACGCTCGTCCTCAAAGCTCGAATCCCCGGCAGCGGCGCCAAAATTTGGTGTAGCTCGGTGATGAGTAGCACCTCCTTTAATGTCAATCTGGGAAGACATGAGGATGGTATGAAGACCTCGAGCAAGTGAAGGCACAAATTTGTGAGTGAGAAGCACACTAACATGCACACACATACACACACACGCACACACGGAAAGAAAAAAGAGAGTAAGACAATGGAATCACTTCTATTACAACCAAGTTCTCATGCAAGCTCAAAACTACAAAAAGCTAGCCCCCAAAAATGAGCTCTCTAGCTCTATTTATAGTTTTCGGACTAGCTTTGGCTCTGTCCAGACCTAGTGTCCGGCCTAATTAAGAATTAGGTTCCAGGGCTTATTTGAGGGCTCAAACGAGGTCTAAAAAATATGAAAGTTGGTAGGCAATTACTTCTAAGGCTCCTCAAGGTCGAGGACTCCTCGGCTTGTAGAAAATGGAGCTACAAAAAGGTGAAACGGTATTTACAATGGTTTTTAGTGATGAGAATCACTTCTAAAATGATGTAAGGATTGGAAAAAATTGATGGGTTGCCTCAGTGCTAGATCTGCATGTATGCCCGTACTTGCTTCTTCCCATAGGATGCCAACACATCTACACACAATGGGATGGAGAATTCCCTCCTCTTTTGTTCATGCATCTTAAGTTTCATAGAAAAAAAAATCATACCAAGTGACTCGTTGCAATATCCTCATGTCATCAATACACACAATGGGATGGAGAATTCCCTCATTAGACACATATCCTAGAAGAAATCACACCAACAACATTATTGTCACATATACACAAAAATCTTACATATTGATTACATAGGTGAAACACCTTGTTACAAGCATATATGTATGGAAATTCCAAGCTCGTGCATAAATCTATGAGTGCTCTTGTGGAAGAACTATATCTAGGAGGAAGCTATGAGATAATTCAATAAAATGGAATCTATGGGTTTCCTTGAGGTCTATGTAGATACCTTAGCTATGTAAGAGGCACAAATATTGCATTGTTTTATTGTTTTGCATGATTATCATCAATGTCGTGTGGTGAGTATGATTCTCATCGACATCTATGAAAAATGTGGTATCATCTCAAAGGCAAGAAGTTTTTTGACACATTACTGATCTCTAATATGGTCACATGGAGTGTTATGCTATCCCGCTTTTCTCAAGATAGTGATGATAGTGAGGCTTCAGTTTTATCTTGCAAGCTATGAAAATTCTTGGCATTGAACATGATATACTTAAAGTTACATCGTTAATGTCTCTAACTATAAAATTCATGCTTGGTTGAAGAAGTCCATTCAGGAAAATTGGATGATGGTGCATTTAAAGAGCCACACATGGAAGGCATGGGGGGCAAGACTAAGCCCTAGCCCCTTGTACCTCACATAGATCCTTTGTATCCTATGTAGATGAGGAGTGAAGGGATGCAAGATATTTTATATGAGTTTGTTTTCTTCTTCAAGAGAGAAACCTCTCTTGGTGATCAAGAGAAAGAGAACGTGTAGGGGTTGATCTACCTCTAATGCAGTCATAAAAGCCTTTTACCCTCCAACTAGTATTAGTAGGATTCATAAATTGATTATTGCAAAGATTACAAGAATTTTATGGGATTGATGCCCGTGGCAAGAATTTTAATCATGCAATCTCGAAGACAAAGAACCTCTTGTAACCATGATGAACCAAAATGAGACTCGTAGGAATTGAGGACAAAAAATCACTTTCTAGGGTGATCAAAGATTGCAAAATAGTGGCTTTCATGTTCTTGAAAAGTAGTGCTATGGAAAGGCGTCTGTGTCCATATCTAGGATGATTTATTAAGTTGAATTGGTGTAGAACCCTTGGGATAAGGGATATAGAGCAATCAAAGGTCTTGCTAATGACGTTTACAAAAAGTTGATTTGCATTGATGCAACAACAATTAGCAAGTATATCCCTCAAGCTAAGCAAGGAATGGATAGGAAGGCAAGACATTCTAACTATTTTTTCCTACTATTATAACGTGCATTTTGATCCTCATTGAGTTATTAATGAATGAACAAGATTTTCGTCGATTATTAAAAGATTCCTATATCTTTGATTTATATCTAGAAATGGTATATTTTCATTATATTAAAAGAAGGGTTAATATAAGATCTAACTTTCCAATGCAAGAGGAAGTATGTGTTTGCATGTGCTTTTGTAATTCTATGTATGATGTGTGTCATGTGTTACAAAAAGTAAAAGAGAGATTTTTCTCTACCTTTGTGGATGTGGTTGAATGTGGTGTGTGTGGGTAAATCAGAGAGAGGGAGAGATTTAGAGGAAGAGACATGTATTTTTGTGTATATGTGTGAGAGTAAAAGAGCAAGAGAGATAAAAAAGAACAATATGGTAGTAGTTCTATTGAGATTATCATTACAGTAGCCACTGCTCAACAGAAAGGTAGTTCACTTATAATAATTCCATAAGTCCCGTATCATAATCGACCATCCAAATTCTCTCATTAAGAGGGAATTTGAAATAGGGGTGTGAGGGGGTAACAAAGAATAATTTCTTTGACATCATGCTTTTCACATTATGAGAGGAGACACAAGGCCACTTGAAAGGTGGACCAAACTATAGCCATGAGGCACATAGAAAAAGGGAAGATCAAGCAAAAGGTTTGCATACATTAGAAAGGGGATCCCAACTAGTGTTGATGCATCGAGATGAAGCAAGGCATTGTTTGACCTTTAGCAAATACAATCAAAGTTATTACCAAAGAAACAAATGTACAAACATTAGATGTATTTGACCTATGGTGAATGAAGATGGAGAAACTAGTTCCTATAGAACAAGTTTTATCTTCAAAACAGTTGATCAATTAAATATCATACTAAAATCTTGAAAGAGATGACCATAGAAGACTTTGGGAACTCCTTTTTATCTAACATTGAGGAACATGAGAAATTTTGGTATATTGAAACTAATTATTTCAACTCCATGGTCTTGAATCGACTCTAGTTAATGAGGCCAAACAAAGTGACAATATGAGAGACCCAATGGATAAGTCTCAATTAGCTTTATTGATGAGGAAGGCTGCCTTTTGGTATATTACAAAGGGTCTTGGTGATGGTTGATCTGCTTTTTGATATGTATGTTTGAATTGTATTGGTTGGTAGACATGTGCAAAAGGGAACTTATCATCTCTTGTGGCATGGACAATCTTTTGCATTAAGATGCAAGCATTGTTTGTACCTAAATGTGTAGAACATTCAAGAAAATGTATAGAATAAAGAACCAAAGTGCATGAATGCATTATGTGTAGGTTCACCTCCAACCACTAGCATAAATCAACACTCACAAGTACTCTTGGCAAACAGCTCAGGGAAGATACCTAGACCTCACACTGTTACACCTTCGGTCAACCCTAGGAATGTCTGGAAATGGGTGCCCAAAAGGTCCCAAATCCAACACAATCTAGTTCATAAATATTTACATGTCATTAGCTCTAAGAGCTACGAATCCTCAACCAAAGTTTGGAGACTTAAACCCTATATCAAACCCCCTGACCCAATTTTGTAAATCCATCCACTCTAATGGAGGTGCATTCTGAGTACATTGCATACCCAAAGTATGCACCTAGGATGACACTAACCACTAACCACCACTCACATCTATCACAAACACTTCACCTCTAACCACTAACCATCTAGATTGTCATGTTAGTATTGTGGAGGGAACACCACTACATCCTGTTTCCTATGCAACATTAATGTGCCCTTCTTCTTCTAGCAGATAAGCATCAACTGCTGCAAGGAGTCTCATGGCAGCAGCAGCAAGAACAAGCTCCCAAGGAGGCACAAGTACACAAAACAATTGGGATACCATGCCTGTGGAGGCTCCACTGATAGTGGGGCCGGAAGAATTTCTGAGCGTGAGAAGAATTCCCATCTCGGATCCACCAAGTGGCTTAACCGAAAGATTAAAAGGACATTCTCATTGGTTCAATGAGATGCCAGGGGATTTGGGGGATGCGGACCACATCTGGGAGTCCAAGTTGGAATTCAGAGGGTTCTGGTGGACATTTCAATTCTTCTCACGAGAATTTGAAGCATTACAAAATGTAGCTCCTCTTCAAGATATTTGGCAGAGAGCTGGGTTACAGGATTATTTTCGTGCATCTCTACCTAAACCTGATTTCCTTAGGTGCTATTACTTGATTGCAACTCTGAAAGCGACAGGAGATAAAGATCAGTCAGGCACATTCCTGGTGCCCTCTCTATCAAATCAAGAGGAAATGAAAAAGTTTGAGTTGAATATAACTTTAATCAGGGAAGCCCTTCAAATGTACGGCACCCATGTACCCTCCGATCGAGATCCTTTGATACCAGAGTCTATGAAGAACAATAAACTCAAGAAGTTGAAGGAGATATGTGCCCTCACCCCGAACATTGCCATCCCATTGAGAATGTGCCTTCAACACTTCGCATTTTCGGCTCAAGATCGATTCACACAGCCCCATAAGAAGATTTGGTACGGGCTATACCTAGCGGAGACAGGAAGTCTACCTATTAAAATGCCAGTATGGATCCTTGACCAATTGTATGAAGCAGGCAAACGAGGCGTGAGGAAGCCTACTTTGAATGGTTGCTGTGCGATTACAAGAATTATCTACAGATGCCTTGCCTATGATGTGCCGATCTCACAGGCCCTTAAGTACTCACAGTTGGAATTCTTCCAGGGACGAAAACCAGGGGTTCAACCAGCCAAAAGAATGCGTGGATCACTTTCACATGTTCCAATTCCTCGCGAGTCCACCACAGAAATCTCCCTTGGAGAAGAAGCCCAAGTAGCCCCATTCACCATACATCTCCAACGACCACAATCAGAGGGCGTGGTACAACCCACTCCATCAGCCCCTCCACTACCTTTGGATGCTGAGCTTGCATCCATGGCTACATTGGGAGAGGATACATCCTTTGACTTTGAGAGATTTTTGCAAACAACACAATTATCTGAGAGTGAATTCTTCTCAGACACCGACGGCCCTGGATCATCATCCCAGAGAGGAGGACCACATGGTGACGCACGAAGAGTACATAGGGAAGATGAGCCACAACACACTCAGGTTGAAGGCACACATGAACAAGAAGAGGCACAGGGAAATGAATCAGAGGAGAGTGAGGAGGAAGCCCCTGCTTACACCACACAACTCAAACGGATCTACAAAACGATCAAGTAGGTACAAAAGAGGCATAAGCTGTCAGAAGAGGCAAATAGAGCGATGGTGAATCAAATGCTTCAAGCAGAGAATGCGGACCCCCACTTTGTTGAATCATTGAACCTCTTGGCTGACACATGTGGGATGATAGAAGCTATGCAACCAATGCTACATTGCACTCCCCCTCAATATGACCAACGAAGGCTCGATACGCGACCATGAAGGGGAAAGATGATTCAAATGGAAGTCTCTACCTCACTCCCTACCACCACTCAAGAAGATGTTCACATGGGCAGCCCAACCAACCTTGATGAACCAGATGTAAATATACAGACACCATCTCCACCATCACCTCCCATCCAGCCCATCGAACCCCTCACTACTGGTATTCCTAAACAACTAATATCCACCCTCAGTGAATCTATATCGCACACCACCATTTTGTCATCCTTACCTATCCCTACCTCTATCATTGCGAGTCCATCTTCCGAACCTCATATAGGTCATCCTGCCACCCATCAAACCATCATAGGTCACCCTTCTTTTCAACCAGCTCTTGGACAGCCACATGTCCCTACCCAAACACTAACACACCCATTTCCCTTCACCACCACATTTCCGACTTACCAACCCCTACCCACTGTGCCCCTCTTAACCTCCTCAGAACCAACACAAACCACCCTGCCTCCATTCTTGGCAAACCTTGTAAATATAGTTAAACAAATTGAAAATCATTATAGAAAGTCCCTTTCCCACCCCACCTCCCCCACATTCACGACCACCACTAACACACCACCCACCATTCCAGTGTTCACGATTCACACTTCACACACAATCATTTCCAACCCCATGGACATTTCACCCTCCACAAGACCACTAACCACCACGTTTGTCTCAACATCACCACTTTTAACTTCACGCACATCACCACATACCCTCATAGTCAACACCACATCCACCTTTCCCTTCCCCAATTCCCAACCCCTTGCATCTTTCACCTTCACCTCTGCATCCACCTCATTTAGTCATGCACTAGACACCATGATGGAAGCGGCCGCCCAGCTTAAACAAGAATACAGGTTATTAGAAGAAAACAATAAGGAGCTTTGTACTCTGTCATCCCACCTCCAGGCATGTGTCAATGCCTTGGAGTTGAGTAATACAGCATTAGAACATGAGGTGATCGCCCTCCAACAATCGAATGCAGAGCTTGAAGCCAGGTATATGGAGATGGGTAGGGCAACTGAAGAACAACTCAGAGATCAGCTGGCCTGCAATGCTAGACTACAAAGAAACATGGCCTTACTTCGCCGCCATTTAGTAGCAGCTATCGAAAACACCCCAGGGGCACCTATAGACCCTGCCAAATTCCAAGCTATTCCCTCAGAACACATTCAGCAAGTATTGGAAGACTATGCGACCCTCTTGGACGCCCACGACCAGCTGGCAGACTAGGTAAAGGAACTACAAAGATCCCAAGTGCCCCCACCACACCCAGCAGAATTTAAAGAGATGGTCAATGCTGCTACTTCACCAGAGCCCGAATCTTCAACGGCCAATGAGGTACTTGAGCTACGCCAACAAGTTGCAGAATTAAAGATCAAGTTGTTACAATATGAACGACCCCCCTCTCCACCCGATCAAACAACAGAAGAGGAGGCTATTGTCATTCCAGTGGAAGAAACATTTGAAGATAATTATGAGCCTCAACCCCTTCTAGGAGGCAGAATCACTGACGAGGGACAGGACACATACGAAGAACCCCCTCCGGCATGGATGAAACAAGTCGAAGAGATGGGGTCAACTCAAGAAGAACGCATATCAACTCATATGATGGCCATGCACACTATTGAGGAGGCAATACTTCAATCGGAGTATTTCAGGCACTTGGCTCCTAGGCGACTGATAACCAGCTCTGAGTTACAATATAAACCCTACTTTGTACTATTGGCAGACTACAACACAGAGATCAAAAGGGTCACCAATAGGTATCCTTCTTTTGTCACACAGTTCCAACCAAAGGACATCTCGGAAGAAGCTAGAAAAGGTGCCATATTCCAACCCATTTGGAGGCAAAAATTACTTGAGACCTATCCGGAGATGCTATGAACATGGGATCATGCTTCCATGCATTTGAAATATAACCCTTCCTTTGGGCGAGTGCAACGAAGAAGATCATGGAAGGCATTTGCCATCAAAGTTCAAAACAATAATAATTGCAAACAATAGCTAAATTACCCCTCCATCGCACCCCCAACAGGCACACTAACGGTAGCCTACATGATGGCTACCATCAAACATTGGATGTCACGCCTACACCCCATGCCTGATGTTGCTGCGCAGATGATGCTCAAAATCCTGGACATGATGCAGGTAGTGTTAAAGACTTTCCGCAATGTACGTAATATCCAGCCTCCAATTTCGGGCTTCATAAATGGTAATTATTACTTTATGATATGAGCACGACCCGGAGTATTCGAGTTGCTTATGCGTGGCATGCACGAATAAGATATCTCCCTGCTTGCTACAAGCAAACTTTCGATGACATGTTCACCACTGGGTTTTGGGAGTCACACTCAGAAGTGTTCGCACCACGCCCAACCCATCTGCTACAATTATTCGCGTGCGAACAAACAATGCATTCAGAGCTCTACACCGCGCCACAACTTGACATGCCTGGCGCAATTTGGGATGCCCTTCAGAGAGACCTGGTCAGAGGACTACGGATCAAAGAACAAGTATTGGCAACCGACATACTCCAGCACTACATTGACCAAACCGCGGAGCAAAGGTCTATCAGAGACGACAGACGTTGGGGGGGGAGGGTGTTGGCATCCTATGGGAAGAAGCAAGTACGGGCATACATGCAGATCTAGCACTGAGGCAACCCATCAATTTTTTCCAATCCTTACATCGTTTTAGAAGTGATTCTCATCACTAAAAATCATTGTAAATACCGTTTTACCTTTTTGTAGCTCCATTTTGTACAAGCCGAGGAGTCCTCGAGCTTCAAGAGCCTTAGAAGTAAGTAAGTGCCTACCAACTTTCATATTTTTTAGACCGCGTTTGAGCCCTCAAATAAGCCCTGGAACCTAATTTTTAACTAGGCCGGACACTAGGTCTAGACAGGGCCAAAGCTAGTCGAAAAACTATAAATAGAGCTAGAGAGCTCATTTTTGGGGGCTAGCTTCTTGTAGTTTTGAGCTTGTATGAGAACTTGGCTGTAATAGAAGTGATTCCATTGTCTTACTCTTTTTGTTCTTGCTGTGTGTGCGCATGTGTGTGTATGTGTGTGCATGTTAGTGTGCTTCTCACTCACACATTTGTGCCTTCACTTGCTTGAGGTCTTCATACCATCCTCATGTCTTCCCACATTGACATTAAAGGAGGTGCTACTCATCACTGAGCTACAAGATGCTACCAACATAGGAGGGATTCAGAACTTCAAGAGCTCTCCCTGTTCAAGCACAACATGATGCTATCAAGAACAATACATTCAAAGCTTAGGCTATTTATGGCCGTAGGTATATTTCAAAAAATCTTTAACTCCCTACTTTTTTTGTATAAATGTTTTCACTCCAATTGTGTTCATCGCTCGATTTGTTCTCGAAAAGCTTGAGTGCATTCACCAATCACCTTCCGCAAATCTCTTGGCATACCTACACCACTATCAAGCTTTCCCATGAGATAATTCTTGTACACACATGTATCATGACACATCCAATACTCAATACATCTCATTCCGTTGAGATACCAAGATAAGCATTACCGAACAATGTTCAAAGCTAAATGAGCCTTCAAAGACCCTTCTGGGATTGAGCTTTTCCTTTGTTCACTTCCTCCTCAATTCTCTAGAGTATATGATATAAAGCTTCTCTACGTCCACGCCAAAGAGTCTGGAGCATCTTCCTGGTTCTGATCATGATCTATGGTGACTTATCAACTGCACATCTCCAGCTCTTGGCAAGGGAGGAATAGGTGGCGAATGCCTCCTTCCACACTTGAGCAATTTCTTGATGGAGAGAGGGGAGAGAGGGGAGAGAGAAAGAAGTTAAGTATGCATGAAACCAAGGAGCCTTATGGGTTTTGGTGAGAGGTTGGAATAAGATAATGATCGGGTAGTGATCAGAGATTGCGAGGTCAGTGCATTGTGAGAGGGAAGGATGACCCCATTGATGAATAATGCTCTGGGCAATGTAGCTTCTATCTGGTCTAGTTTTCTTCAAGTCCTCACTTGCTTGGAGATTTGACCACGAAAAGCCATTTGAATCTTTGAATTCGACCAGATCCAAGTGCAATTTGGTTTTGTCCCAAGTTTCTTTCTCACGATTGTCGATGACCCGGCCCTTGTTGTTCCATTTGTCCACAGGGTCCTCCACCATATTGAAGTCATTGCAAATTATCACATTGTGGGGGAGCGAGTCCAAGGAGGCCTAGGTGTCGAGTCTCTCCAATTCCCATGGAAGAACCTGGTATATGTTTCAATAAAACATATAATGGCATGGTCAACCACACACGATTGAGACTATCTAATGTGAAACCTACACATAATGCATTCATGCTCTTTGGTTCTCTATTCTATACATTATTTTGAATGTTCTACACATTTAGGCACAAAGAATGCTTGCATCTTCATGCAAAAGATTGTCCATGTCACAAGAGATGAGTTCCCTTTTGCACATGTCTACCAACCAGTACAGTTCAAACATACATACCAAAAAGCAGATCAACCATCACCAAGACCCTTTGCAATATACCAAAAGGCAGCCTTCCTCATCAATAAAGCTAATTGAGACTTATCTATTGGGTCTTTCATATCGTCACTTTAGTTTGGCCTCATTAATTAGAGTCGATTCAAGACCATGGAGTTGCAATAATTAGTTTCAATATACCATAATTTCTCATTTCCGTCAATGTTAGATAAAAAGGAGTCCCCAAAGCCTTTTACGGCCATCTCTTTCAGAAGTTTTACTATGATACTTGATTGATCAACCTTTTTGAAGATAAAACCTGTCTTGTTCTATAGGAACTAGTCTCTCCATCTTCATTCACCATAGGTCAAATGCATATTCTAATGTTTGTGCATTTGTTTCTTTGTTACTAACTTTGATTGTAATTACTGAAGGTCAACCAATGCCTTGCTTCACCTTGAAGGTCAACCAATGCCTTGCTCCCCTTTCTTATGTATGAAAACCTTTTGCTTGATCTTCCCTTTTTCTATGTGCCTCATGGCTATAGTTTGGTATCCACCTTTCAAGTGGCCTTGTGTCTCCTCTCATAATGTGAAAAGCATGATGTCAAAGAAATGATTCTTTGTTACCCCCTCCCACCCCTGTTTCAAACTCCCTCTTAACGAGAGAATTTGGATGCTCCATTACGATAGGGGACTTATGCAATTAACTACCTTTGTGTTGAGCAATGGCCAATGTCATGCTAATCTCAATAGAACTACTACCATATTGTTGTTTTTTTATCTCTCTTTCTCTTTTACTCTCGCACATATACACAAAAAATACATACGTCTCTTCCTCTAAATCTCTCCTCTCTCTGATTTACCCACACACTCTTCACATTCAGCCACATACACAAAGGTGCAGAAATCTCTCACTCCCTTGTAACACATGACACACATGATACATAGAAATACAAAAGCTTATACAAACACATACTTCCTCTTGCATTGGAAAGTTAGATCTTATATTAACATATATACCATTTCTAGCTATGAATCAAAGATATAAGAAGCTTTTAATAATGAGTGACAAGCTTCTTCATCCATTAATAATTCAATGAGGATCAATATGCACGTCATAATAGTAGGACGAAATAGTTAGAATGAGGGAATTCTCCATCCCATTGTGTGTAGATGCTACCAACATAGGAGGGATTTAGAACTTCAAGAGCTCCCCCTATTCAAGCAAAACCTCATGCTATCTAGAACAATACATTCAAAGCTTAGGCTATTTATGGCCATAGGTATATTTAAAAAAATCTCTAACTCCTTACTTTTTTGTATAAATATTTTCATTCCAATTGTGTTCATAGCTCGATTTGTTCTCGAAAAGCTCGAGTGCACTATCAAGCTTGGCAAATCTCTTGGCATACCTACACCACTATCAAGCTTTCCCATGAGATAACTCTTGTACACACATGTATCATGACACATCCAAAACTCAATACATCTCATTTCGTTGAAATGCCAAGACAATCAATACCAAACAATGTTCAAAGCTGAATTTTGCAATGATTCATGTGCCATGTATTGGACATTGACCATAGTAAACTCAGAACATGAATGCAGCCAAATTTCTCAATCCTCACCTCCTACGGACCTTGCTTTTCCAAAGTTTAGATTCTTGAATATCTCTATAACATCACAATAATCCACAAAAACTCTTGTTGTTCAATCTCAAAGCTTGCTTCAATATCAACAATTTTCTATCTGTTCATGAATTAAGCTTGCTTCAATATCAACAATTTTCTATCTTTCATTATAATGCATTGCTGGATCAATCCATAAAGAGCACATGACATTTTGGAACTATAGCCTCACATAGACTCTCTAACCATCTTTGAACTCAATCAACATCCATACCATCAAGAACGTATAGAATTCACAAAGAAACTTTGTGTTTGAAAGCCCATACCAAAAACATATCAATGTTTTAAGCACTTCTTGGCCTTTAACCTAAGTTTCTATGCTTGAAATTTTACCATTATGGCATAAGTCCTACAAATTTGACATCACAATAGAAAAATAGGCTTGAGAAACTAGAAAATGACAAAAAATGATGTTGAGATATCCTTCATTTCTTGCTCATCTTGGTAGATTCTTTGGAGAAAGGGTTGAGTGTTTGTAGAGGGGAATATGAACAGACATGGTGCACCCAAAAGCACTCTTCAATTGATTAATGCAAAAGTGTTACAACTCTTTATGGAACAATGTAGATAGCCTCTTCATCTTGACTAATTGACTTGCTTCTCTGTACCCTTGCACTCAAGCCTCCTCCAAGGATAGAGCATTGATCACACTTGCACCAATGATTTGCAACTATTCTCCTTGGTTAGCACTTCATCCACACTAGTTTGTCTTCTCTTAATTGGGAATGGACTTGTAACAGATAATGTACAATGTATTATGCCCTATTCTCTCATACATTTCACTTGAAAATCTCTACTCGAGACTCTCAAAGAATAGGTTGCACATTTAATCACAGTGGAAAACTTTTTCCTATACTTACAAACTTAGCATATGCTTCACTAGCTCTCTCTTCACTTGCCTTTTGACTTGTGCATATGCACACTTTTTGGTACTTCTCTTTTGTCCATGTGTCTCCTAAGATCTTTGTCTTGGCCATGTAACCCACTCTTTGGATCATTGTTCCACAGACACACACATTACCCAAAATTTTTGTATACCTTATCATGCTTTGAACCTTAGGTGGATCTTCATGAATCTTCTCGTGTATAAATCTTGGTCCACCAAAATCCTGTTTTTTCCTATTGTGACATTGCACACTTGACATTTTCCAACATAGATATATAAGGGAGGGCTCACATGGAGCTTCCAAAATTCATATAAGGGAAGCTTTACTTGGAACTTTGAAAACCTCAACACACCTAATGGCCACATGTGCACCACCTGTGCACCGATTCAGACTCAATAGTTGTCCATCACCTAGTGGGATCTCCATCTCAGAGAGCATAACTAGAAACAATAGATGTAGGTACCACTCAACTAGATAAATAGCAATTGTCAAAATATCCATTGAAAAACCATATCCACCACTGACTTATGATGATGAAGAAACATGCCACTGGAACAAAATGAGAACTGACAGTTTAAATGTGTGAAGTAAAGACAAAGGGCTACTATAGTTGCTATGGAAAATTGAGGGAGAAAATAGGGTAGGGTGGCTAGGATGGGGGGGGGGGGAGAAGTGTATGGGTGGGGGAGAAAGATTGGGATAAGGGTGTAGGGGAGGAGTAGGGGTTTGGATGGGATAGGAAAGGGGGGGGGGGGGGGGGGGGGGGGGGAGGGTAGGGGAGGGATAGATTTGGGAAGCGGAGCAAGACAAAGAAAACCAATAGAATGGGTCTATAATAGGTGTGCATGTGAAGAATGTGGAACATATGGGTATTTGGAGATGAAATAGGCCATGTGTAACATGTGTACTAGAAAATGAACACGTGCAATTGGAAGAGAAAAGAGATGTTTTAACCAAAAGGAGAAAAAAGATAGGAATTTGGGAAAACTAACGGTGACATTGGATTTGAAAGCATTGGCAAACATGCAAAAAACTCTAGAATAAAAGAAAAGGCCACTCAAAGTCCAATCTAGAGCCACAAGGGGTTCACCAATGTGAAAGAAAAATATAAATAAAAGATAAATGAAAAGAAAAATGTATGAAAAATCAAAGAGAAAAGAAAAATTAAGAAACTAATAAATAAATATTAACAATAAATGAAAATCAAAACAAAAAAAAACTAAAAGAAAAGATTAAAGAATATGCTCCCAAGCGGATATGGGGGGAGGGAGCAACTAAAACCATAAGCTAAAGTTTTATTCTTAGCAAGGGGAGGGGTGGTGAGGGGGAGAGAGAGAGAGAGAGAGGGAGGGGGGAGAAGGGGGAGGGGGGATAGAGAGGGAGAGGGAGAGGGAGAGGGAGAGAGAGGAGAGAGACGGAGAGAGAGAGGGGGGGGGGAGGGAGGGAGGGTAGAAAGAATGAGGACAAGGGGCAATCAGGACTGGAGGGGACTTTTGATTTGATAAGAAAAAATAAGAGGGATAGGGGGTTAATTTTCTAACCAATTTATATTACAAAATACTAAAAACTTGATAAAAATACTTCAAAAGTAAAAAAATCTTAAGTTAAAAACAATCTAAAAAATTATATGGGTTGGGAATCAACTTTCTCATCCAAGAGTAGTATGAAAAAGTCTATATTGGAGCGAAAAAATCCTCAAAAAATGGATGGAAAATAGTAGAAAATTCTTTAAAAAACCTAGAAAAATTTTTGAAAATTAAGAAAAAATACCTCGTAGGAAGCAACTACAAGCCACAAAGTATTGGGAACCAAAGGTGCCCATTGTGCTCCCACAACAATGAAAAAATTTTTGTGGTGAATTGCTCTAATGCCAATGAAGTGGTGTAATGGTAATGCACCAAATTGGATTTCCTTTTGCAAGAGCTTTATGATCATTCTCTTGTAATACAAAAAAGAGCACTAGGTGATGCGCATGGTACTATGCACAAACCTGCAAAACATGCAAAATACACAATACATAGAGAGAGAACAAACCACATATACCATATGTTTCACAAATAAGGTTAAACTCACAATACACAATACATAGAGAGAGAACAAACCACATATACCATATGTTTCACAAATAAGGTTAAACTCACAGTTTGTGGTTGACCAACCCCTCTATGTTTTATTAAAGAACCTATACAAAAGTGTCAGGTTGACATTGAAAACTTTCACCTAGGCAATAACAATAACATTCCAGGTTGACATTGAGAGCTTTCACCTAGACACTAACAATAGCATTCTTAGTCATCATCATCATCCTCCATATCAATGGGCTTCCATGTCCTCGTTTAAATAAAGCAATTATGGAAAAATTAAATCAATTAGACTTGCATATCTTAAAGCTATCTTTATCTTTCAAACTACAACCTTTCTTAGAGATACTTGCATCACCCTTGGATCCACAAGATCCTTTGAGATTTCTAATACAAGGATATGAAGATTCTTTTTAGTACTGATGTGAAAACTAAAATATGGCTAAGACTCAAACTTTTGAAAAAAAAAACTAGTAAAGCTTCTTGTTATATTTAGGTGATGTATGTGCCTAGAGGAACAAGTTCAAGCTACACTAGTTCCTAGCTCGACGGATAGGCAAGGCTAAAATCTAGAAAACCCTACATTCGAGTGCTAAATGAATAGGGAAGGACTATATATTTGTTGGGGGATGAGTTCCAATCACATCATTTCATTCTAGATGGTGGCTAGACAAGGGCCGTATATTGTTTCTGAGATGAGTTCCAAGCACATCTTTCCATTCTCCAACACTTGGTCTCAAAGCACAAAGCTCTTGGGGCAAGAGAGATGGCATAAGGCTTTTCGATTGTAGACTCATACAAAAAAGATGGCACATGGTATGGGAAAGGTATTGATGCAAATGCATCATCAATACTTTTATGAAGCCTTTTCATTATTTCAATAATATGATACTCTTGGACTTGGTAAATATTGCTATGCTCAAATGAGTTTTATAGAATAGTGAATTTGCGTTACAACTTCTTGATTAGATCTTACTCACATGCTATAGTTATCTAGACATTGTCTTTACTACATATTGTGTCAAAGATATGCAATGGTTTTGGTTGGTTTTGCGTAGAGAAAAATAGAAACAAAAGCTTATATGGTACTGTGTGTGCTTATTTCAAGCGGCATGTTTATTGGAGATCTTACTAGTGTAACATGCACATTCTCTTCTAAATTCTAAGTTTTGGACAATTTCTCAATCGAGAACAATTATGCAACATGTTTATGTGTGTATCTTTGTGTTATAAATTAAGTTTATGACATGAGGGTCCAGCAAGTTCAAACAAATCTGAGATTGGACATCATTTGGTCATTCAAGTGTACAAAAACCTCAAGAGTAGACTTAAGTGAAGGTGCTTATGCTTCTAGGAAAGCAAAGGTGCTTGGCCTAGTGGTTAAGTCATATGGATGAGAAGGAAGAAGTCTTAGGTTCAAGTCCTACAAGAGACATGGGAGAGTGTTTTGTCTCAAGAGCTCTAGAGCCTTCTAAAAGCATCCACTTGAGTTAACTCCAATTGACTAGGACACTTGGTGCATATGTAGTTACATGGCTGACACTTGGATGGTTTGTATCCATTTGTCATAGTAGGAAGTCCCTTAGCGAGAGCTATATATAGAGGAATATGGTTGGGAGGTAAAAGATACTCACCTCTCTGTGTGGTCCTCATAATGTTGCATTGATCTGCACAAAGAATTTGGTCTCAGCAACAACCTCTTGAGCTTATAAAACTAGACAAAGTTTACTTGAACTTGTAATTTTGTTTATGGAACACATGATGTGCTTTAGGCAATTTGGTATATGTATATTTGGCACATGTAGATGCCTTAGGGAAATTTATATTAGCACACATGTTTGTGCTCTTGTAACATTCATAGTATGCTCCAATGTTGAGGGGAAAACATTGTATTTTCTTTGTAAGAGAGAAATGAGGAAAGGTAAAGCAAGTGCAAGTGCATCTCAAAGCATCAAGGAATATAGAGATGGAAGGCTCGATGGAAGGCATCTCCTGCAACATTGAAGAGTCATTGGATCATTCGATCATCACAAGGAAGACTCCTTATATCTTCATTTCTCGTTTTCTTGTATATGATTTGGTTGCATGATGCATAGTTTAGGAAACATGCATGGCCATGAAGATGAACTGTAGGAATATTTAAATACTTTTTTAAGCATTTGTGAAAGAATTATACATGTCCATTCAAGGAAAGAAAGAAATAACATGCATATCCACTTCCACGCATCTTTGCAACGTTACCTATGGTATGCTAGTTTTTAGAATTAAGGGAAAACAAAGTAGCATACAAAATTATTAAATAGAGGGATATTATTTGATATCCAAGAGTTTATCACTAAATGATGGGAGATAATCCTATTCATTGCCACCTAAGAGAAGATCATTGAATCTTCAATATAGTCTCATGGATTATTTCATGGAGACTAAGGGGCACATATGATAGGAGCCCAAAGAGTGAGTAAGTTAACTCTCTAGTTATTGAAGGTAAGGAACCTTCAAAAATATTCTCTTAATACTAGAGACTATGGGGTGTAGAGGAAAATGCCCATACGGAGTCGTATTTTGATTTCTTAGAAGTAAATGTAGTCAATGTATATCAGGGCTAGCTAATCTAGATGGCATAGCCTAGATGGAAAGCACTTAGAGTGTTTGGCATCACTTATGGGTTTCACAAGGAGCATTGATACATGCTCACACGACTCACTTAGGTCTTAGTATTGACCTTAGCTCACTTATGAGCAATGGATTCCATTCAGAGACGAAGTTAGATAGGATGCCATATATTAAGGGAATCTAGTAAATACCTATTTTGGTACTTATGAACTATCTTGACTTGGACAATTGATAATCTATGTATCATAACCAATATAGTCTATTTATACCATATGGGATTCACTAGAATCCACTAGATATGGTACATGAGAGTTCCATCTTTGTGATGTGAGCTAGGTATATGATTTGTTTAGTGGAATTGTGCTTCCATGGATTGTAGATGAAAATCATTGGTATGGGATGGTGGGGATAATTTCCCTTTGAGAACTCTTCTTCTATGTCCATGAAGAAAAGGGCTCATCATCCATATATTATGATTTCTACTAGACTTAGGAGAGATATTTTGTGGATATCTCTTAGTTTGTACTTTAGGAGTAGAGCATTAACTCTATTTAGAAATTCATTGAGCCTATTCTCATAGTAGTGTTCCTTTACTTGAGAGTTGGTTCTCCATTGATTAGGAAGGAAAATAAGTTGAAGAATTATATGTTCTCCTGTATGGAGAGTTGAGCCAAAGAAATCTCTCTTTTAAGAGAAAGGAAAAGTGGAATAGGTCCCACTACTATATCCTTCTTCTTTAGAAGAGATGGATAGAGTTTATATACTCTTTAGATTTTCTAGATAGGAGTGACACTATTCTATCAAAGATGAAAGGGAGATAAGATAGTCAATGGTTAGATTGAGTCCCACTTGATGATTCCTAGAGAGAACTAGCGAGTCCTAGTGATGGTCTTCAACTAGATGAGTAGTCCTAGTTGTTGGCATTGGAAGCTAGGGATCAATGGTGACTTTTCTCTTTAGTGTTATTACAAGTTAGGGATAAATTTGACCTTTTCGGTTACCAAAATCTTAGTCAGTGTTTCATCATGAGGATGATGATTGATCATCAATTAGGAGAATGGGTACTTAGGGATTATCTGAATCTCAAAGGGAATCCTTCCTTGTATTCTTATGGCAAAATATAAGGAAGAGAAAATGTTAGAGTTTGCATTAATGCCAATAGAAGTTATGACGAATGCCATATGTGATGAAAGTAATAATTCTAGCTCTAACTATACATATAGTGCTCAATTTGAGAAACATATATGATGGTTAGGCGCTATTGAAGCACCTAAAGAATCCAATGATGTTCTTTCATGGATTTTTAGTAGGACCCCATGGTTCACTAAGGTAATAGCTTCTCAAATTCATGGCGCAAAGTTCAACATAGAAGATTTAGGTGATTTTGAGATAGATTGTAACTTGGGTAGGGATTTAAAGGGTATCAAATGCATGTTAGGCTACAAGAAAGGTGCATTTGGTCTTTATCCATGTCCATTTTGCTTAAAAGGTTATAAACTAAGAAAGGGACAACAAAAGAGACTATATGATTTAGATGAATACATAGATGCACCTACTTGTGCGGAATGGGATAGACCTTTGTGAAGGTGGCCAATGTTAGAAAAACCTAATCGTGACACATTAAATGAAGATGAGAATCCCATTATTCCATTTCCATTAGTTAATGTTCACTTTTTCACATTGCATATCTTCATGAGAATATTCGATAGATTATTGAAGTTCTATATAGAACATGCATTTGCCATGAAGTGAATTGATAAATATGTACAATCCATCAAAAAATTGAAAGAGCTTCTTAATTCAATTGTTGTCATGGTGGTAACATAGCTCTAGTTGTCAGAAAACTTGGTGAATCCCAAGATAGTTTGCAAGAAGTATCGATGACAGGGAAGAGGGCAAGATTTTTTTTTAGAAGAGATATTAACCCTTTAAAAAATGATTGTGGGGGGCTATGGAAGGACTTGTGCATGATCACCACTAATAATGATTATCAAATTGACCTTATTAATATGCAAAAGGTTTGTTCGTGCTTAGATAAGTTGTTAGGCTTAATGAGTCTTACTCCAACAAAAATGTGTGTCAATTGTTTCAAGTTACATTAATGGACTTCACAAATTGTTTCATCCTATCTTGGGGAGAGGGCAATATTACACATTATATTGTAAACTTTCTAAATCTTTCAAATTTTTTTACTGAGAAGAGTTTATCATACGTACTCATAATGTTTCAGCATATTTTATTTGCACATAGAGCATTTTTCATGCATCGATATGGATTATTGGAGACTTTTAGTACACAAGGAATGGAGAAGTTGTACTACATGGTTAGAGGTGTTTAGTTAAAAAAAACAAAACATGGTAATGGTGGAATGCAGTCAAGCTACATTGAAGAGATGTTTAATTTGTTTTATCATATTACATTTTCAAGGATATATGCAATGGAACACAACAAGGAGTTGAAATGACAAAATCTACAAGAATTAATCAACACAACATGACTAATGGAAAATGGAAGTCAACATTGGAACCTTTACATCATGCTCAATGACAGGCTACAAGAACATGAGAGGGTTCGTCTTGGAAATAAATTCACTCAATCCATTCATAGTATTTTTTTGATACATCATGGTATTTCAATCCAATACACCCTTCTCTAGTTTGTAATTTTTAAAGGAAATTTTTTATTTTTTAACTATTTTTGTCCATTCAAATGTGAACAAAACCTTTTTAAGTGAAACTTTATAAGAAGAGACTCATTGTCTCATTTCAACATTCTTGCACTGTAGAAGATGGCACGAACAAAGCCAAATGCTAGGAAGGATCCCATTAACTTTCCTAGCTACATGCAAGGCACTTAACGACCACCATGGATGAATCTCCACAAAAGACCACATAGTGTATCACGCTCCACATCCCATCATGAAACAGGTCATGGAAATAACTCTCAAAGTGAACAATCACATGATCAAGAAGTGACACATGGACAATCCAAGGAATTGACTACAAATCTGTTGGGTGTGTGTAGAAGTGCAAGAGACACACGAGAAGCACACACAAGGAGCACGAACGTAGAAAGACACACGGAGAAGATGATGGTTGGAATAGCTCTCACTATTGATCATGAACTGAACTGAAGTAAGAGCTGAATAATATCCCTAAGTACAAAGTACCACCACATATGAGAGTATCAAGTATGTGGTAACATGGGGAAAAAACTTCTAGCCAACACTAGAGTAAAAAGTGCCCATGTATAGGGAAAAGGTTCACATCAAAGCTACTCGAGGAGCACATAAGTGTAACAACCCCCCCCCCCCCCCCCCCGTGCGAATGATGTGAACACATACAGGGAGTGACAGATCAGCCCCCACAAGGTAATAAGCCTAAAGCTTTGCGAAAAGCTTCAATTTTTTTCCGTGGAAGAGCTTTGGTGAATATGTCTGCCACATTATCTTGTGTAGGCACATATACCAAATCAATATCTCTTGCATGAAGGCTCTCTCTCACATAGTGGTAATGCACCTCAATATGTTTGGTCCGTGCATGAAACATTGGGTTTCGTGCAACAACCAAAGCACTCTGACTATCAGTGAGAATATGCGTAGCAGCATCAATCTCCATGCAAAGATACATCAATAGGCGTCTCAGCCATATACAATCCACTATAGCTGTGAAAACTGCCTTGTACTCAGCTTCACAACTCGATGTCGCCACTCTAGGTTGCTTCTTACTCAACCAAGATATGCATGAGTCTCCAAAGAAAAAGCAATTACCACTAGTGGACACACAAGTATCGTAACAAACAGCCCAATCACTATCTGTAAAAGCATGCAAGCATGGCTGAATATCTCTTCCATAAAAGAGACCTAAGCTCAAAGTGCCTCGAAGATGGCTAAACACATGTTTCACCGCTTGCTAATGCTTAGCGCCAGGGCTATGCATGAATCAACACAACTGGGAAACTGCATATTGTATATCCAGCCTTATGTTGCATGCATATATAAGACATCCCACAGCTTGCTGATAAAGAGAAGTGTCAAATGCATCACTGGAATCCTCAACTGAGAACCTGAATCCTGTCTCAACTGGTGTGGAAACTGGCTTGCAATACTCAAAGTCAAAATGCTGAAGTAGTTTTTCAACATACTTTGCTTGATGCATAACAATTCCCCCCTCAACGGATACAAACTAGATGCCAAGATAGTAGCTCAAAAGACCAAGATAAGTGACATCAAAAGTATGCTGCAAATCAGCCATAAGAATGTCAAGTTTTGCATCACATGACCCAGTCAAGAGTATGTCATCGACATAAAGAACAAGCACTATAAAATCAGCCCCATTTTTACATACATAGAGTATGCTTTCAATCGGACTACATGTGAATCCAAGAGCAATCAAGTGCTTATGGATTTTATCATACCATGCATGTGGAGCTTGCTTGAGACCATACACGGCTTTATGCAAGCGACAAACCATATGCTCTTTCCCTTTCATAGCAAATCCAAGAGGTTGCTTCACATAAACCTCTTCTTGCCAATCACCATTCAAGAAGGTTGTTTTTATGTCCAATTGATGCACTTTCCAACCTTGATGGGCAGCCAATGCAACCACGGTACGAATGGTAGTCATGCATGAAGTAGGTGCAAAAGTTTCCTCATAGTCAATGCCATGTTTTTGCACATATCCTTTGGCAACCAATCTAGCTTTGTAGCGATCAATGCTACCATCAGATTTTCTTTTAATCTTATAAACCCACTTTGTACGAATGGCATTCTTTCCTTTTGGCAATTCACATAACTCCCAAGTACCATTCCTATGTATGGAATCCATTTCTGATTGCATAGCACTCGTCCATTGTGGATTGTCACATGCATCTTCAAAAGAAAGTGGCTCTTCATTACATGTTGTAGCAATAAGAGAATAATCCACAAAATTACTTGATGCATGGTGAGAGCTTGATCTTGTTCTACCAAGTAAAGGTGCACTCAATTTGCTGTCCTGTAAAGTTTGTTTCAACCACTTTGGCATAGATTGTGCACTCTTGATAGACATGCGTTCATTATGCAAAACATCTTCAATATGTACATCATGCGTGGGCTGATTTTCATGCTCATTTTTAGCCATATTTTGACGCAAATGTTCAGCCATATGTGGTTGGAAATTTCCAACAATTTTGACAATTTTTGGCTGAAATTTTTCAACCATCTTTGGCTGGAAATTCTCTGCATTTTCAGCCCTATTTGGCTGGAATTTTTCAGCCCTTTGAACCTCAGTTGGCTGATCTACATGGCCATAGTCAAGCGCACCATTTTGGAACAAAGGCATGAGTGTATCGAACACATCTTGTGAGCTAACTGTTGGCTGTTTTTTGCATTCAAGTAGAGGAAAAACTGAATTTTCAGCAAATACCACATCTCGACTCACAATAATTGTGTTTGTCAATGGATGGTACAACTGATATCCCTTAATTTCAGCACTATAACTAACAAATATACATTTCTTTGCCTTGTCATCAAGTTTGTGACGTTGTTGTGATGGCACAGGAGCATATGCCAAACAACCAAACACACGCATATGACTAACCATAGGCTTATGACCATTCCAAGCCTCATAAGGAGTGATGACTCTCAATGCTTTTGTAGGGCATCAATTCAACACATAATTTGCACACATGGCTCCTTCCATCCAAAACTTATCAGGAAGATGCTTTCCTTTAACCATACATCGTGCCATTTCAAGAAGAGTTCTATTTTTACGCTCGGCAATACCATTTTGTTGAGGTGTATATGGCACCGTACATTGGTGTGAAATACCTCTTTCACAAAGAAAAGCATTAAACTCATGTGACATGTATTCATCACCACGATCCGTGCGTAGAGTCAAAAGCTTTTGTGAAGAAAAATTTTCAGCCATAGCTAAAAATGCTTTGAAGCAAGAAAATACCTCATTCTTTGCTTTCATAGGATACACCCATGTATGGCGAGTAGCATCATCAATGAAGGTAACAAAATATACATGCTTCCCAAAAGATGGAGTCTTGACGGGACCACATACATCACTATGAACGAGCTTCAATTTTCTTGTAGTGTGTGTATGACTATCTTTTGGAAAAGAAGCACGATGCATTTTTCCAAGAATGCAACCTTCACATGCATGCTTTTCAATGGACTCAAGTGTAGGCAAACCAATAACCATGTCCTTCTTTTGCAAGTAAAGCAAACTATTGAAGTTCAAGTGACCAAAACGAGCATGCCAAAGCTCCATTTTAGCCATGGAAGAAGTTTGAGCAACCAAGGCATTCGAGGCAGCCCTCTTGTATGTATCCATGCGATAACATTGACATCACGATAACATTGCCACTATTGAAATCATGAACCATACACTTATCATCAACAAAGTGTACATGAAGTCCAGCTTTGGCTATCAACGGAACTGAAATTAAGTTCTTCTTTATATCGGACACATACAATGCATTTTTCAAGAGAATCACACCTCCATTTGCAGCCGTAAGCTCAATTTCTCCTACTCCAATGATAGGATAAGAGGCATTGTTTGCACACACCACATGTCCTCCTTTGGGTGCATCTTTCAAAGAGGCAAAAAATCTTTTGCATGATGTTATGTGCTTTGAAGCACCACTATCAAAGAACCAATTTGAATCAGCCTCACTCACAACCATACATTTAGAATGCAAAAAAGCATCATAATGACATGTAACAACACATGCCCAAAAATCCTGAGCCATGTTAGCTTCATCATTCTTTACATTTGCTGAATTTTCAGCAATAGACATGCCGGATTCCTTCTTCTTTTCATTGTGTTTAGCAAGCTTTCTACACTCATCAATAGTATGATCAGCCTTCCAGCAATACTTGCATCTCTTCTTCTTTTACAAATCACCATCATTAGAGGAATGAGTGGAAGAGGAAACTTGAGGCTTTGGTTTTGATGAACCCAAAGCTGAACCATACTTACTTTTCCCTTTTGTGAGATAGCAAGTGCTTGCGTTCCCTCAATCAAACCACTCCTTTTCACTGTAGATTGCTCTTCTTGCAAAAGAAGAGACACAACCTCATCACATGCATACATATTAGGATTTCCTTTTGCAACCAAACGGATTGTAGTAGCAAAGCTTTGAAAAGATTCCAGTAATCCTTTCAACAATGTAGAAATGAGTGATGCATCCGAAATGATCTCATCTATGTTTACCAATTGCTCTTTCAAGTCCTTGATGCATGTCACATACACATCCACCGACTCATTTTCAGCCATACATACATCCTCAAGTTTCTTTCTCAAGTTTCTTCCTCAAGTATGCAACATGTGCTTCATTACGCACGACATACAAAGAAGCAAGAGTCTCCCATGCCTATCTCGATGTAGAACATGACCAAATGTGTGGAACTATATGACGCTTCACTGAAAGTGCAATCAAAGCATGAGCTTGAGCATCTTTTCCATCCCATCTAAGCTGCTCCTATGTAGGTGGAGAACGAGAAACCATTGTACTTGAAGAAGAAACTCCATCTGTGAGAGTAGACTATGAAGTAGAAGCACTTGCGGGTCTTCGATCTATATCTGCCACTATATTCCAAAGTTGTTTAGCAAGAAGAACATGCTTCATCATGTAAGACCACATTGGATAGTTGGTCCCATCAAGCTTATCTTCAGCTTGAAGCATGCCAAACAAGTCATTGCTGCCGCGAAAAACCAAAACTTGAGAAGGAGCTGAACCTGCTCTGATACCACTGTTGGGTGTGTGTAGAAGTGCGAGAGACACATGAGAAGCACACACAAGGAGCACAAATGCAGCAAGACACACAGAAAAGACGATGGCTGGAATAGCTCTCACTATTGATCATGAACTGAATTGAAGTAAGAGTTGAATAATATCCCTAAGTACAAAGTACCACCACATATGAGAGTATCAAGTATGTGGTAACATGGGGACAAAACCTCTAGCCAGCACTAGAGTAAAAAGTGCCCATGTATGGGGAAAAGGTTCACATCAAAGCTACTCGAGGAACACATGTGTAACAAAATCAACCATAATCACCACCACCACCATTATGATGAGCCTCCATCACCCAAAAAACCAAAAATGAAAAGGCACAAGAAGTGTGCTCAAATAAAGGTAGTTCTCTCTGACAATTTTGATGAGTCTCCAGAGGATGATTCACAACAATATAGAACTCCTCCACAAGATTCATAGTCAAGTGAGGAGAGTTAGATAGAGGCACCATATATAAACCAAGAAATACCATCAAATCATAGGGTGAACATAGTTGTCAAGACTCTACCAATGAATCAGGGAGCCATACCAAATGATGAAGAGAGCTACCAAAGCCAACTACAACATTTAGAACAAGGAGCAAGCTCAAGACATGTGCAACATAAAAAGAAGGTCTTCAAACCCCTTCGTAGACCACCCCAACCAAGACCACAAAAAAATGTCCGACAAATACCTCCAACACCAAAAGCAAGAGCACCACAACAAAGAAGAAGTTATATGGGGCATTTCCAGAGATAAGGCACCATTAAAAGACAGTTGAGATGTTAATACCTAGAAGACCCTTTGCAAGGGTGGTTAAAGAAGACTTACAAAGATATTATGTGGGATGAAAGATCCAAGTTCTAGTTTTAGAAGCTTTACAAGAGGCAAGAGGAAGCATATTTGATATCAATGCTTGAGGATTCCAACCTGTGCACAATCCATCCTAAGAGGGTTACTATACAACCCAAGAACATACAATTAACTAGGAGGATTAGGGTTGATCATAGCTAAGATTTGTAAATAGATCTCTCCATACAAGAGAGTTTTTCTAACTTTGAGTATTTCGAATGAAACATGAGCACTTCTTCTCCATTATTTTTTCTATCATCTATTTCCATGTTTTTTTCTATTGTAGTCTCACATATCTCATTGATTTTTATATATTCTCTTCTTTGTGTCATAAAGTATTAGCAATATACCATCAAATATGTCACTAGGATCATTGTACCATGTTGTTTAGGCTAAACCAGAACCAGCCATGGAAAGGGGAGAGAGCTCCAAAGCATTGGAGTGGCCTCTCCCACGTTTTTGTGTTTTCGCCTTTTTCGGCTTTGTAACAATGTTTGGGATCACTTGTCTTGTTGTTAGAGTACGTTTTATGTCTTTATGCCATTGATAGCTTGTGAAATCAAATTGATAAGTCACCAGGGATCACTTAACCATAATGATGCCTAAAACATGCTTGAAACATCTATTTGATATGGTCATATGTCTTTGCATGTCCCTAAATGGCATAGGAAGGCCAAAACTAGCCATGCCACAGAAACACGGAGCAAGGCTCTACAAATTGCTTGCAAGGGCTTTTCTTGCATTTTTCTGATAGGGCATTTTTTGACCTCCCTATGCCATGTATTACACATTGAGTATCATATACATACAAACATGGGTTGAATTTGTATCTTATGAAAAAGCCAAACCAAAGCTCTCTAAAACCTCTACACAAAAATTTCAAGACCTTGGTCATTGTGATGCTTGAAAATTCCATGTGATGTACCCATCTTCTTCAATATGTTCCTATAGGTCATGGGAAGGACAAATAAAGCCCTACCACATGTTGGAGGAGATGGTGGATAGATTCTAGAGATGAAGTGGTGCTACAAATCCCTACTTCACACAAGCCTAGAACAAGTTGAGGAGGGTAAAGTAGACCCCTTGAGCCTTCCAAGAATCACAAATAATCACCTAAGTGATTTGGAGTATGATCCTCTAATCATTGGATCAAAACAGATAATTAGGAGATTGAACAATGAGCTAAAACGTGTTATTTTGGTCTCTACACCTGCTCAGTAAAACGAACAGTGCTCATAATGTGCTAGAAATTGATAAAAATCCTTTTGCCAGTTTAATTGACTTAGATAGCTACCAATCACAAGTTATTTCACTTGAAATGATCAAGTGTACTCAGAGAATTATGCTTAGCAAGTTAGATGACCATCCCGACATTTTTGGGCTTCAACAATATGTAGATCAGTGAGGAGATATTTGAAGATATCTCGAGATTGACTGACGCAATGACAATGAAACTTTGCATCAACAAAATAGACAGTATGCTGACTCTATTCCACTTTAAATCACACCAAATGATCAAGTATGCATTGAGAAACAAGGCTAAGAAATTCACTGTTCTGAGATGAACATGATAGAGAAGAGAGAGTGAGATATGATCAACATGTATTATTAATGCACCTAGATTACAATGTTGTTGGAAATGAAAACATTGCACAATGTGAGGGCAATGTTGGAGCTATGATATGAGCTCAACATCAACAAAAGATCCCTCTAAAAACTCTTCCAATTCAGGCTCCCTTACGTGAAATTTTGATCTATCTTTTATAGCTAGAGTTGGAGCCATTTTTTAATTCAAATTCAAACTCTTACCATAAAGTGTATCCTAAACTTTAGGACTTGTTTCCTCATCAATCATCTACCAACCAATTTGTGATTTGATTCCTCCTAACTCCATGTGAGAGTAAGTGCTATTATCATATGCACTTTTACAAGGATAAAAGTAAATGCCTTTTTTACAAGGAAATAGTCATATGTGACTTTTAATGATTATATGAAGTGAGTGTTAATTGTTCAAGTATGTAGGCTTGGACTCATTTGCACCAACAGTTCCCCTCTCAAGCCTAACATGCTTGTTCTTCATTTCTTCTTGATTTCCTTCAATCCAATCATCATCTTGAACCTGTTCGATTTGGTGCCTACACATTGTAGATTTGTAAACACATAGGAAAATTGGATGTCCTTGCTAAGTAAGTTGTCCTATACAGACACCTTCCTTGGGAAATACCTTTACTTCGTGACTTTTCTTGATGATTTCTCCAAACATGCATGGATGTATTCAAATTCTAGAGTGTTTATGTGCTTCAAACAATTTCTGGTTATGGTTGAAAACTTATCAGCATGTAAATTGGGCACTCTCCATTATGATCGAGGGGGGAAATATATGTCTTATGATTTTAATGCATTTTTGGTTAAGCATGGGATAAACCATTAGTGCACACTACCATATACACATCAAAACAATTGCTAAAAGAAACAACATGTCTCTCATGGAGATGGCAAGAGGTATGGTCAAAAGTAAGTCCTTACTTCATAGCTTCTAGCTTGATGTTGTTATGTGTGCAACATATGCACTTAATAGGTGTCCCACCAAAGCACTACAACTGATCACTCCATATAAGGCTTGGCATGGTCAAAATCCATCTATTGTTCATCTATGTGTCTTTGGTTGTCTTGCATATGCATTAGTGCTTGATGCAAGAAGTTGGATGATAAAGCAGTGAAATTTATTTTTGTTGGGCACAGTTCTAAAAGCGAAGGTTGTCGTCTATATTGTCCACAAACTAAACACATTTTGGTTTTTTGTGATGTTGTTTTTGTGAAAGATGCAATTCACCATTACTTTCATGTGCCAAGGAGACTTCAATTAGCTATAAGGATGTGTACGACACTTTGCTGCCTCTTTTTATGGGTCGAAAGTCAAGTGTTGGTGCAAATGAGGCAATTTCTCAACCTTTATAGGTTTCAAATAATGATGTAGATCATTCCATTTATGATGTAGATTAACACGATGCACTTGTCAATGAGAAGGTTAACATAGAAGAGCTAAAACAATGCCTAAATGATTGGTGCAGACTTTAAGAAAGAGAAAATTAGATGCATCATTGTCATATTATACCTTTTCAGCCTATGATAGTGCTTCCTTTGCATCAGATTGCTATGCAATGGATGGGTTTAGTCTTTGAGATGAAAATGAGCCAATTTCCTTTGATGAAGCAAAAAAATCAAAAAATTAGATGGTTGTTATGCAATTAGAATATGATGTTATTATGAAGAATGGTACTTGGTCTTTATGTGATTTTTCTCCAAGAAAAAAGGCCATTGGCACTAAATAGGTATACAAGCTGAAATGTAAGCTTGATAGAACAATTGATAGGTATAAGGCTAGGTTTGTTTCCAAAGGTTATGTTTAAGAGAGAAGCATTGATTTTGATGAGACTTATGTGGGAACCGTATGACCATTGTTCAAAACATTTGTGCACTTATAGCTCATCATGGTTGGAATTTACATATTGGATGTTAAAAATGCATTTTTGAGTAGTGACTTACATGAAGAAGTGTATGTGTCTTAGCCACATGGTTTTGTGCAAAAAGATCATGAAAACAAAGTGTGCAACAAAGTGTGTAGACTGAAAAAGGTGTTATATGTTTTGAAGCAAGTACCACATATTTTGTATAAAAAGATTCATGCCTACTTGATTGCACATGGTTTTGAGAAGAATACAACTAAGAGCACCTTAAAACTTAAGCATGTAGATGATGTACCTCTCATCATTTTTATATATGCTGATGACATGTTGCTCATTGCTCCTAATAACAAGCATATTGCTAAATTTGAGGCTGATTTGCATGCCTCTTTTAAGATGTTAGATTTGGGGCATTTGCATCATTAGTTTGACAGTCAACCTATGCAAGTTGATGGGGGAATGGCTTTGTGTCAAAAAAATATATATTGAAACATTATTGTAGCATTTTGGCCTTGAAGATTGCAAAGCTATTTCCACTCCCATGGAAACAAGTTCACGGGTGCTTTTTCATGAGGTTGGAGATGCATTTGATGTTGTTCTCTATTTAATTTAGTAGATTGTTGGATGTTGGGTTTACTAATGCATAATGTGGCCTAATATTTAGTTTGTTGTCTCTCACATGATCATGTTTATGCATTTCCTAGGTGTCAAGCATTGCAAGTAGTTAATTACATCTTTTGCTATTTGAGTGGTACTCGACAATTGGGATTGTTTTATCCAAGGGGGGATCATTATCACCAGATTTACATGCTTTTTTTGAATCATACTAGGCTAGTTGCTATGACATTTATGTGTCCACCAGTGCTTTTGCTTCATGCTTGGTAGCACATTCATATCTTGGTTGATTAAGAAGCATCCAATTGTGGCCACTTATAGTTGTGAGTTTGATTATAGGGAAGCTTTCACAATGATCGCTAAGTGTGTCTATCTCAAGAACCTTTTGGTTGATTTGGGTGCTGGTGATTATTCTACCACCAGCATCGTTGGTGGCAGTCAGAGTGCATTGGCAATTATGCGGAACCCTTTGTTCCATGCTCACAAAAAGCACATTGAGGTGCACAATCATTATGTCAAGTTGTGATGACCATGATTAAGGAAATTGATGGATTTGTGTATGTAAGAACCAATAATATATTTTTCAATTGTTAGTATATTTTGATGGTGATGTGTGTGAGCACACTTGGGACCATCAAGGCACTTTTTTTCCCTTTCAAAGATTCTTTTTCACCTCGATTCCTATATATGCCTATAACCCTAATGGGGTACTTATCTTTTTGTACATTCACTTAGTAATACATTTTTTATTGAGCTCAAAATTTCTTCTTCTTTGTGTTGTTTGCATGCTCCTGTAGTCCTTGAATTCCAACAACTACCATCAAAGCATGTCACCTCTTTCAATAGTGGATCCTTGACATACTTTCAGTCATAGTCTTGGAATCACACAAAATATGGTGAGCATACTTGGGGTCATTAGCATAGTCATTGTGAGAGCAATTTCATCATTTTGTGCCCAATGTATATATGCATTTTTGGGTTTTCCAATAAAAGTTCCTCAACGTCTATAGATATCTAATGGAGCTCATTTGGTTCAACTTTTGTAAAAAAAAATCAATTTTTTACATTATGGTACAATCATTGGTCTTAGATGAAAGAAATGATGTATTTTGTATGTTGTATATTGAGGATACATTGGATGGTTCTAACTACCCATTGTGGGCATACATCATGCCTCATATATTGTTAGCAAAAGGCTTATGGAATATTGTCTAGGGTGTTGAAATATATCCCTCTACTCCTGCAATATTGTGACACTAGGTGATGCAGGTGGTGTTAAAGATGATGATATTCATGTTCTTGATCCTACTATAGTTTTGATTGCACCTACTACATGATAGTTTTGTTGGGATGGTAGATATGCAGAGGCACATGCATTGATAGCTTTGTCTATCTTATCCCTCACATTCACCCATTCAAGAAAACTAAAGATTCTTGGGATAGTCTTCCCACACTATACCACGTAAGAAATGAGGCTCATGTTGCTTATCATCGAAATAGTTGGAGCGTGAGCATATGAATGAAGGAGATTCAATGGAAACTTTCCTGACAAAGAGCAAGGATTTAAGAGAGAAGTTGACTTCTCCAAATGAAATCTTGTTAGATAGTTCATGTTCGCAAATTTTTCTTAATGTTCTTTCATAGTCTTATTAGATTTTTACTTCTACTCTTCATTTGAAGATGAAAGAAAATCCAAACTTCTTAACTTTTGAGGAGTTAGTCTTTGTTATGTTGCAATAAGATCAATCTCGATAAAACAAGTCAATTATGCATGTTGTAGACCAAGCCTTCTTAGCTAGTCAAAAGGCCAAAGGTAAATTGATATTGTCTAGTAGTAAGAAGAAATTTGCTAATGATGCACATTAAATGAAGGAAGATAACGATGGTACAAAAACAAAAAAGAAGGAATTGTTTTCAAAGTGTTGTAAGGAAAATGAGCATGTCAATTATAGTTATCCTAAACTAAAAATTGACAAAAAGAAGAACGAGGCTAGGATGGTTGTTGCAAAGGCCTCTACTCCTAAATTGAGTCTCCTAATCTTGTTCAAAACAAAGAATGTGAAGTTAGCACTCATTGCAATTATGACCCATCTTTTCATGACTAGTGTGTGCTTGCAAGGGACCCATATATTTGGTATTTTGACATTGGTACAACCAAACATATTAAATTTTAGCCTAGCTTCTTCGCCTCACTTGAGGCTACTCCGGCTATGGGGAATACTTTCACATGGCCTTGTAACTTATCTTATCTTTTCATGGGAGAAAAGATTTTTCTTACATCTACATATGGAAGAAATTCACTTTATTAGATGCTTTATATATATCAATGTTGGAACTCAAGGTCAAGCACAAGCATGGAAGCACATCAGAAAGGTGGACACACACAAGAAGAAGGAGCAAGTAGGGATCTCCAAGAAGTACATGTCAAATTTTTAGAAGAATCCCCTACAAAAATAGTGATTTCCATCACTAAAAATCATTGTAAATACCATTTTCTATTTTTGTAACTCCATTTTGTTCAAGCCGAGGAGTCCTCGAGCTTGAGGAGTATTAGAAGTATCATCCTACCAATTTTCATAATTTTTAGACTTCGTTTGAGCCCTCAAATAAGCCCTGGAACCTAATTTTTAACTAGGCCGGACACTAGGTCTGGACATGGCCAAAACTAGTCAAAAAACTATAAAAAGAGCTAGAGAGCTCATTTTTGGGGTTAGCTTGTTAGAGAATAGAGCTTTTGTAAGAGAACTCTTTTGCAATCAAAGCTTTCCATTGTTCCTCTCTTTGATCTTACCTTGTGCGCATGTGTGTGTATGTGTGTGCATGTTTGTGTGCTTTCACTCACACACTTGTGCCTTCACTTGCTCGTGGTCTTCATACCGGTCCTCACGTCTCCGCGGATTGACAAGTAAAGGAGGTGGTGCTTACTCTTGAGCTAACCAAATTTTGGCGCCGTTGCCGGGGAGAGAGCTTCGATGACGAGCGTTGTGATGGTAAGATCGTAGATTTGCGACGTTGGAAGGTAAAAAAACTATAATTTTTGTTCATTTTGTGATTTTTCCTCTTCATCTTCATCATCATCATCTCCACCTTCTTCCATCTTCTTCTTCATAGAAATTTCTTGTTTTTTAGTGCATTTTCACCATTTTCATACCATTTTTCATGCATTATTGTGTGGGAAGGAGTTAGGATGTGCAAGGGAGAGCAAGCGCCTGTGTTTTTCATGATTTTCTGCTCATATGGAGCTCGCCATTGCTCGGCGCTGAAAAAATCCGAAGTTCCCACAAAAAAACGCGATTCTGTGATGAAAATCGCGATTCTGTGAAAATTCAATTTTTTTGAAAAATCATGATTTTCTGTTTCCCACCTAAAAGCTTACTGAAAGAATCACGATTCTGTGGTCATTCTCAGAATCGCGATTCTGTGGTAGTGCTCAAAATCGAGATTCTCACAAATCATGATTTTCAGCCAAAAAAAACATGATTATGAGAAAACACGATTCTGTGCTTGTGCTCAAAATCGTGATTCTCTAAATTTTGAAAACCACGATTCTCTGAGACAAAATCGTGATTCTCTAGAACACGATTCTGTGAAAACACGATTCTGAGAAAACATGATTCTGTGCTTGTGCTCAAAATCATGATTCTCTAAATTTTGAAAACCACGATTCTCTGAGACAAAATCGCAATTCTCTAGAACACGATTCTGTGAAAACACGATTCTGTGAAAACATGATTTTGTGGAAACACAATTCTTTGCTCAAAATTACGATTCTCCAAAACACGATTCTCTGCTCAAAATCGCGATTCTCAAAAATCACGATTTTCAGTCAAAAACACGATTTTGTGAAAACACGATTCTCTGCTCAAAATCGCGATTCTCAAAAACACGATTCTCTGCTCAAAATCACGATTTTCAAAAACAACGATTTTCTGCTCAAAATTGCGATTCTCATAAATCACGATTTTCAGCCAAAAACACGATTTTGGGAAATCATGATTCTCAAGGTACAAAATCGTGATTCTCTGGAGATTTAGAGCATCGCGATTCTCTTGAAATTCACAAAATCGCGATTCTCTTGAAGTTCACAAAATCGCTATTCTCCGATTTCACAAAATCGCGATTCTCTTGAAGTTCACAAAATCGCTATTCTCCGATTTCACAAAATCGCGATTCTCTTGAAGTTCACAAAATCGCGATTCTCTTGAAGTTCACAAAATCGCGATTCTCTTGAAGTTCACAAAATCGTGATTTTTTCCAAAAGGTTCTGTTTGCCTGTTTTGACCCCCAGGAGCATGATTTGACATAACTTTTTCATCCAAAGTCCATTTTTTGAGCTCTATAGCTCGTTGGCAAGCTCGTTTTGAATCCTAGACGGCCTCATAAGAATAATGCGTTGATTTTCAGATAGGATAATTTGAAGTTGACCCTCCGGTAGGACCAAGAACCCAAGGGGACTCCAAAGGATTTTGAACCATACTAAGGGGAAATTTTGGAGTCTTAACCAAAGCTTATGAACCTAAGATCTGGTAGACACCTAGGCAAGGATAAACAAAGCATTAGATCTTCTCAGTCTAGTGTCAACCATACAGCTAAGTCTTGGGCACAACAACTAAGTGGTTGTCCTTACGTACTAAGCTCTGACACAAGTGACTCTGAAACGTCTTTTAGTATGGGGAAACCAGCAGGTGGCTCAGGAACTGCCCATCTACAAACACCAAAAGGTCCCTATAAGACACAATTGGAATATATTCGGACCAACCGATTAGGTGCTCGCATCTATGAGGATGGCCTGAGGTGATCAGTGGTCCAACTCAAAAATCCAGATCAACCCTTTGGACTTGAACACCCGGTGGTCAAGTTCAAAGAGGGTTCATACATTGATAAGGAAGGAACCATGTATGTGGTCACCAACCTACCAGATAGGACTGATGAGTTTGGAAATATCATTCCTGAGAATGAGATAGGAGACCTAGAACAATGAAATGTAGGACAAGGACCCCAGACTCCTAGAGGTAAGTCAGTTTTGACCAGAGTGATCACTCGAGACTGGATCACTCAAGACAACAAAAGCATAGAACTATTCTTGAATAGAGAAACAGAGGAAGCCTTTTGGAGATTCAAGCCAGATCAACCTAGCCAATTGGGCATAGTCATCATCTACGAGTTCAAGGATCCAGAGATACGAGGCAAAGTTGTCTACTTGGATAACACGTCAGAGAAAAATTTATTGGTAATAGAACATGATAGACATGCATATACTTGGAAGAGTGAATTGATTTTCCCTCCACCAAGATCCAATGTTTCCCATGGCCTCCAAGGAGTAGGATCATCCCAAGCTCATGAAGCCCAGAGAGAAAGAACTAGAGAGAGACCTGAGGTAAGTTTTGCACACACGGTGGGCAGAAATAGAGCAGGATTTGAAAATGAAAGACCTGAAAGAGAGAGACATCAAGCACATAGGCAACAAAGAGATGAACATGATTTTCCATTGCCTAGACCCCGAGAGCACACAAGAATCCTTAGACCCACTCAAGTGATCAAGGCAATGAAGAATTATTTTGACAGGTCAAGAGATCCTTATGATTATGTGGTTGAGTTCAAACAAGTGTTAAGAGCTGAACAGGTTGAGGATTTATTCACCCAATACGAGGCATTTGGTTTGACTCTTAAGGGCACTGCCTTGGCTTGGTTTCAACCATTGAGTAGTTGCAACTATCACGATATAGGTCAGCTGCTAGACGAATTCATTGTAGAATTTTCCAAGAGTGGTATCAGACATAACACATCATCTTTGATCCACAGTTTCAAGAAACAGTGCGACTAGCAGGTAGAAGGTTCATACAATACCTAGAAAGGTGCCCTGCTCCAGCGTTACCCACACCAACCAAACAAGTGGCTTTGTTCTTAGATGGCTTACTGAGCACAAAGTTAAGATCATATGTGTACTTGAAAGAGCCCAGATCCATAGAAGAGTGTGTGCGGACGTGCATTGACATAGAAGATAACTTGGGTGAGGAGTTAGGATTGTCCAAACTCTATAAGGATTCTGATAGTTCTACTAGTCATACTTCGAAAATCTCCACAGAAATAGATGAGATAGCTGAGCAAGTTGCCAAGAAGCTGGGAGTCCAAAATAGACAAACACAGAGAGTCACCTCATTGAACCGATGTTATATCTGCAGAGGGGACCATATGGCTAACGTATGCGCAATGCAAAACCAAAACATTAGAGAAAGGAATGCTCCATATTGCACTATTGAGAGAAAATACACGAACCACACGGCTCAAGATTGTCCCTACAATAGACAGGCTGTTAGACAAACTTATCAGCAACCTTATCAACAAGGGAGGTATCAGAACCAATACCAACAGCCATATTATCGACCACAACAGCAATATCATGCACAATATAGGCCACAACCAGTCTTGGGAAACCAACCACCAGCTCCTGCTAACGTGATTCCAGTCAAGTATGTTGTGGGAGAGGAAAATCCAAATAGGGCATTGGTGCCACTAACCCCATTGATACCAGATAATGACTCTCATGCTCATAGCTCAGACTACTCCCATGAAGGTAGTCCGCATGCTTATTACACAGAGTCACCTGAACATAGTGAGATTTATCCGTATCAATATGAGGCACCACCTATGGAACAAAATTGGGAGCCAGAATACTCCAATGTCATGTACACAAATGCTAAACCTAGGCCCCAATTGAGACAAGTAAGACCACAAGCCCCTAGAGGACCATGTTTCAGATGCCAGGGTGAACATTTCCTTCGTGATTGTCCCCACCCACCATCTCCGAGTCAAGGACAGGCTATCACAATACAAGCTTTTTGTCCTGATTGTGGCAAAGACCATATCCCCAGAGATTGTCCAAGAAACCCCTCTAGTGCGCCCAAGATTACACCCATTAATGTGGTAGGCTTAGTGGCGGAATCAAGTGCCAGTAGCAGTAATGTGGCACCTGTACAGGCAGTTACTAGGGCACAAGCATTAAAACAAGATAAACCAGTAGAGCAATCGGAGTCGAGTGAATCGCGAGAACCTAGCAAGCAAAAAACAAGAACATGGAAGGATACCAAAGAGAAGGCCAATCGCAAGTGGAATAAAAAGTTATCGGAACTAGAAGAAAGCTTGAAAGACGCAAAAACAAAAATAGAAGACATTGCATCTCAAAACCCCTCGCATGCCGAAACTCCATCTACTCCACCTCATCCCACCCCACCACCCATTGTAAATAGACTGCAGCCAGGGTCTGTTCTTGCAGATCCAACCCCAGAAGCCTTAGACATGATGTTCAAGGCCTACCAAGCTCGACTTCAAGAAGGGCCAACAGCTGCAAACCTAGACAAGAGTTACCCTAGAGCAGATTTAGAGATTGAATGAATGAAAATGTGCATGAAAATGGTAGAAAAAGCTCAAGCTATACTTGAGACTAGTCAAAAGTTCAATCAGACAAACTCTATCAAAACATATTTGCATTTCCAAGGCTTACTAGAAAGATTAGAGCAATTGGTAAACAAACCACAAGTTTCTTTACCTCCACAGGCTCAACCAGTTATTGGGAGAGGAAGCTCACCACCAATGGGAGCTTATGTTCCTAATTCCACGGATGCTGGAATACCTCCTTCAATTCAACAGTACTCTCAAGAGTTCTTGCGGGAAATACAAGAAGAGAAATGGGCCAAGGAGAAGGGTAATTCCCCTCCTATTCTCGAGATCGATGATCTTCATGATCAATTTCCCCAAGACATTCCATCCATTTACGGAGATCAAGTCGAGCAACAAGAAGACGAAAGGATAGATTTTGAATCTAATACCTTAGAAGAACTGCCTCAATTTCCAGGCCCATGGGAATCTGAATCTCTTCATATCAGAGCTCCCACAATACTGGTCAGAGTGAAGAAGGTAATACTTATCTTCCAATCACCTACCAAGGTTACACAACCAAAGCAATCATAGATTCAGGTGCTGGTGTTGCTATTGCGACCACCTCCTTGTGGAAGCAATGGGGCAAACCCACATTAAGACCAACTAGAATGAAGCTTCAAATGGCCGATGGTCATTTTGAAAGACCTCTAGGATTGCTCGAAGGGATAACTCTAACCACTTGTGGTGTGGAGTTTGAACATACATTTGCTGTATGTGACTTTGAGAAAAATAACGTCTATGAGATGATCCTAGGAAGATCCTTCCTATGACAATTGCAAATAGTACAGGATTAGGGAACCAACTCCTTGTACTTACAACACTTAGGGGTCACCACCAAGGTCAATTTGAAGGATTACACTTTCAGAGATGTACCACCCCTACAGTGGAATTCTATCCATAAAGCGAAAGAAGATTCTATCTCTGTGCATTCGGAAAGTTCACCTGATCCATCATGGCTGCATGAAGATACTCATTTGTGGATGTGCAAGGTCGCAGAGGAAGAGGAAAAACGTTTAAAGGCAAGAGAAGAAGGAACTTCGCCAGGAGATAGACCAATTAAAGACCCAGCCTATACACCGATGATCTTTCCAGATGAGGAATTTGAGCCTCATCGTTGGCCAGAAATCTTAGCCACCATGGACATTGTTGTCAATGAAGAACAATGGACACCTCATTGTGATGAGGAGGGTTATGATATCTCAGTGTTCGTGTCAGCCCTTGCTAGAAGAATGTGACCCTAGTGATGTCATAGAAGAAGAAGAGAATGACGATGATATAGAGTCCATTGTGATGGATAGTTGCTTTAACTCAGAGCAGCACTATCTAGAAGATATAGGAGTGTTCACCCAGAAAGAAGAAGAACCTCTCACAAGTATTAAAACGGTAAATTCAAAGGATGGAAGTGAGCGCATTCAAAAGAAAAAGAAAAGAAAAGCAGTGAAACAAGAAGAAGAGGAATCATTGTTTGAAGTACCAGAAAACTTCAAGAAAGCCCAAAATATCACATGGATATGTGCCAAAAGTCAGGCATAGCGACTTCTCAAGTCATTGACCGAAGACCCTTTGTGACCATAGAGATAGGACAAGGGAAGGGTGCAAGGACTGTGAAAGCATTGATTGACTCAGGTGCAGCAAGTAGTGCAGTTAGACTTTCCTACTGCCAAGACTTGCAGTTGAACATCAATCCCATAGAAGCTTATCTCATAGGATTGGGAGGTGTGGAAACCCCTTGTTTGGGCGAGGTGGAACTTCCCATCTACCTTCAAGATGTTCCAATGAAAGTCAAAGCTCTAGTGTGTCAAGATGAGAACCTTACAGAACCACTTGTCTTGGGTCAAGATTGGATCTATGACCATGCAGTTAACTTAAACCTAAGAAGTCAAATTCTTCAAGTTTGGGTACATGAACAATGCATTACATTAGAATTAGAGAACTTCATGCTCCTAGATCATGGCACCACACACTCTCTGAGTTCTTCCAAGACTAATCATATGGAAGAAGATGTTGCATGTGTCAAAAGCTCTATGATGCAGAAGGAGTCAATCATGGAAGACCAGGTTCGAAGGCAGGTGGATCTTTCTTCTTCTCCAAAAAATCAAGTAGCCACAGTAGTGAGTCCACCACACAAGCAAACACAACCGTTCACGACAAATCCTACATCAAATAGAAAGACACTATTCGATAAGAAAGTAGTTCCGAGCATGAAGCAGATCTGGGTACGCAAAGGAGAGCAACCACCAGCCTTGCCCCCACAAATCCCATCCAGGCAAGCGAGCCAGGCCAGAAGATGAAGGAAGCAGCTCGGACAAGCTCAATCACAAGGTATCCAACAAGTTTGGGTGCCTAAGAAATTAGCTGCAGCTCAACAAGGGCGATTACAGATGTGGGTACCTAAGAAGCTCTTACATCCACAACAACCTATGTTCTCCCACATGCGAAAGGTCTCAACAAAGAAGCCAAAAAGAGAAAAGGGTAAGAACCATGTACAGAGACCAAAGGAAGATCAAATCAGCCCTTCAACATTAGTAGGAAGACATGCAAAAAGGATATGGGTTTGGAAGCCAAAAGTACAAGTAGCCTCCACTGAACCAAAGCGCCAACCACACTGGATACCCCAGTTCAAAAAGCATCCAAAGAGGAAGACGCTTGAAGTGACCTCTACAATGCAAAATGATGTTCTAAAATGGACTCCAATAAGGAGGATTACATCAGCTCGAGACTCAATGGATACCTCCACCAAGGTCGGCATCAACCTCCGTAAATAACATCGAAAGCCTCGACGAGCGACAACCATGTGCTCCTTGCACAACCCTATCTTTTGCACCATTCAGGTCATGCATTTCCAAAGCATGCATTAATATAGGGCCACATTACACGGCCGTGCATAGACACACTTGAGAATCCCAAGCACAAGAGCACAGTGACATATGTCAAATATTTCTATTAATACTAACTTTTGTGTTCTTGTTTTGTGATATTTTTTCCAAAAAAAAAAGGGAAGAAGAGAGAGAGGAAGCACTTGTTCCCAGGTTTGGCTCATGAAACATGAATGAGTCATGCTTAGTTGAAGGTGGAACTATTGATTACTGAGCATTTATCAGTTTGGATAGAAGTGGGTCTCGGCTAGCAGATGATATAGTTGTTGCCTTATCTGGTAGATGTCAAGAACTTGGCATAAATATGGCATCCACAACTATGTTTCCTCTTACTATGGTAGGAGTGAAGAGCTTGAAGGTCCGCAACTTGAGTGATGTTTTACTACTGCATGTACGAGAGCATCCAGGGAGATATCTGCAAGGGGTAGTTCTGGTACCCTGCAAATCTTTAAAGATAAAGAAATTCAATTCTCTGTATTTGACAAATGATGCTTTGAAAAGAGGAGACAGGATCAGCCACTCAAAAGATCTCATAAGTGGACCATCAACATGGACATTCATCAACAATGTTCCATCCCAAAGGCCGAGTGTACAACACGAAGAGATGCACATCGATCGACCTGCTCCATGGTAAGTATCTTTACTTTGGAAACATCATAACCATGATAGCTTAGGAAACCTCTTCATCGGCATACCCTTGAGCACTTAGCTCAAGAACCCCAATTTTTGCACCATACTTCTTCATATGCATTTTCCAAGTAAGCATGCATAGGGCTACATTACAAGGCCGTGCACAAGGCACATATTTTCCTCAACCCATGCACGAACACACTTACCCATCATCCATTATGGGTTATGAGTACTGGGCATGACTACTATGAACATCAACTTTGGAAGATCTAGAGGACATCAACGGAGCCTCATAACAACACAGTCATGCTGGAATCCAGCGAAGAAGTACATACCAAGGCACTACAACTTGCAACGGCTCGCAGTCACAGATGAAGAACCGGACAACCAAACCTGCCACATCTGGAAGCCATACTACTTTTGTTCATACAGAAGGGACACTCCCTCTCAAAACACTACTTGGAACAACCACTACAACAAGGGTCTGTCAGGGACGACAGACTCGAGGGGGGGGGGAGTGTTGGAACTCAAGGTCAAGCACAAGCATGGAAGCATATCAAAAAGGTGGACATACACAAGAATAAGGAGCAAGTAGGGAGCTCCAAGAAGTACATGTCAAATTTTTAGAAGAATCCCCTACAAAAATAGTGATTTCCATCACTAAAAACCATTGTAAATACCGTTTTCTATTTTTGTAACTCCATTTTGTTCAAGCCGAGGTGTCCTCGAGCTTGAGGAGTATTAGAAGTATCATCCTACCAATTTTCATAATTTTTAGACTTTGTTGGAGCCCTCAAATAAGCCCTGGAACCTAATTTTTAACTAGGCCGGACACTAGGTCTGGACAGGGCCAAAACTAGTCAAAAAACTATAAAAAGAGCTAGAGAGCTCATTTTTGGGGTTAGCTTGTTAGAGAATAGAGCTTTTGTAAGAGAACTCTTTTGCAATCAAAGCTTTCCATTGTTCCTCTCTTTGATCTTACCTTGTGCGCATGTGTGTGTATGTGTGTGCATGTTTGTGTGCTTTCACTCACGCACTTGTGCCTTCACTTGATCGTGGTCTTCATACCGGTCCTCACGTCTCCGTGGATTGACAAGTAAAGGAGGTGGTGCTTACGCTTGAGCTACAATCAAGGATAAAAAAGTATCTATTATTAGTATCAACATTAGCAAAAATTGTCCTAGTAGTGAAATTTGTTGATGTATAATTCATGATCTCTTTGATGGTAACAAAATCATCCCATTTAGAATGTTATGTCGTGGTATAAACTCACAATTTATGGAAAATATATGAACGATTTTGCATGTTTAATTTAAGATTCTTAGGCTAATTTAGATATGAAACTTGACATGCACATTTCAATCATTTGAATTTTGCTAGTTTGCTTCATAGGCAAAAATCTTGAATGATGTCATCTTTGCCCAAACTAGAGGAACCTTCTAAGAATGTTTGTGAAAGCTATATTTTGGGTAAAATGCATCATTCTTCATTTCCCAAAGGTGGGACACTAAGAGCCAAATGAAAATTGCACCTTGTTCATAATGATGCCTGTGGTTTCATCTAGGCACCTTTCTTTGGGAATCACCTCTACTTTGTGAACTTCATAAATCATTTATCCATACATGCATGGGTGTATCAATTGGAAGCAAAGTCCAAAGTGTTTATGTGCTTCAAACAATTCCTAGTTATGGTTGAAAATTTGTTAGCATGTAAAATGGGCACCATCTATTCTGATCGAGGGGGAAGTATGTCTTTTGAGTCTAGCACATTTTTTAGCAAGCATGGATTAAAAAAATGTATAGTTCCATATACAACACAAAAGGATGTTTTTTTTGAGAGGAAAAAATAGGTCTCTCATGAAAATGGCTAGGTATATGGTTAGAAGCAAGCTTTACCACAAAACTTTTGGCTTGAGATTATTATGTGTGCAACATATGTAATTAATAGGTGTCCCACTAAAGCACTATAGCCTATCACTCCTTGTGAGTCTTGTCATGATTACAATCCATTTGTTGCTCATCTCTGTGTTTTTGTTTGTCTGGCATTGTATGTGCAACATAGAAAATTAGATGATAAGACCATGAAATGTATTTTTATTAGCCAAGTGTACCTTCTTATGAGGCGATTTCTCAGATTATGTAAGTATCTAATGAGCATACAAATCATTCTATTTCTAATATTGATATACATGATGCACTTGATGAAAGAATGGACATTCAAGAGGCTAGAAATATGCCTAAATGATTGGTGCAAACTTTGAGAGATAGTAAATCCAATGCTATCATACACGTTCATGTTCTCATAGTGTTTCTTTTGTATCATATTTTTATGCACTGGCTATTCATAATCTTCGTGATGAGAATGAGCTAGTGTCTTTTGATGAAGTCCATAATTCAAAAAATTGGATGTCTATCATGCAATCAGAATTATGAAGAATGGTACTTGGTCTTTATGTGATATGACTCCTAAAAAAAAGGTTAATGTAACTAAATGGATCTATAAGCTAAAACATAAGCTTGATGGAGAAGTTGATTGTTATATCGCTAGCCTTGTAGCCAAAGGTTATGCTCAAGTGAAGGGCATTGATTTTGATGAGATCTTTTTCTCTATGTGTTGCATGAGGACCATTTGTAGTGTTTTTGCACTTGTAGCTTATAATGGTTGGAATGTACACAAGCTGGACATTATTATTGAATTTTTGAATGATGATTTGCATGAAGAAGTATATGTATTTTGACCCCATGGGTTTGTGCAAAAAAGGCATGAAAACAAAGTGCCTAGGTTGAAAATGGCATTGTATGGATTGAAGTTGGCAGCAGCTACTTGGTATGAAAAAGATACATGCCTACTTGTTAACACATGGTTTTGAAAACAATCCAACTAAAAGAACCTTGTATGCCAAGGATGAAGTACCTTATTTGCATGATTCATTTGGAGTGTCATGTTTGGCTTAGTTACATCATTATTTGAGTTGATGAAGGACTCAAATTGTTTGTCAAATTACATTGACACATTATGTCGAGATTCATCCTTGAGGATTGCAAACCCATTGCCATTCCTAGGGAGACAGGGTTACAATTGAGTTTTTTTATGTTGGAGATGCATTTGATGTTTTTCTCTATTGACAAATTATTGGATGCCTCATTTACCTTTATATAACACGACTAGATATTAAATTTAGTGTCTCTGAGATGAGCATATTTATGCATAGCCTAGGAATTATGCATTGGCAAGAAATTAAGTGTATCTTTTGCTACTTGAGTGGTTCTCACCTACTTGGGTTGCTTTATCACAATGGAGGATCATTACTACCAGATTTACTTGTTTTTTAAAACTTCACTTGGGATAGTTTCTATCACACTTATGTGTCCACAAGTGTTTTTTGATTCATGCTTCCTAGCTCATGCATATATTTCTTAAGAAAGAAGCATCCTACTATGTCCAATTCTAGTTGTGAGGCTAAGTATAGGGTATGTTTCAGAGCTACTATTGAGTATGTGTGGCTCTTACACCATTTGATTGATTTGGTTGTTCAGTCTTCTACCACTCTCAATTTTATTGATAGTTAGAGAAAATTGGAAGTTGTAAGGTACCTTGTGTTCCATGCTTGCACAAAGCACATTGAGGTGAATTATCATTATATGAGGGAGAGAATTTCTATTGGAGAGATCAATTTGGCTTATGTTCCCACATAGGATGATGTGGTGTATCTTTTCACAAAGGCTCTATTTAGGAAGAAGTTTGAAGTTTTCACAAAAATTTGGGCTTAGTTACTTGTGTGGATTGATTTTAATCCGCATAGCTTTTCACTTCTGTATATAGGAGTTCCAACTCCTTATTCATTGCAACACTCCCAAGAGGATTTGTTAATTTATTTTGGTAATGATCTATGTGGACACACCGAGGACTGTTACACTTATGTGTTCCTCGAGTAGCTTTGATGTGAAACTTTTCCCTATACATGGGCACTTTTTACTCTAGTGTTGGCTAGAGGTTTTTCCCCCATGTTACCACATACAGAATTCACTCATATGTGGTCGTACTTAGTACTCCGGGATATTATTCAACTTTTATTTTAGTTTCGAACATCGTCAATAGAGAGAGCTATTCCAACCATGCATCTTCTCCATGTATCTTGTTGCATTTGTGCTCCTTGTGTGTGCTTCTTGTGTGTCTTTAGCACTTCTAAAAACACCCAATAGTGGTATCATAGAAAGTTCAGCTCCTTCTCAAGTTTTGGTTTTTTGCATCGCAATGCAATGCACTTTTAATAGTGCAAATTGACTTTGGAGCATAGAACAATGAATTTCAGTAGGCAAGAAACATTTTTTCCAGTTGCACTAGGGTTTTACTCCCATTTGGACGCCATTTATGTAGTCAAAATCGCCAACAGAGTGACAATTTGCGAGCTGAAATTTCATCATTCATTTCAGCTTTCGTTGAAGTAAAGATTCTATCACATTCTTGTTCTTTAGTGAAATGGTGGGCAAGAATGACTTGTTTGGAATTCTTCAAATTGATGATAAGCTTGATGGGACCAACTATACAATGTGGTCTTACATGATGAAGCGTGTTCTTATTGCAAAACAACTTTGAAACATAGTGACAGATGTAGATCAAAGACCTGCATGTTCTTCTACTTCACAATCTACTGTCATAGATGGAGCTTCTTCTTCAAGTCCAATGGTTAATCCTTCTGCTTCTACATAGGAGCATGATGGGATGGAAAAGATGCTGAAGCTCATGCATATGTATGCCATGCATAATAAAGTACGTGTTGCATACTTGAGGAAGAAACTTGAGGATGTATGTATGGCTGAAAATGAGTTTGTGGATGTGTATGTGACATGCATCAAGGACTTGAAAGAGCAATTGGCAAACACAGATGAGATTATTCTCGATGCATCAATAATCTCTACATTGTTGAAAGGATTACAAGAATCTTTTGAAAGATTTGCCACTACACTCCATCTGGTTGCAAAAGGGAATCCCAATATGTATGCATTTGATGATTTTGTGTCTCTTCCTTTGCAAGAAGAGCAATCTCGAGTGAATAGGAGTGCTTTGATTGATGGAACACAAGCACTTGCTATCTCAAAAAAAAAGGGAAAAGCAAGTATGGTTCTGTTTTAGTTCATGAAGACTAAATCCTCAACCTTCCTCTTCCACTCATTTCTTTAATGATGTTGATTTGCAAAAGAAGAAGAGATGCAGATATTGTTGAAAGTCTCATCATACTATTGATGAGATAGAAAGCTTGCTAGGCACAATGAAAAGAAGAAGGAATCCGGCATGCCTATTGCCAAAAATTTAGCAAATGCAAAGAATGATGAAGCTAAAATGGTTCAAGATTTTTTGGCATGTGTTGTTACATACAATTGTGATTCATCTTTGCATTCTAAATGTATGGTTGTGAGTGAGGATAATTCGAATTGCTTCTTTGATAGTGGTGCTTCAAAGCACATAACTTCATGCAAAAGATTTTTTTCATCTTTGAAAGATGCACCTAGAGAAGGACATGTGGTATGTCCAAACAATGCCTCTTATCCTATTATTGGAGTAGGAGAAATTGAGCTTACAATTGCAAATGGAGGTGTGATTCTCTTGAAAAATGCGTTGTATGTACCCGGTATCAAGAAGAACTTAATTTCAGTTTCATTGATTGCCAAAGTTGGACTTTATGTACACTTTGTTGATGATAAGTGTATCATTCATGATTTCAACAATGGTGATATTATCGTGATGTATGGTACATTATTTAATGGTTTGTATTGCTTGGATACATACAAGAAGGATACCTCAAAAGCCTTGGTTTCTCATACTTCTTCCATGGCTGAATATTGAGCTTTGGCATGCTCATTTTGGTCTCTTGAACTTTAGTAGTTTGTTTTACTTTCATAAGAAGGACATGGCTATTGATTTGTCAACACTTGAGTCCATTGAAAAGCATGCATGTGAAGGTTGCATTCTTGAAAAAATGCATCATGCTTCTTTTCCAAAAGATTGTCATACACCACTACAAAAGCATTGCAACTTGTTCATAGTCATGTATGTGGTCCCATCAATACTCCATCTTTTGCGAAGCATGCATATTTTTTTACCTTCATTGATGATGCTACTCGCCATACATGGGTGTATCCTATGAAAGCAAAGAATGAGGTATTTTCTTGCTTCGAAGCATTTTTAGCTATGGCTGAAATTTTTTCTTCAAACAAGCTTTTGACTCTATGCATAGATCATGGTGGTGAATACATCACATGAGTTTAATGCTTTTCTTCATGAAAGAGGTATTTCACACCAATGTATAGTGCCATATACACCTTAGCAAAATGGTGTTGCCAAGCATAAAAATAGAACACTCCTTGAAATGGCATGATGTATGGTTAAAGGAAAGCACCTTTCTTATAAGTTTTGGATGGAAGCAGTCATGTGTGCAAACTATGTGTTGAATTGCCACCCTAGAAAAGCATTGAGAATCATCACTCCTTATGAGGCTTTGAAGGGACATAAACCTATGGTTAGTCATATGTGTGTGTTTGGTTGTTTGGCATATGCTCTTGTGCCATCATAACAATGTCACAAACTTGATGACAAGGCAAAGAAATGTATATTTGTTGGTTATAGTGCTAAAAGTAAGGGATATCATTTCTACCATCCATTGATTAACAGAATTATTGTGAGTTGAGATGTGGTATTTGTTAAAAATTCAGTTTTCCCTCTACTTGAATGCAAAAAATAGCCATCAATTAGCTCACAAGATTTGTTCGATACACTCACGCCTTTGTTCCAAAGTGGTGTGCTTGACTATGCCCATGTAGAGCTGAAAATGAAGAGAATTTCCAATCAAACATTGCTGAAATTTTTTAGCCAGAGATTATCATAATTGTTGAAAATTTATAGCCACATATGGCTGAACATTTGCATCAAAATATGGCTAAAAATGAGCATGTAATTTAGCCACACATGATATACATGTTGAAGATGTATAATATAATGCATGTCTATTAGAGTATGCCAAAATGGTTGAAACAAACTTTGCAGGACATCAAATTGATTGCACCTTTACTTGGTAGAACAAGATCAAGCTCTTGCCATGCATCAAGTAATTTTGTGGATTATTCTCTTATTGCAACAACATGTAATGAAGATTCACTTACTTTTGAAGATGCATGTGACAATCCTCCAATGGATGAGTGCCATGCAATCAAAAATGGATTCCATACATAGGAGTGATACTTGGAAGTTATGTGAACTGCCAAAAGGAAAAAATGCCCTTGGTACAAAGTGGGTTTACAAGATTAAAAGAAAGTCAGATGGTAGCTTTGATCTCGACAGAGCTAGATTGGTTGCCAAAGGATATGTGCAACAATATGGCATTGACTATGAGGAAATGTTTGCACCTACTTCATGCATGAGTACCATTTGTATTGTGATTGCATTAGTTGTCCATCGAGGTTGGAAAGTACATCAGTTGGACATAAAAATAGCTTTCTTGAATGGTGATTTGCAAGAAGAGGTTTATGTGAAGCAACCTCATAGATTTGCCGTGAAAGGGTAGAGCATATGGTTTGTCACTTGCATAAAGCCTTGCATGGTCTCAATCAAGCTCTAGGTGCATGGTATGACAAATATAGAAGCACTTGATTGCTCTTGGCTTCATATGTAGTCTAGTTGAAAGCACACTCTATGTACACAAAGATGGGGTTGATCTTATAGTGATTGTCCTTTATCTTGATGATATACTCTTTATCGGTTCATGTGATGCAAAACTTGACATTCTTATGGCTTATTTGTAGCCTACTTTTGATGTTTCTTATCTTAGTCTTTTGAGCTACTATCTTGGCATCCAATTTGTATCCATTAAGAGGGGAATTGTTATGCATCAAGAAAATTATGTTGAAAAAAATACTTCAACGTTTCGAATTTGAGGATTGCAAGACAATTTCCACACCATTTGATATAGGATTTAGGTTCTGAGTTGAAGATTCCAGTGATGAATTTGACACTTCTCTTTATCAACAAGTTGTGGGATGTCTTATGTATGCATGCAATACAAGGACAAATATATAGTATGCAGTTTCCCAGTTGAGTCAATCATGCATAGCCCTGGCACTAAGCATTAACAAGTGGTGAACATGTGTTTAGATATCTCAAAGGCACTTTGAGTTTGGGTCTCTTTTATAGAAGATATTCAACCATGCTTGCATGCTTTTATAGATAGTGATTGGGCTAGTTGTTATGACACTCGCGTGTCCACTAGTGGTAATTGTTTTTTCCTTGTAAACTCATGCATATCTTAGTTGGATAAGAAGAAACCTACAGTTGCGACATTGAAGTGCATTGGTTGTTGCATGAAACCCAATATTTCATGCACGGACCCAACATATTGAGGTGCATTATCACTATGTGAGAGAGCGCCTTCATGCAGGAGATATTGATTTGGTATATGTGCCTACACAAGGTAATGTGGTAGACATATTTACCAAACCTCTTCCACGAGAAAAGTTTGAAGCTTTTTGCAAAGCTTTAGTCTTATTACCTTGTGGGGGCTAATATGTCACTACCTGTATGTTTTCACATCATTTGATCTAGGGGTGTTTGTTACACTTATGTGTTCCTCGAGTAGCTTTGATGTGATCCTTTTCCCTATACATGGGCACTTTTAAATCTAGTGCTAGCTAGAGGTTTTTTCCCCATGTTACTACATACATGGTTCACTCATATGTGGTGGTACTTAGTACTTAGAGATATTATTCAGCTCTTACTTTAGTTCTGAACATTGTCAATAGAGAGAGGTATTCTAACCATCCATCTTCTTTGTGTGTCTTTCTGTGTTTGTGCTCCTTGTGTGTGCTTTTTATGTGTCTCTCACACTTCTACACACACCCAACAAGGATTTTTGGGGCATTTTTTCCCCTCTTCGGGAGCTTTTTCCCTTGTCCTATATATATGCATATAACCCTGATGGGATACCTATCTTCGGTATATTAGTAATACAATTTCTATTGATCTCCAAGCTTCTTCTTCCTGCCTGTGTTGTTTACATGATCCTATAGTCCTCAAACTATAACACCAATCTCTTGAAGGTACAAAAGACTATGTTTTATTTTTACAAGTTTCCTCCTACATGTATTTTTAGTACATGATGTATACATGAGTGTGCATATTTTCTTTTATTAATTAACTTGTTTGTTTTGTAGCTCTTCATATAAAAACTATTTGTGTTGGAACCTGATGAATGTAAAATTGTAAAAAGTTAAAGATTGGAAAGCTTTAGTGTTGTATTGATGAGTGAATCCTTTTTTCAAGAAAAAAAAACAAACAAAATGGAGTCAAGATTTGAGTTTTCTATAAACATACAAGCTAATAAAGATATAGGCTTGTTAGATGCACCTAAAGTTTCAAAGGAGACTAATAGAGTGCTTTCATAGGTCTTCAAAAGAACATCATGAATAAAAAATGTGGGCAAGTCTCAAATTGGAAGAGAAATTTTAGAAGTGGATGTATTGGTCACTTTCAACATGGAATGGCATTCTGGTGGTTATTTTGAAACATCAAGTACATCTTAGGATATAAACAAGGTGCGTGCAAAATTTTGCATTTGAGGATACAAGGGATCTAATCAACAAATTAATACTAAGAGTAATCTTTCATACTAAATGAAGTGTAAAACATTATGGACAATTGTTTCCAAGATTATGAATGTAGAGAATGGGGATTGTTAATATTAAGATGTCTCCATAAAAGAAACCAATGGAGCAATGAAGGACAAAGAATGGAATCTTATCATTCCATTTTATTTAAGCAATGTTGAATTTTGTAATTCACATGCATTTAAGGGGATATTTGACAACTTACTTAAAATTCATAAATATATGCTTTCATCATAACCCACTCCACAAGTCCAAAGATACCATCGACAAAAAGAAGTTCAAAAGAGAGTGTTTTGACTCCAAGAAGAAAGGTGAAGATATCTTATAAAGGGCAAACCTATGGTTTCTTTCATCAATTCTAATGAGGATATCACAAAGCTTTCAAATGTGTTGTATGTTCCACAAATCTCATGAATTATCTTTTAATAAGACAAGCGCTAAGATTATAGATAGTAGCAACAACATTTTTGTGACTGGCATACGGAGGAACTACCTATATGATTTGTCTGCTCTTACAACCACTACAAGTATGGGCACAAGTAAGCTATGGCATGAGAATTAGACATATAAGATTCCATGTACTACAGGAGATGCATTGCAAGAGTACAGTTGCACACCTACCATCAATTGCAAAGATGAAGGAACCATGTGAAGCTTTCATGATGGGCAAGAAACAAAGGAAGTCATTTCCACAAGAATGTAGGAATAAAGCAAGCTATCCTCTAGAGTTGGTGCATGTTGACTTGTGCAAAAAAATGCCTATACAGGCCTTGGGAGAATCTTCCTACTTCATGTTACTCGTGAACAATTATAGCAAGAAGATGTGGGGGTACTTCCTTCGTGATAAGGCTCAAGCTTTTGGTAAGTTTAAAGAATCGCTTCATCTTGTTGAAACTAAAAGATGGATGAAGATGAGGAAATTGAGGACATACGGTGGTGGTGAGTTCACATCAACAAAGCTTGAAGAATTTTGCAAAAGTAAAGGAATAAAAAATCAACTCATAGTGGCACATAGCCCTCAACATAATAGTGTTGCAGAACATCACAATCAAACCATCATGGAGATGGCAAGGTGCATGTTGAAGGGAAAGGGTTTGCCAAATCAATTTCGGGTAGAGGCTATCAACACCACTATCTACATCTTGAATCATAGTTGCACCAAGGCACTTGATGGGAAGACTTCATAAGAGGCCTAAATGGGTAAAAATACATCTGTTTCCCTATTCAAAGTATTTGGAAGTGAATGTTATGTACATGTTCCAAATAGGGAGAAACAAATTTCAACAAAAAACATCAATGTGTCTTCTTAGGGTACAGTGAAGATAAGAAGGATTATAAGATTTATGGCCCCGAGGCTAAGAAGATCATGGCAATTCATGATGTGGTGTTTAAGGAGGAGAAGCCACATGCAGTGGAGGAGGAAAAGAGAGCTTCCACGTTATCATCAGGCAAAGGGGCAATCCGCTATGAACCTGGTCCAAGAGCGATCCCTTCTACATAAGAGAAGGTTGCATCATCTTCAAATGATGAGTTTGGAAGTCACAACCTATCGTCACCCAGAAAGAAAAGCCATTGCCATGTTGGGTGAGGCAGATATATGATTCTACAAACCCCATCCCACAATCACTAGAACAAGTTGCAGATGGACCAAGGTGATCATAGAGAATAGAGGAACGAAGATAGACAAGTGACATTATTGAAAATAGAGCCCTGATGGTTGAGCTCATTCAAGAACAAGAAAAGGAACCAACCAATGTGGAAGATGCACTCCACAATCCAAAAATTGAATACAACAATATCATGAAGAATGGAACTTGGGAGCTAGTGGATCAAATCCTTAAGTGTAAAGCCATTGGTACCAAGTGGGTCTGGAAGCCAAAGTACAAGATTGATGGTACTTTGGAAAATACAAAGCAATATTTGTTGCACACATCTAATCATTAGTTTAAGGAATTGAATTTTGTGAATCGTTTGCCCAAACTACAAGGATGAATACTATCAGAGTAGAACTAGGTGTGGCTGCACATAAATGATGGCAATAGAAGACCAAATATGTATTATGTTTTTGGATTAATAAGCAGGTTCTTTAATAGGCCTTGCCAAACTCATTGGGAGGTAACTATGCCAATATTTAGGTATGTGAAAGGAACCATTGATTGTGGTATTCTCTAAAAGAAGGATATTCTCTAGTTGGATACTATGATTTAGATTGGAAAGGAGATATTGATACCAAAAAATCAGTTTTTGGGTATTGCTTTTCTTTAGGATGTGGGATTTTCTCTTGGATCAGTAAGAAGCAACCAACTATAGCATAACCTTCTACTCAAGCTGAATAAAAAGTAGCATGTGTTGCAACATGTGAAGCAGTAAGGTTGAGGAGGATCCTATGGCACATAGGAATATAGGGATAGGAGGCTACGAGGTTGAAGTGTGACAAAATGAAGTTGCGTGGCCATTGCCAAGAATACTATTTTCCATGCACGTACCAAGCACATAGAAATTCAGTATCACTATGTGCATGAGTTGATTGAGGATGGGGCCGTGGAGATAAGTTATTGCCCAACTATAGAAAATAGAGTAGACATCTTCACCAAGGCTCTTGGGAAAGAGAAAATTCATCGACACTTTCCAAAGCTTGGGATTGGACCAAGGAGGTAGTTCACCATATGATGGACATTGAGGGGGGGTGTTAGATTAACTCAATATTCCACCCTCAAGTGACCACAAATGATCCATGGTGCTCTAAGTTGTAAGCCCTCCATTATGCAGAGAATCCATTGTGAGAGTGTGAAACATTTATGGGACCCTGTCTTCCATGTTAGATGAGGTCTATGTGTGTCCATTGATGGTAATAGATGATCTATGTGAGCCCAACCATTAAGATAGTTTGGGCATAAACTTCCATGACATTGGGTTGCCCATCAAGAAAAAAATAAAGGCCTTGTGGTGCTGCACAATACATTTCCCCATTGAACTTTAATGCGGGGATTGGAGAGGGGGCTTGCCCTGTTCTGCTATCCCGATGGCCTATAGGGACACAAGAATAGGACTTTTGATCATGAAGATATTGTCATAATGTATATTTTGACAATTATTTTTTCTTTCCTGACTACATTTATCTATACTGACTCCCATTGTAAAAGTTATATAAGCATGGCCCATGTGTAGCTTTATACAACATTGCGCACTACTAATCCCTTCATCTAGAGTCTCTCCAGATTTCCATCTAAGCTGCACATTGGGAGTGCACGAGTGGACAACACAATCTTTGTAGCTGCATTACTCTTGGCAATTTGAGAATTCTCTGCATTATTTTCTCAACTCTGACTATTGATATATTCTGCTATGTTATTATTTCTCACAAAATTTACATTATCACGCCAAAGATTTCTTTTTTCTTTTTTTAATTGTCATGGAGGTTGTCTATCAACGTCAAATAACTTGGAGGACATGTTTAATTGCTTCGAACCATGTTTTTCTCAAAGTGTTTCTATGGAGCATGCAATAACTCCAAAATAACTGAGAAGAATAAAGAAATAATTGTAAACAACAAGCAAAATATTTGGGAGGTTCAATAAAATATGTTGCTTGGCATAAAGGAAGAAATTTTCAAACGTCGAGATGGATCAATGTGTAGTATCTCATCACTATGGATCAATGTGTAGTATCACATCACTTACTATGTGTAGTATCCCATCATTAAATTCAATTGACTTTTCTTTTGCCTTTTTTGTTTTAAACTTAAGTGTGAACTATAACTTTTCTTTTTCAAAATTTTAAAATCTCCTCTCACCATTTTCACATAGTGGATACACATAGAGAATCAACACCATGCACGCACCAAGAAATGCGCAAAGAAAACCTAAAAGAACACAAGGAGATTGAAACATATCCAATCTTATGATGCACGCCATCTCTAGCCATGAAGAGAGCAAGATGAACCCCACATGCGAAGTAGCAATAAAGAAGATGATTTAGAAGCACTACAAGGAATATGGGCGCATAGCGACGGATAACGCGACACAATTTCGTATCTATAAAATTGCATAAAACGTCACAAGAAGCATCGAGCACGAAACGTTGATTAAATGATGACAAATACAACATTTTTATCAATGTGTGGCATGACGAGATATACGATGCTAACATTGAGTGTCGGTAAAGTGACGGTTAAAAAAAGTGTCGTATAAGCGATGCTAATTTGCATCGCATAAGTGATGCTAATTAACATCGCTTAGCATCGTGCTAATTTGCATCGCATAAGTGACGCTAATTAACATTGCTTATGTGATGCTAATTGTGCAGGCCTTTACGAAGCCTTAACATTAATTACACAACAGGTTTTTGAAGAAAAAGAATTAAAACATTGGAGGCTCTTTGATTGGCATCTTCATGCATCTGATCGAAGAGCTCTCCAATGTTCGCAATTGCGTTGCACTTACGAACTGAAACAACCGCTTGCAAAATTGTTGTTTTGTCTAATCTCTATCTTATTGTCTCTCTCTGTCTTTGTTTCTCTCTTTCTACCTCTTTCTCTCTTTGAATTATCTCTCTCTCTCTATCTTTATTGCAGGTTATTCAACAAGCTAACCAAGCAAAAAATATGGCTAACTATTACAAGTACAATTTTCATTCTTTGTATATCATTGAATTGTGTTATTTTCATTAGTTAGCATACTCACACTTATTGATATTCACATGTACACTTATACATGATGAAGATGCACGTTCACACATATACACATACACACACATATATACACACACATACATGTGCACAAACACTTACACATACACGCACATACACATGCATATGCACAAACATTTCTACAACCACATAAAAATACTTGCATGCATTATTGCATATATACATACACATACACACATTAAAATATACTTAAATGCATAAATATGCACATCCACATGCATGCACATGGATGCAAATGGAAATGCATCCACATGCACATACATGTTTCATACATATACACATGCATATACATACACTTGTATATGTTTATACACATACACATACATATGCACATATGTATATATACACACACATGCATGTATATATGCACATATGTACACACACATATGCACATACACACACATGCACATACATACATATACACATATACATGCACATACACACATATACACATACACTTACACATATACATGCACATACATATATACATACACATGCACATACACATATACACTTACACATGCACATACACATACATACATATACACACACATACATACACATATACACTTACACTTACACATGCACATGCACATACATGCATATACACATATACATATGTACATACATTCATATACACACACATATTACACACATATACATGCACATACGTACACACACATATTACACATATATAAATGCACATACATACATACATTGTAGCTCAGTGATGAGTAGCACCTCCTTTAATGTCAATCCGGGAAGACGTGAGGATGGTATGAAGACCTCGAGCAAGTGGAGGCACAAGTGCGTGAGTGAGAAGCACACAAACATGCACACACATACACACACACGCGCACACACGGCAAGTCAAAGAGTGAGGAGCAATGGAGTTCTTAGATTACTTTCAAAAATCTCTTACAAGTTCGTTTCAATTACAATCTCACCTCAAAAGTGAGCTCTCTAGCTCCTTTTATAGTTTAGCTTTGGCCCTGTTCAGACCTAGTGTCCGGCCTAGTTAAAAATTAGGTTCCAGGGCTTATTTGAGGGCTCAAACGAGATCTAAAAATTACAAAAATTGGTAAGCAACTACTTCTAAGGCTCCTCAAGCTCGAGGACTCCTCGGCTTGCACAAAATGGAGCTACAAAAAGGTGAACATGGTATTTACAGGGGTTGTTAGTGATGAGAATCACTTTTAATTTGTGTAAGGATTTTGAAAAATTAAAGGGTTGCCTTAGTGCTAGATCTGTGTGAATGCTCGTACTTGCTTCTTCATGAAGAAAATTATTGGCCTACTTGCCAGATCGTCATTGACTCCCTTGTCTGCTTGTACCTTCTCTCCCCTCTGACTCTCTTCTCTGACTGCCATGCCTCGTCAGTCCTTCAGTTCCTTGTCTGCTGCTAACACCCCCCCCTCTCTCGCATCTGTCGTCCCTGACAGACCCTTGTTGTGTGGGTTTTTGGATGTAGTACTCAACGACATCTTGCGCTAAGTGATGTTCGGCAATCCTCAATCCTTTGGCCAAGTCTGTGAGTAGAGCATCCCAATCTACCGGCTCGGGAACCTCTAGATGTGGCATACGTAACTTATCTGAATGGAGAGCTTGTTCCACTGCAAACAATTGTAATAAATGTGAGGGCCTGGGAACGAAGATCTCTGAGTGGTATTCCCAGAACCCGGTGACAAACATCTCTTCAAATGTCTGTTTGAAGCAGGCCGGTAGGTACTTTATGCGGGCATGCCATGCATAAACAACATTAATAGAGGGCGTTGTGCTCATGTCATAAACAAGATCCTGATTGCCTTCATTAAATCCGAGCGCAGAGAGGTGAGGTTCCTTAACATTCTTGAAGTTCCGGAAGGTGACTATCATGAGTTCAAAAATTTTAAGACACATCTGTGTCATGACATCTGGTACGTTTTTGAACCTGACACCCCAATGCCGAATTGTCGATATCATATACCCTACGGTAGGTTGACCTTTAGGTGGTGCTAAGTAGACATAGTTGAGCCACTTCTCGCAGCCTTTGGTTGTCAGCACCATCTTTGTGTATTCTGGCCACGACCTTCTTCGGAAAACAGGACAGTAGCAGGGATTGTACTTGATATACAGGGGCATGTTATTCCATGTGTGATTCATTTCCGGGTAGGTTTCAAGCAGTCGAATTCTCCAAGTCGGTTGGCGAATATTTCCCTGCTTGGCACTTTCTAGGATGTCGTCTGGTGCAAACTGTGTGGCAGAGGTTGGTTCCCGTGAGGTGTGGTGCTTGATCTCAGCATTATAGTCCGCCATTAAGACACAAAAAGGAACATACAAGTCGTCGGAGGTGCCGATCCACCTGTGATGAGAGAGGTTCCTAAAATAGTCCGATTTTATGACCACCTCTTCCAAGCGTGACATCAATGCTATCTAGACTGCCACCCTATCATCATGTGTTGTGGCCACCTTTTCCAATTTCTGCATCCATTCAGGAGCCTCTATTTCAAGGGTGTCCATGCCCTCATCTGTTTGCTTGCCTCCAGGTGCTGGCATCGGAACGTACGGTTCCTCAAAGGTTTCCTCTACTTCGATGGGTACTAGGTCTTCAGGTTCTGGTTCCACCAAGGGGGAGGGTTGGCGTTCATACACAAGCACTTTCTTTTGTAATTCTTCGAGCTGTGCTTTGAGCGCTGCTACTTCGTCAGTTGTGTCAGCTGTGGTTGGGACCTCTTTGGGTGGTGTTGGTTGAGCTGCCAATTGTCTTCGTAGTTCGTCTCTTTCCTTTTCTAAGGCTGCATGGGCTTCGAGGAGATCAGCATGGGTTTCCAATATGATTTGCATATTGTCCAAGGGAATGGCCTTAAACCTCTCCGGGTCAATTTCTTGTGGGGAACCGTCCATGGCTACTTCCAAGTTCTCTTCGTTTTGTGTCTGAAGCCGTCTATTTTCTTCCAGGGCTGCAGACATATGTTTCCGTAATAGAGCCATGTTGCAGCGGAGCTTGAGGTTCTCTGTGATTTGGGAGTGTAGCAGATCATCCATTTGTTGTCTTTCTTCGGCATCTGGCTGCGGTGGATTTGCCACTAATTGCTCATGTTGTTCTTGTAATGCACTAAACTGCTGTTGTAATTGTTTCTTCTCTTGCTCTAAGTCAATGAATCTTCCTTGTAATGCTTCATGACTCCTGAACAAACTTGTATGCTGAGCATCGAGGTGCTGATAGTGTTGTTGTAACTGAGACATGCACTGTTACATGTTATTAAATACATTATTAATGGGGGTGGATGCAGTAAGGATGTTCAATGCAGAGGGAAAGGGAAAGGGGAAGGGAAGTGTGAATGCGGTGCTGGAAAGTGGTGAAGTGGGTGGTGGGGGTGTGGGAGATTGTGGCCGTATGGGGGGAGGGAGAGGTGCAGTGGAGGGTGATATGTCCATAAAATCCATGGTGGAAGCAGCAGTGGGAGTGATTGTGAATAGTGGAATGGTGGGTGCAGTGATTGTGGTGAATGTGTACAGTGGTGTGTGCAGTTGTGAATGTGAACTGCCCGAAAGTGTGAGTGGGGGAATGGGGATGTCAGTAGCTGCCATTAGGATTACAGTGTTAGTGGAGGTGTATACACGGGAGGTGTTGAGAGGGTGTGTGGGTTGATTGGCGGTTTGTGCTTCAGTCATGGCGGTGGACTCGGAGGCGGTAACGGTGGTTGTTACATTGGTAAGGGGAGGTGAATGTGGTGGAGTGGGAGGCGGGGGTGGCAAGGGGGGTGATGGGGGTGCACTGGACACATGGGTCTCTTCAGTATCGTGCACCGTGTGTGCTGTGCCCGTGGTCGTGGCTGTCCCTTGTGTTTCGGATACTAAGACATTCATCTGTTTCCCTGCTCGTGGGGGACGTCTTCCGTATCTTCTTTCCGTTCTGCGTGATTGTGCCAGGGCAGTATGCACTATCTCAGGTACTCCTAAAGCATCAGAGATCATATCTAGTGTGGCACGATATTGTTCGTCGACTCCTTCCTCCTCAAGGATTTGGTGCATGATAGCCTTTCCTGCTGCAAGGGATAACTTATGTTGTTGTTGGACCCTGTTGATGGTATCGTAGAGCTTTTTCAACTCCTTTGTATATGCTGGGGCACCCTCTAGCTCCTGTATAACTTCTTGCTCATAGTCATGCGCCTCCTCATCAGAAAATCCTTCCTGTTCATCCTCTTGGCCTTCTTCTTCTTCATCCTCCAATTCCACCACTTCTGGTTGTCTTGGCTAGGGTTGTTCTGTAGCCGTTTGTTGTCCACTACCCTGCTCTGCTTCGACTTCCGCATTAACAGCTTCAATGATTCTGGCAACTTCTTCATCCGTTAGATCTTCCAAAGTGAATCCGTGAGGAAATTCCAGATCAGTAGGTACTGGTGGAAACACAAGGTTAGGGCCATCTGTGTTGTGCCTGGGTAACCTGATAGTAAATGGTTGTACTCGTCTGGGAAGCCTTGGAGTTGTTTAAGGTGTTAGGGTTGCACCGCGGTCTTGTGCACAAGGCATCTGGACGGTGCCTCTCATCTTCTTTGAGGGAGGCCCTGCGGCTGACAGTCTGCGTTGAAACTCCTGTGCTTTGGTCCAAATGAGAGCCCTTTGCACCGGTACATCATATGCGAGACATCTATACACAATTCTAGTAAGCGCACAGCAACCATACAGTACAGATTTTTGTTTCTTATACCACCTTTGATGAGCCAAATGACTCTGGTCGATAATCCAGTGGGGCATATTGATTGTCAAATCAAAGGCATCTACTAAGTAGAGGCTAAACCAGATCTTTTTGGGAGGCATTGTGAACCTTTCCTGCGCGGGGAATGCGAAATGTTGCATGACCATGCGTAAATGAATGGCGATCGTAGGTGTCATCGCGACCATGTCCTTTAACTTCGTCAGATTCCTGTTCTTCATATTATCGGGGACCATTGTCTCTTTCTCCGTAGGAATATGCATACCTTTCATGTCGAGAGCTTCTCTTACCAAGTTGATAGTCAAGCGGAAACGCTTCAGCTCGTTGCCCCTTGTGAGTGATTGGAGTACAAAGGAGCTGTATCCTTTTTTGTCTTTGCTTGGAGTGAGGGTGCTAATCAAGTATGAGCACCTTAGAAAATCGGGCTTTGGTAGTTGGAACTTGAAATAATCATAGAGCCCAGCCTTCTTCCATATCGGCTTCAGTCCTTCGTTATTCTGTAGCTTTTCAAACTCCCTGGTAAAGAAGTGGTATCTGCCCCAACGTCCATTGAATTCTACCTCGGACTCCCACATGTATGTGCCTTCACCCAGAGGTCCCGCAACGTCACTGAACTAGTGTGAGGTTTTGCCCACCGGCATTGTGTGACCCTGTGGAGGATTCTGAATCGGTATGGCATGTAATGCCCTTAATGCCGCTGGTCTTTCCTTTAATTCCTCCTCGACCGGAAGGCTTTCGATGTCCACCACTTGGGGGCTGGTGCCTGCCTGGGAGCTAGTTCCTACCGTATCTGCCATGTTACTTCTTGCTTCCTGTCTCTGTGAGAATATACAAACATGTGTTAACATTGTACAGGACAAGGGAGAACCGTTGTTGTTCCCATTACAACATTAACATGAGGGTCGGGAGCGAATAATGGGTTAGTAAGTGCTCAGTGCGAGTGTGTGTGTGGTTAGGAGTTCGATAGACCTAAGAGAGTGGAATGATGTAGTGTGATAGTGATGTGGTTAGTAGGTTGTCATGGATTTACAAATGGGGTCCGGGGGTTTGTTACACGTCTTAGGCTGCCAAATGCAGTGGATGGGTTTTGCTCTTGGTTTCGTAGAGACTCTCGAGAGCTTTATAGGTGAGTCAGCTTGAAAATGAGGCCTTTTAGGGACCCATTTACCAGTGATTTTGTTCGTGCTCATGGACCTTAGTGTGTTCCTGAGTGTTGAAAACGAGTGGATGCCGGCTGTGCGAGTGAATGGATCATGCTGTCTAGGGTGTGGCCTTGGTGTAGCTATTTGAGCCCGCAAACAAGTCTTAGGCACCCAAATTTGTCTTGATTCTGGGCTAGCCTTCATCGACTTCTTGGGCACCCAAATAGACTTCACGTTAGCAGCAGAACTTCTGAAAGACTTCTTATTAGTGTCGTGTTGTTGGTTACTAATAAGAGGCTTTGCCCGTGTGGTTGGCTTGAGTGCAACCGGGTGTTCGCCTTTCCGCACCCACACTTGTTTCACTAGCTGAGACATTTTGCTGCGCAGGTACTTTTGATCTCCGACATAGGTAGTACTCTGCTTCTTCTGCCTTTGATCCACCTTTGGTTGCTGCCTCCCTCTGGCCTTTGGAAAAGAAGGGAGTTCCGTTGTGGTTATGACTCCTTTTTTGAGATCTTCATTCTTCTGCATCACATAGCCTTGGACAAGAACAGCATGGTCAACTTCATGTGCACCCCTGGAGGGACCAGGAGTCTGTGCCTTTCCTAGTTCCTTGAGTGCTCCATTATTTAACTCCATAGTAATTCTAGTCTGCTTCACCCATACCTGAAGAAGTCCACTTCTTAGATTTAAGTTGACTGCTTGGTCATAAATCCAGTCTTGACCCAAGACAAGAGGTTCAGTGAGGTCCTCATCTTGACATACTAGCACTTTAACTGTCATTGCCTCGTCATGAATATAGAGGGGAAGTTCCACCTCGCCCATGCAAGGGGTTTCCACGCCTCCCAATCCTATGAGATATGCTTCCACAGGATTGACATTTAATTGCAACTCTTGACAGTAAGACAATTTAACAGCACTAGTGGCTGCACCTGAGTCAATCAAGGCTCTTATAGTCCTTGCACTCTTTCCTCGTCCTATATCTAAGGTTATGAAAGGATGTCGATCATTTATCCTATGTGAGCTAACACCTGAAACTTCACACATAGCCACGTCATATCCTTGATCTGCATATGCATCTTGCCTAGGGTGCTCTCTACCTTGTCTTCTTAATTTCATTCTCCGGATGCGCTCTAGGGCTTCTGCTTGAGCTTCTTCTCGAATTCGCTTTTCTTCCTCTTTACGTTGCTTAGCAGTATTGAGTCGACTTAGCATTTCCTCTGTGAGAGGTTCCTGATACAACTTGACTCTGCATCCGCTAATATAGTTTGGGAGAACATCACCCTCTAAAGTGGCTAGTTGTACTGCTCCACTCGTGGAGATCCTATTGATGATCATAGGTCCGTAGCCTCTCTTTTCTAACTTCCTTGCATGTTGTTTCAATGTGTAGACTAAAACTAGATCTCCTGCTTTCAAGCCCTTATCCTTCACATGGGCATCAAAGTAAGCCTTCTGTCTCTTCTTAGCTGCATATATCCCTGCAGCTGCTCTCAGTCTTGTTTCTCCTAATCGTTCAAGGTCAAAAAGTCTAGAGGAGAGTTCATGACCCGTCCATTCGTGCTCTTGTGCTACCTTCAATGTAGGTATCAAGAAGTCCAAGGGTAGCACCGCGTTTTGGCCAAATACCATCTGAAAGGGGGTGGCTTGGAGTACCGTTTTGTAGGCAACTCGGTATGCCCAAACAGCATGGTGTAGCTGTTTGTCCCAATCAGAGCGTTTAGTGTTCACTAATTTTGTCAGTACATTGCATAAGATCTTGTTGGTGCTTTCGGCTTGTCCATTAGCTTGAGGGTGATAGGGGGCAAACTTCTTATGAACTACCAAGGATTCTTGGAGTAGATTTTCAATCACTTCGTTCAAGAAGTGAGTGCCTCTATCACTTACAAGCTCTATAGGTAGCCCATATCTTGTGAATACATTCTCAAACAAGAATTTAGCAGTTGTTTGAGCATCGTTCTTCGTTGTGGCTTTTACCTCTACCCACTTAGTTAGATAGTCTGTTGCAACAATGATGTATTCTGCATGAGAACCCTTACCTGGGGGATTAATAGGACCTACGAAGTCTATTCCCCACTTAGAGAATGCACGTCCATCCATCATAGGTTTCAGTGGCATCTCATCTTTGCATATAGGATACTGAGTTCGCTGACAGACATCACACCGTTTCACATAGGTATGTGCATCCATGTGAAGGGTCGGCCACCAGAAGCCCGCAAATAGTATTGCCTTGATCACCCGATCTGGTCCAAAGTGTCCTCTTGCTACACCTTGGTGAGCAGTGTCCAAGATCTTGAGATACTCACTCTCATGGACACATAGTCTCAGGTAACCGTCTTTACCACGTTTGTATAGATTATCACCAATAAGTGAGTAATCCTGGGCTTCTTGTTCTAAACTTCTTTTCCTCGCCAGAGTCATGTCTGGAGGGAATGTTTTCGTCCTTAGGAAGGATACTAGTGGTTCACTCCAATCTGGCACAAAGGACACTTGATAAAGAGTGGCATGTTCCACCGGTGGTTTAGTGCGACAGATTGGGCATTCTTTGCACAACCTTTGGACATCCGCTTCCATAGTTGGCCAATGTACTCCGAGTCTCCTTAGCGTCTATAAGGTTCGTTGCTTTGAGTAGTGTTGCTCTAATGCACCTACATGTGCTAAATGCAACCATTTAGCGTACTCATCCTCTTCCACACAACAGGCCAAGATTCCTTGATCTGTGTGCTTGTACATGCTTCCTGCCATGATGTGGTACTTTTGGGCTTTCACAACCTCTCTATTTTGTGTGTTTACTACTGGATGGTTAGGCCCGTATGTCAATACTGGTACCAATGGCTTAGCCCACTGCGGCACCACTTCCAAATTAAACAAGTAAGCGTCAGGAAGGTCATCTGATACTCCTTGTGGGGCTTCTCCAGATGTGAACCTAGAGAGATGATCTGCTCTCAAATGAGTCCTCCCTTTTCTCACCACTACCTCAAAGTCATATTCCATTAGTAATAGAAACCATCTTACTAATCTACCTGTATTGCATGGCTTGTTCACAAGGTATAACAATGCTTGATGGTCAGTAAAAAATTTAAACTTGTTTGCAAGCAAATAGTGTCTAAACTTCTTAACTTCATATACCATGCCTAAGCCTTCTCTCTCAGTAGTGGTGTAATTTCGTTCAGCTGCATTCAATTGTCTACTGGCATAGGCAATTGGAAGATCCATATTACCTTCACCAGTAGGTTGTGCAAGCACACATCCAATGGCATAATTGGATGCATCCACATGAACATGGAATGGTTTATTCCAATCTGGTGTGGTCAAGATTGGTGTTGAACATAATCTTCGTTTAAGCTCCTGGAAGGAATTCTCACATTCATCCGTCCACTCAAAGTTAGTCAGAAGTCCGTACATGGGCTTTGCAATGATAGCATACATGTGAATGAACCGGCGGTAGTAACCACAATGTCCCATGAAAGCTTGTACTTCCTTGACATTCCTTGGCATAGGTAGCTCTGCTATGGCTCTCACTTTCTCTTCGTCAGTAGATATGCCATTCTTTGACACTATGTGTCCTAGAATCTTGCCTTGCCTGACCATGAAAACACACTTTTCTGGGTTCAGGAAGACTTGATATTCTCTACATTTGTCAAAGATTTGTCTGAGTTCAGGGATATGGGTTTGTCTAATGTTGGAATGAGCACAAAGATCATCAACATAGACTTCTAAATTCTTCCTCAGGAACTCTTTAAATACATGGCACATTAGTCTCTGGAAGGTGGCTGGTGCATTGGTAAGCCCAAATGGCATTACACGAAAGGCAAATATACCCCACTCTGTGGCAAAAGCTGTCTTATGCTGACCTTCTGGAGCTATGGCTACTTGATTGTAGCCCGAAAATCCATCGAGGAAGCTGTACACTTCCTTGCCTGCCACTCTTTCTAAGAGATGTTCTGTGATGGGAAGCGGGTAGTTATCTCGAATCGTGGCTGCATTAACCTTCTTCAAGTTAATGCATACACGCAGCTTTCCATTTTTCTTGGGCACCACTACGATGGGGGATACCCATTCAGTGTGCTCAATTTCATAGATAAATCCAGCTTCAACCAGTCTATCTATCTCTTCTTTGATCTTAGCAGCGTAATTATCGTTATATGTATAGGGCTTTTGCTTAGAGGGTTTAGCATCTGAGGTCATGGGGATAGTGTGTGAGCATATATCAGGGTCAACACCTTTCAAATCCTTGTAACTCCAAGCGAATACATCTCTGTATTCTCTTAGCAAGGTAATTAACGCATGCTCCTCTTCCTCTGTTAGGTCATGGCCTATGTACGTGCATCTCTCCTCTCCTTCTTCTAGGGCCACTACTATTTTCTTGGTGGTTTCTTTGTTATCATAGGCCTCTCCTGATTGTGCCTCTCGTTTAGGCATTCTTATCATGACTCTCCTGTCGTCTATCTCATACTTCTTAAAATTTTCCGGGACCTCAAACAAAGATTCTTCCTCTTCTGGTGAGACTTCTCTCTTCTTTCATTTCTTTCCTTCTTCCTTTGGGGTCACATGTGTGGCTAATCTTACATCATTTGTAAGCTCTCCATGCCTCTGGGGTTGAAATTCTACTTCATGGAAGTATTCTTCATCTGATGCAAAAGGTGGGTCCATAATGATTGACTCTAGATCGGAGTCACTTGCATCCTCAAATGCATCAGGGCTAGGTTCGCATTCTTCTAGAACTGCCTCTCCCATGATTGGCTCTATGGAGAAGACTGAAATGTCATAGCCATCCTCATCACAGTGAGGTGTCCATTGTTCCTCATTGATGGCTACATCCATGGTTGCTAAAATTTCTGCCCAGCCGTGAGGTTCAAATTCTTCGTCTGGAAAAACTACAGGTGCATAGGCTGGGTCTTGGATTGATCTATGGGTTTCTTTTGCACCTACCTCTCTGGCTTTTTCTCTCTTCTCTTCGTCTACTGCTACTTTACACATCCATAAGTGGGTGTCTTCATGCATCCAAGAGGACCCTATGGAATGCACCGATTCTGTATCATCTTTGGCTCTATGGATGGGATTCCATTGGATGGGAGGTACATCTCTATGAGAGTAATCTTTGAGATTTACTTTGGTTGTAACACCTAAGTGTTGCAAATACAAGGAATTGGTTCCCCAGTCCTGTACCACTTGCAATTGTCGCATAAATGGTCTTCCCAAAATCATCTCATAGGCATGATTTTTGTTGAAGTCACATATAGCAAATGTATGCTCAAACTCGACACCACAGGTGGTGAGAGTTATTCCTTCTAGCAATCCTAAGGGTCTCTCAATATGACCATCGGCCATCTGCAATTTCATTCTCGTTGGCCTGAGTGCTGGCTTGCCCCAACGCTTCCATAGGGAAGTGGTGGCAATTGCAACTCCTGCACCTGAGTCCAAAATTGCCTTGGTGGTGTACTCCTGGTAGGTAATGGGAAGATAGGTGTTCCCTTCTTCACCTTCACACATTTCTCCTATCTTATCCAAGGGTATTTCTGGCACTGTCCTATGTGATCCTACCTGGTGTTACCGTTAGTGTCCACGTGAAAGGCCAAATGGCCACCGGACACTTCTTTGTATATGTTCTTTAATAAAACATATAGTGGCCTGGTCAGTCACAGACTGTAAGTTCGACCGCATTTGTAAGACCTAAGAAGTCTGTCTTCGTGCTCCCTGTGTACTGCGTTTTCTGCGTATTCTACAACCTCTGTGCGGAGTACTGTGTGTGACATCAGGAGCTCGGTTTTATACTCCGAGCATATCGTTGTGGAGCGCTCGATAAGGAGAGTGCAGTGTGGTGCATCGCCATCGAAATACTTCACTGGTATCAGAGCAGTTCGAGGCAAAAAGCTTTGTTCCTTGTACTTCTCAGACAATAAATATCAACCTTTGGGGCTGTATTTTCAGCCACACTCGTAAAACTACAGGTTTCTCGAGGGGTTTTCAGTTTTGGTGGGAGCAGTCGCTGCAAATTTATGCAAGTTTTTAAAGCCTAAAACATCAGAGTTGACAGACACTTGCAGGTGTTATTGGCTAGTTTTTGGGCTGTGTATTCAGCCTTTCAGTGTCATTTTACTGCATATATTGAGCACATACACACCATGTACGCTTCTGTGGATACCGCTTATGTACGTCCATGTGGGCATTGATATAGCGGTTACGTTCTTTGCATAAAGCCTTTTACGTTTGATAAAGAGGGTCGTGGTGAGGTTTTCTTAACTGGGAGACACCCAGATGTTGGGGTCTCTTCGGTGATGCAGGTGGAAGACTTACCCAGCCTCGCCATAGGAGATGTATGATAGTTGTTCATAGGTGCTCGATAAGCCTAGTTGGGTTCTATTGGGTAACTGATTATATACAGTGGAGTCAGTGATTCACTATGCAGGTAGCCATGTCAGTACTTGCAGTTTTATGATACTTTGACATTGGTCATATGCTAATTTTGCAGAGGATACTCTGGCAAAATTTTTCCAGATTTCTGGTTTAGTCAACTATATAGTGGTCGATTTACTCCTTGATACACTTATTTGTTGGTGTTTGGACTCTTCTAGCTCCATTATCATTCTATTCAGTTCTCTACGATCATGGCATCAGAGGTCTCAGGCACATCCGGTGGATCAGGGTCTAGTGCTAGCGTTCCGAGGAGGAGCTATAACTTGCAGGGCAAAGACCATTTTGAGATCCGAAAATTTGATGGCACAAACTTTGCTCTATGGAAGAATCAGATTAAAGATGTGCTGATTCAAAGAAGGCAATGGAAGCCAGTAAATGGGATTTCAAAGAAGCCTGCTGACATGGATGAAGATGATTGGGATGAGTTAGATGAAATGGCCAGGTCTACCATTCGCTTGCACCTAGCAGATAATGTTTACTTTACAGTATTAGACTGTGAAAGTGCAGAGGAGCTTTGGAAGAAGTTATGCAATACATATGAAAAAGAGACGGCATCAAATAAAGTATATCTGATGAGAAAATTATACGACCTTCGTATGAAGGACACAGATAGTGTTGCTGCTCATCTAAATGAGTTTGATGCCATATTCTCCTAGTTACAGGCTCAGAAAATGGATATGGACAATGAAATGAAAGCAGTATTGCTGTTATGCACCTTGCCATCATCATGGGATACATTTTGCACAGCTATTAGCAATAGTGCACCAGGTGGTAAACTCGTCTATGATGACATATGTGGAGCACTCTTGAGTGAGGAGTGTTGAAGCTCAAGATCAAGGACAAAGAATGGAAGCGCATCAAGGAGGTGGACACACAAGAAGAAGGAGCAAGTAGGGAGCTCCAAGAAGCACCTGTCAAATTTTCAGAAGAAATCCCTACAAAAATAGTGATTTTTATCACTAAAAACCATTGTAAATACCATTTTCCATTTTTGTAACTCCATTTTGTTCAAGCCGAGGAGTCCTCGAGCTTGAGGAGTATTAGAACTACCATCCTACCAATTTTCATGATTTTTAGACTCCGTTTGAGCCCCCAAATAAGCCCTGGAACCTATTTTTTAACTAGGCCGGACACTAGGTCTGGACAGGGCCAAAACCACTCAAAAACTATAAAAGGGGCTGGAGAGCTCATTTTTGAGGTTAGCTTGTTGTAGATTTCAGTTTTGTAAGAGAACTCTTGGATAATCGAAGCTTTCCATTGTTCCACTCTTTGCTCTTACCTTGTGCGCGTGTGTGTGTATGTGTGTGCATGCTTGTGTGCTTTCACTCACGCACTTGTGCCATCACTTGCTCGCGGTCTTCATACCGGTCCTCACGTCTCCACGGATTGACATTTATGAGGTGTATCTCCTCACGTTGGTACTCACCATTGTGCTAGAGTGACACCAAATTTGGCGCCGTTGCCGGGGAGAGAGCTTGGAGGACGAGCGTGTGACGGTAAGACGTAGAGTAGCGACGTTGGAAGGTAAAAAAAAATCATCATTTTCAGTTCAGTTTTTGAATTTTCCATCTTCACCATCATCACCATCTCCACCCACCTTCATCTTCTCAGTTTTTTCCATTTTTTAGAGTACATTCACCTTGCTTTTTGCTTGTGGTTGTGAACAAGAGGCTTAGAGGGGGATGCAGAACTGAATCGCTGAAGAAAAATTCGTGAAACACTCTCCAAACACCAAGAATCTGAGCGGCCATTTTCGGAAGTGCTAAAACCTGCATCAAGTATCGTTTTTGAGAAACAAAGCTTTTGGGAGCTACGCGGAGCACAATAGGGTGCTAGGAGAGTTGGAAGAGAGTATCAAAGGTAAGCAAACCCACTTCATACTCATGAACTCTTAGGAAATCCAAGTTTTTTTCAGAAAAAAAGTCGACCTGCGTCAAGTATCGTTTGGGATTTACAGAGGTAAAATGTTGAGTTCTGGGTGATACTGAGAGTGAAGAAAGGGGAGGAGAGCTAGAACAACAATTGTATTGATTCAAATCTGAAAAAAAAAATTCTTTCAAAATTTGTCCAAGGGTCAAGTATTGTTTTGCTCCCGCGGTCGAGTATCGCGATACTTAGCAAGTATCGTGACCTCCTGTGGTCGAGTATCGCGATATTTCCCAGCGATCGCGTATCGTTGATCCAGAGATTGTTTTAGCTCAGAGATCGGTATCGTTCCCATCAGAGATCGTTTAGAACAAAGATCGCCGATCGTTTCAGATCGCGTATCGTTTCGTTTCAAGTATCGAGATCGTTTCGGTCGAAGATCGTTTTTGACCAGCGATCGTTTGGTCTGCGATCATTTGTGAAAGATCGTTTCTCAAAGATCGTTTCATCAGCGATCGTTTCGCAAAGATCGTTTATCAAGTATCGTTTCGAGTTAGCGATCATTTGCCAGCGATCGATTTGTCAAAGATCGTTTTGTACAGCGATCGTTTTGTGAGAGATCCTGCCGCCAGAGATCGTGTATCGTTCGGCTTAAAGGTCGTGTATCGCTGGCTCAGAGATCGCTCAATCCAGATATCGTTTGGTCGTGTATCGTTTGGGGCTAGAGATCGTGTATTGTTTAGGGGAAGTATCAAGTATCGTTTTCCTTGAAATGTCATATATCGCCTGATTTGAAGCATTTTCTGAGAGACCCTGTTTCCCTGTTTTAACCCCCAAAACCCTGAACTGGCATAACTTTCTCATACGGAATCCGTTTGTTGTGATTTTGGTTTTGTTGGAAAGCTCGTGAGGAGTACAACAAAAACATCGACTGGTTATGTTAATATTAGTACCAGGATTATTAGATAGGGTATTTTTAAGTTGACCCTCAGGTTGGACTAGGAAGCAAGGGGTTCCACAAGATTTTGAGCAATTCAAAGGACAATTGTGGACTTGTAAACAAGGCTTATGAACCTAAGCTCAAGATGATACCTAGGAAGAGATAGATAAAGTACCATATCACTTGAAACTAAGATCAACCACACAATCAAGTCAGGGACTCCCAACTCAGGGGTTAACTCTACGTGCTGAGTTCATAGACAAGTGAGTCAAAAATGTCACTTAACTGGGAGAGGCTCTTGGTTTCTGAAGACATGCATAGTTCCGTACCTAGGGAAGGTTTTATGTCTAGAGTGGAAGGCGAATATCGAATGTCTCTTCAATATATGTCCACTAACTTGCAAGGAATACCCATCTACCTTGATGGTCTACAGAGGACAGTGGCAAGAATGATAAACACCACAGAATTAGAAATAGTTCCAAGACCAGCTGTCAAGTATGAAGACGGAGTCTACATGGACAAGATGGGCCAGATATATGTAGTAACTGAAAGTCCTAATCAGATTAATGAAAGAGGAGAGTTAGCTCGAGATCAGGAAACTACCTCGCCAAACCCATTCGAAACCCAACAAAGAACAGAAAATGTGACGTTAGGACAAATGAGCCAAGGTAGCATACCCGATAGACTACATGAACAATTCAACATGCCAAGAATCAACCCCCACGGCCACTCTAGTCAGAGGATGGGAAATATGAATAGACCTACCTTTAGGACAGAACCGCCCCAAGGTGTCCCCATCATAACTCGATCCCCAGAACCCGATAGAAGACTGAGACCAATCCAATTGGCCAAATGTATGAGGAATCGTTACGATGGCACAGGAGAACCCTATGACCACATTGCAGAATTCAAGCAGGTGTTGCGAGCAGAACAAGTGGATGACTTTTTCATGCAATATGAATCCTTTGGGCTAACACTTACGGGAATAGCCTTAACTTGGTTTCAATCTCTGGATCCAAATTGCTTTGAACATATTGAACAATTCTTCCAAGAACTTATTTGGGAATTCACGAAGCGCGGGATCAAGCACAATTCGTCGTCCTTACTACATAGTTTCAAACAAGCTCCCAATGAGACAGTAAAAAATGCAGCACGAAGGTTTAAGCAATACGTAACCCGATGCCCTGTGACCGAGAGACCTTCTCAGCAAAAAATGATATCCCTATTTTTAGAAGGTCTAACCAATGGAACATTGAGAGTCTTAGTATACGTAAAACGACTGCAAACCCTAAGTCAATGTCTTCAGGAGTGCATAGATTTGGAAGACAACTTAGCTGAGGATCTCAAAATCACACAGGATCCTATCAAATCAGAGGAGACAAGGAGCAAGGAAACTTCTAGTTTGAGTTATGTGGAGGAAGTGACAGAGTTGGTGGCCAAGAAATTAGGAGTACAAGGACAAAGGAACTACCAGAACTCCCCCTTGAGAATGCCAATGTTAGGAAGTTGCACACTTTGCGGTGGGGATCACCCATCTCATGTCTGCAACCAAGAAGCATTAGGATTATCACAACCTTACCCGTACTATAGACGATCAACTCAAGTGCCTAACATGTACTCTTATAGTGAGCCAAAGTACCCCAACTACAACAATGAAAACTATCTAATGAATAGACAGCCGCGACCATTTGAACCACCCCACACACTAGCTCCGACACAAGGGCAGAACATCACGATACAAGTTGTATGTCTAGAGTGTGGCAAAGAACAGCTTTTGAGAGATTGTCCCGGACATCCTGCTAGTGTACCAAAGGTTACACCCATTAATGTTGTCGGCCTAGCAAGGGATTCAAGTTCCAGTAGCGATAATATGGCTCCTATACACGCAGTTACTAGGGCACAAGCCTTACAGCAAAATAAACCAGCTGAGCAATCAGAGCCAAGTGAATCAGGAGAGCCTAGTAAGAGAAGAACAAGAACATGGAAGGATACTAGAGAGAAGGCCAATCGTAAGTGGACCAAAAAGTTATCCGATCTAGAAGAAAGCCTGAAAGATGCAAAAACAAAAATAGAAGATATTGCCTCTCAAAGCCCCTCACAAGTCCAAACTCCATCCACATCACCTCATCCCCACTCACCAACCACGGTAAATGAACCACCACAACCGGGGTCTGTTCTTGCAGATCCAACCCCAGAACACTTGGACATGATGTTCAAAGCATACCAGGCTCGACTTCAAGAAGGGCCAACACCTGCAAACCTAGATAAGAGCTACCCTAGAGCAGATTTAGAGATTGAACGGACAAAAATGTGCATTAAAATGGTGGAACTAGCTCAAGCTATGTTCGAGGCCAATCAATCATTCAATCAGACGAATGCTATTACACCGGGTTTGCACTTCCAGGGCTTACTAGATAGATTAGAGCAGTTGGTAAACAAGCCACAAGTTTCGTTACCTCCACAGGCTCAACTAACTATTGAAAGGGAAAGCTCATCACCAAAGAAAGTCTATGTTCCTGACTCCATAGATGAGAGAGAGCCTCTTTCAATTCAACAACACTCTCAAACGTTCTTGCGGGAAATACAAGAAGAGAAATGGGCCAAGGAGAAGGATAATCCTCCTCCTATCCTTGAGATTGATGACCTTCATGATCAGTTTCCACAAGACATTCCGTCTACTTATGGAGAAGAAACAGTGCAACAAGAAGATGAACAGTTAGATGTTGAATCTAATTGTTTACAAGAGTTGCCACAGTTCACAGACCCATGGGAAACTGAATCTATCCAGATTAGAGCTCCCACAATTGTGGTAAGAAATGAAGACTCGGTGATTCCAAGAAACACTGACGTCGTAAAGAACACTAAAGTTCAGTGTCATCTCACGGTAGAGGAGCTGCTCAAATCAAAACCCGAGCTATGGAATCATGTGAAGGATCAAGTTCCCGAACTTGACTCCAAAATGCCAAAAGTAGGCTCTAAAGAGAAAGTTCCAGAGATACCTCTTGATAAAATAGGGGACATGTGTGAAGGTGAAGAAGGTAATACTTATCTTCCAATCACCTACCAAGGTTACACAACCAAAGCAATCATAGATTCAGGTGCTGGTACTGCTATTGCAACCACCTCCCTGTGGAAGCGATGGGGCAAGCCCACATTAAAACCAACTAGAATGAAGCTTCAGATGGCTGATGGCCATGTGGAAAGACCTCTAGGATTGCTCGAAGGGATAACTCTAACCACCTGTGGAGTAGAGTTTGAGCACACATTTGCTATATGTAACTTTGAAAAAAATAATGTCTACGAGATGATCCTAGGAAGGCCCTTCCTACGACAACTGCAAGTGGTACAGGATTGGGGAACCAATTCCTTATACTTGCAACGCTTAGGGGTCACGACCAAGGTAAATTTGAAGGATTACACCTTCAGAGATGTTCCACCCCTACAGTGGAATCCTATCCACAAGGAGCAAGAAGATTCAGTCTCTCTGCATTCTAAAAGTTCATCTGATACATCTTGGATGCATGAGGATACTCATTTGTGGATGTGCAAGGTTGCAAAGGAAGAGGAAAAACGCTTAAAGGCTAGAGAAAAAGGAACTTCTCAAGGAGATAGACCAGTTAGAGACCCAGCCTATACGCCAATGATATTTCCAGATGAGGAATTTGAGCCTCATGGTTGGGCAGAAATCCTAGCCACCATGGACATTGCTGTCAATGAAGAACAATGGACACCTCATTGTGATGAGGAGGGATATGATATTTCAGTGTTCATGTGTCAGCCCTTGCTAGAAGAATGTGACCCTAGTGACTTCATAGAAAAAGAAGAGAACGATAATGATCTAGAATCCATTGTGATGGATAGCTGCTTTAATTCAGAGGAGCACTATCTTGAAGACATAGGAGTATTTACGCAAAAAGAAGAAGAACCTCTCACAAGCATCAAAACGGTAAATTCAAAGGATGGGAGTGAAGGTAGTCAAAAGAAAAAGAAAAGAAAAGTAGTTAAACAAGGAGAGGAGGAGCAATTATTTGAAGTACCAGAAAATTTCAAGAAATATGAAGTGGAAGACCAAAAAATTTTGGTACGAATGCCTAAGAGAGAGGCCACGACAGGAGAAGCATATGATAACAAAGAAAAGACCAAAAAAGTTGTAGTCACCATTGAAGAAAATGAGGAGAGATGTACATACATAGGAGACGACCTAAGTAAAGAAGAGGAAGCAGAGTTGGTAGCTTTGTTAAGGGAATATAGGGATGTGTTTGCCTAGCACTATAGAGACTTGAAGGGAGTAGATCCGAAGGTTTGTTCTCATACGATCCCCATGATAGCAGATGCCAAGCCCACCAAACAGAAGCCCTACACATATAATGACACCTATGCAGCCAAAATAAAAGAAGAAATCGACAGATTGATTGAAGCCGGATTCATCTATGAAATTGAGCATACTGAATGGGTGTCCCCCGTTGTAGTGGTGCCCAAGAAGAATGGAAAGTTACGTGTGTGTATTAACCTTAAAAAAGTTAATGCCGCTACGATTAGAGATAGCTACCCACTTCCAATCACTGATCATTTATTGGAGCGTGTTGCAGGCAAGGAAGTTTATAGCTTCCTTGATGGATTTTCAGGTTACAACCAAGTAGCCATTGCCCCAGAAGATCAACACAAAACAGCTTTTGCCACAGAATGGGGAATCTTTGCATTTCGTGTGATGCCATTTGGGCTCACCAATGCACCTGCAACATTTCAAAGGCTCATGTGTCATATCTTCAAAGAGTTCTTGCGGAAGAGCTTAGAAGTATATGTGGATGATTTATGTGCGCATTCCCAACAGAGAAGTTACCACATCCCTGAGCTCAGACAAATCTTCAACAAGTGTAGAGATTATCGAGTGTGTCTGAACCCAGAAAAGTGTGTGTTCATGGTACGTCAAGGTAAAATATTAGGTCATATTGTTTCTAAGAACGGAATATCAACAGATGAGGACAAAGTAAAAGCCATAGCGGAGCTACCAAGGCCAAGGAATGTTAAAGAGGTACAAGCCTTTATGGGCCATTGTGGATATTACCGTAGGTTCATTCACATGTATGCAATCATAGCTAAACCTCTTTATGCCTTGTTGACAAATTTTGAGTGGAACGATGAATGTGAGAAGTCCTTCAATGAGTTGAAGAGACGCTTGTGCACAGCACCAATACTGACGACTCCTGATTGGAATAAGCCATTCCACGTACATGTGGATGCATCCAATTATGCAATAGGATGTGTGCTGTCACAACCAACTGGTGAAGGGAATTTAGATTTACCTATAGCATATGCTAGCAGGCAATTGAATGTTGCTGAACGAAACTACACCACAACCGAAAGAGAAGGCTTAGGCATGGTATATGCTGTAAAGAAATTTAGACACTATTTATTGGCCAACAAGTTTAAGTTCTTCACCGATCATCAAGCCTTATTATACTTGGTCAATAAACCTTGCAATACTGGACGCTTAGTAAGATGGTTCCTCTTACTAATGGAATATGACTTTGAGGTGGTTGTTAGGCAAGGTAAGACCCACCTCAGAGCGGATCACCTTTCTCGCATCACTTCAGGAGAGCCACCGCAAGGAGTGTCGGATGAATTACCCGATGCTTATCTGTTCAATCTAGAAGTTGTTCTTAAATGGGCAAATAAGTTGGTACCAGTCCTAACCTTTGGACCCGCAAATAAAAAGGTGAAGACGGACAGGGATGAAATTGTGCGGTCACAAAGCTATCAAATATTGGCAGGAAGCATGTATAAACAAGACACGGAAGGTGTTCTAGCTTGTTGTGTCGAGGATGATGAGCATAGTAGTTGGTTGCAACAAGCCCATGAAGGATTTCTAGGGAATCACTATTCTAAACAACGAACACTGCAAAATCTAAAACGTTTAGGAGTGTATTGGCCTAGTATGGATAAAGAAATTCATGAGTGGATAAAGAATTGTCCAATGTGCAAAGAGCAAACCCCAGTGGAGCATGCTACCCTTTACCACGTGTCGTTAATTCCTGACTGGAGTGCTCCATTGGTAGAATTCATGAGATCGGGAACATACCCCAAGGAGGCAAGTCTAGCAAGAAAACGAAGTATGGAGCAGGAGGCTAAAGACTATGCCTTAGTAGGTGATAACCTATACCGAAGAGGCAAAGATGGCTATTTAAGATTGTGCGTTCATGAATCAGATTATTTGAGAGTCTTAGAAACTGCACATAGCAGTGTGGCAGGTGGACATTTTGGTCCTGATCGGGTAATTAAGACTATTCTATTCTCAGGACTTTGGTGGCCCACTCTTCATATGGATGCACATACCTATGTGAAGAAATGTGACACATGCCAACGTACACAATATCCGATTAGAAAAGATGAGATGCCTTTGAGACCAATGATGGGAGGACGTGCATTTTCGAAGTGGGGCATAGACTTTGTAGGTCCTATTAACCCCCCAGCCAGAAACTCCCATGCCGAGTACATTATTGTAGCCACAGATTACCTCACAAAGTGGGTAGAAGTCAAAGCCACAACAAAAAATGATGCTCAAACTACAGCAAAGTTTTTATTCGAGAACGTGTTCACGAGATATGGATTACCAATAGAGTTAGTAAGTGATAGAGGAACACACTTCTTGAATGAAGTCATTGAAAATCTCCTCCAAGAATTCTTGGTGATACATAAGAAGTCTGCCCCCTATCATCCACAAGCTAACGGACAAGCTGAGAGCACGAATAAGATCCTATGTAACGTATTGACAAAACTCGTAAATAACAAACGCTCTGATTGGGACAAACAACTTCATCATGCTGTTTGGGCCTACCGAGTTGCTTATAAAACGGTACTCAATGCCACCCCATTTCAGATGGTCTTCGGACAAAATGTTGTGCTACCATTGGATTTCCTAATCCCAACTTTAAAAGTAGCACAAGAGCATGATTGGAACGGACATGAGTTATCCTCGAGGATCTTTGATTTAGAACGCTTAGGTGAGACAAGGCTACGGGCAGCGGCAGGCATCTATGCTGCAAAGAAAAGGCAAAAAGCATACTTTGATGCACATATCAAGGATAAAGGCTTGAAAGAGGGAGACCTAGTGTTGGTTTATACACTAAAGCAACATGCCCGTAAATTGGAAAAAAGAGGATATGGACCCATGATCATTAATAGAATTTCCACTAGCGGTGCAGTTCAATTGGCCACACTAGAAGGCGATGTCTTACCAAACTATATCAGTGGTTGTCGAGTCAAGCTATATCAAGAACCTCTTACAGAGGAAATGCTAATGAGACTCAACACTGCTAGGAAGCGAAAAGAAGAGGAGTTAAGGGTTAGAGAAGAAGCACAAGCAGAGGCGAGAGAGCGCATCAGAAGAAATAAGTTACGACGATTAGGCCTAGATGTCAACACAAAAGCTCCAAAATATCACATGGACATGTGCCAAAAATCGGGCATAACTACTTCTCAAATAATTGATCGACGACCCTTTGTGACTATAGAGGTAGGACAAGGAAAGAGTGTAAGAACTGTGAGAGCACTGATTGACTCAGGAGCAGCAACTAGTGCAGTTAGACTTTCATACTGCCAAGACCTGCAATTGAACATCGAGCCCATAGAAGCCTATCTCATAGGTTTAGGGGGCGTGGAAACCCCTTGTTTAGGAGAGGTGGAACTTTCCATCTACCTTCAAGATGTTCCAATAAAAGTCAAGATGCTAGTGTGTCATGATGAGGACCTCACAGAGCCACTTGTCTTGGGTCAAGATTGGATTTACGACCATGCTGTCAACTTGAACCTAAGAAGTCAACTTCTTCAAGTGTGGGTATATAATCAATGCATTACATTAGAATTGGAGAATCGCATGCCCACTGAAACTGACACCACACACTCTCTTTGTTCCTCTAAGGCTAATCTTCTTGAACAAGATGTTGTAGATGTCAAAAGCTCTATGATCCAGACGGATGCAATCACGGAAGGACAGTCGCAAAGTCAAGATGAACCTTCTTCTTGTCTTTTAAAGAACAAAGCATCCACAGGAGCTCAACCTCAGAAGCAAGCAAAACAGTGCAAGACAGCCAGTCTATCAAATAGACAACGAGCCTTCAAGAGCAAAGAAGCGTTGGGCATGACACAGATCTGGGTAAAGAAAGGAGTACAACCATCGATGCTACCTCAAAGACTCCCACCCAACCAGATCGACCATGGCAACAGAAGGACCAAACACCCATGACAGGCTCAAACACGAGAAATCCAACTACTTTGGGTACCGAAACAATCGATGAAGGCCGACCACAATAAGGTACAAATTTGGGTGCCTAAAAAATTAGCTACAGCTCAACACGGGCGATTACAGATGTGGGTACCCAAGAAGCTCTTACATACGCAACGGCCTATGCTCCCCACCATGCAAAAGGTCTCAACAAAGAAGCCAAGGAAAACAAAGGGTAAGAACAGAGCACAAAGACCAAAAGAAGATAAACTTAACCCTTCTACAAAAATAAGCAGGCACTCACCCAGGATATGGGTTTGGAAGCCAAAAGCACAAGCAACATCCACAGAACCAAGGGGTCAACCACACTGGATACCAAAGTTTGGACAGCATCCAAAGAAGAACTGGCCTGAGGTGATCTCTACAGGGCCTAATACTATTCGAAAATGGGTTCCCATTAGGAGGATTACATCATTTCGAGATCCAATCGACACCTCCAAACAAAGAATTCATCAAGTATACAAGTAACATCAAAAGCCTCGACCAGCAGCAACCATGTGCCTTTGGCATAACCAAGTCGTTTGCACCATTCAGGTCATGCATTTCCAAAGTATGCATCAATATAGGGCCACCTTACGTGGCCGTGCATAGACACAATTGAGAAATCCCAGGCACATGAGACACAATTTTCACATGCAAAATATGTTATTGATACTAACCTCTTTCTTCTTGTTTGATGCCATTGTTTCCAAAAAAAAAAAAAAAAAAAAAAAAAAAAAAAAAAAAAACCTATGTGCTTGAAAGTGCTCATCAGCGAACTTCCAGCAAGGACATCCCTCAACAAAAAGGACAAGCCGACGGTCAAACATCATGAGGGAACCACAACACGAAGAGATGAAGATCAACGGACCCTTCACCATGGTAAGACGTGTATGTTTCAACAACACTATAACCATGATAGATTAGGAAACCTCTTCGTCAGCATACCCTTGAGCACGTAGCTCAAGACCCAATCTCTTGCACCATACTTCTTGCCATGCATTATCCAAGTACGCATACGTAGGGCCACATTACAAGGCCATGCACAGGGCACATAATTTGTTCAACCCATGCACTAATGCACTTAACCATCATCCATTATGGGTTACAAGTACTTGGCACGAAAACTATGACAGCCATCTTTGGAAGAATCAGAGGACATCACGGTGACCACTACAAGAACAAGGGAGCCATCCACCACCCAGAGTTGCTCACAATCAACATTGACCACATCCTTTGAGCAGCTAGCAGTTTTGGACAGCTCACAAATGCACCACCCAGATGGAATACAAGGCAGAAGTACGTACCAAGGGACTACAAACTGCAAGAGATAACAGTGGCAAAGTGAAGAACCAGACAAACGACCAGGATACATTGGGAAGAGGGATCACCCTTGTTGGACGCAAAGGACGCTACCTCTCAACGTACTACATGGAACGACCACTACAACAAGGGTCTGTCAGGGACGACAGACTCAAGAGGGGGGGGAGTGTTGAAGCTCAAGATCAAGGACAAAGAATGGAAGCGCATCAAGGAGGTGGACACACAAGAAGAAGGAGCAAGTAGGGAGCTCCAAGAAGCACCTGTCAAATTTTCAGAAGAAATCCCTACAAAAATAGTGATTTTTATCACTAAAAACCATTGTAAATACCATTTTCCATTTTTGTAACTCCATTTTGTTCAAGCCGAGGAGTCCTCGAGCTTGAGGAGTATTAGAACTACCATCCTACCAATTTTCATGATTTTTAGACTCCGTTTGAGCCCCCAAATAAGCCCTGGAACCTATTTTTTAACTAGGCCGGACACTAGGTCTGGACAGGGCCAAAACCACTCAAAAACTATAAAAGGGGCTGGAGAGCTCATTTTTGAGGTTAGCTTGTTGTAGATTTCAGTTTTGTAAGAGAACTCTTGGATAATCGAAGCTTTCCATTGTTCCACTCTTTGCTCTTACCTTGTGCGCGTGTGTGTGTATGTGTGTGCATGCTTGTGTGCTTTCACTCACGCACTTGTGCCATCACTTGCTCGCGGTCTTCATACCGGTCCTCACGTCTCCACGGATTGACATTTATGAGGTGTATCTCCTCACGTTGGTACTCACCATTGTGCTAGAGTGACAAGGAGATTCGTAGAAAATCTATGGTTGGCACTCAGAGTGGAGATGCATATAATGTTCGTGATTCTTACCAAGGAAAGAATCAACAACGTGGCAGGAGCAAGAACAAGGAAAAGAATGGTCAACGGAATAAGAGCAGAAGTAAATCAAGGAAGAGGGATATTGAATGCCATTATTGTCATAAGAAAGGACACATGAAGAAAGACTGTTATGCATTAAAGAATGCTAAAGGTAAAGGACAGAATGTTGATGGGCATGTTAAACAGTTACCTGCACCATCTACTTCGACTGTGAAGATTGAAGAAATTAATGCTATTTCTGATGATGCTGATGTGTTGACACTTGATAGTACTGTGCCATCTGAGGCACTTATGGGTGATTCTCTTTCCCACACCTGGCTGCTATCTGGTGCTTCTTTCCATGTGACACCACATAGAGAATGGTTCTCTAATTATGCAGCAAAGTCTCTTGGTACCGTGAGACTTGGTGACTCTTACCAGTGTGATGTTGTGGGGATTGGAGATGTGGTTGTGCAGTTCATTGACGGTTCAAAATTTACTATGCATAATGTACGCCATGTACCTCAGTTATCACGCAGTTTGATGTCAGTTGGTCAACTTGATGACCTTGGTTACAAGGTGGTCTTCTATGCTCAGTCCTTTCGTATATCAAAGGGCAATATGGTTATTGCAAAAGGAAGGAAAGTTTGGCTCACTTTACCCTTTATTTGTATCACAGAAAGAACACTTGTTAGCTGTTACTGAACAGCCTATGGCTTGTATTTGGCATGGTCGTTTGGGCCATATATCTCGTAGTGGAATGGAAAATCTTTCTCGTTCTGGCTACTTACCTGTGTTATCTTTCTCTGATTTTTCATTTTGTGAGCATTGTCAATATGGAAAGCAAACCAAAAATGTGCATAAAACGCACATTGACTCTTCAATTCAGCCTTTAGATCTTGTTCATACAGATGTGTGTGGTCCTATGCCCACTAGGTCCTTAGGTGGTTCTCTTTACTTTGTCACTTTCATAGATGATGCTACTAGAAAAGTCTGGGTATATCCTATCAAATCGAAGGATGATGTATTTCCTACTTTCAGAAAATGGCTTGCTTCAGTTGAGACTGAAAAAGGAACTAAGCTTAAGGCTTTACGTTCAGATAATGGGGGTGAGTATACCTCACATGAATTCAGCCTTTTCTGTCAGTGTAGAGGGATTCGTAGAGAGTTTACAGCTCCTTATACCCCAGTACAGAATGGTGTAGCTGAGAGGATGAATAGAACTATTCAAGATAGAGTAGTCTCTATGTTGCATCATGCAAACCTCTCACAAGGTTTTTGGGCAGAAGCAGTATTGACTGCAGTTCATGTGATTAACCTTTCATCTAGTACTGCCAAAGGTCTGAAAGTGGCACAAGAGTTATGGACAGGGAAACCACCATATTATGATCATCTTCGAGTTTTTGGGTGTGAAGCATATGTTCATATACCCAAGAATCTTAGACAGAAGTTGGACCATAAGTCAAAGAAATGCATTTTTCTTGGATATGGTCGAGAAGGACAATTTGGATATCGCTTATGGGATCCTGAAACACGGTCAGTGATCAGAAGTAGTGATGTCATTTTTAATGAGTCTAAGATGCATAAACAGCCGATTAAGGAGGTTGAAGTGAGAAGAGTGGTGTTTGAGGATACTAGTCCTCCGGTTAGCATGCATAAAAATGCTACACATAGGGATGTTCAAGAGAATGTCCATTCAGATCAGTCTGCACATGTTCCTGTTCAGCAACCATTGAGACGTTCTACACGTGTCTCATATCCACCTGATAGATATGTTCCAAGTTTAGATTTTGTTATGCTAACAGATGCCGGTGAGCCCTCTTGCTACAAAGAGGCTATGCAGACAGAGGATCATGTCAAGTGGGAGCGTGCCATGAAGAGTGAGTTGGATTCTATTCACAAGAATGGTACTTGGGACTTAGTACCTTTGCCAAAGGGCAGGAAAGCTTTACCATGTAAATGGGTATATAAGCTGAAATTCACATCAGATAGTGCTTCTCCAAAATATAAAGCACGACTTGTTGCAAAGGGTTTTAAGCAACAACATGGTGTTGATTTTGAGGAAATCTTCTCTCCAGTGGTCAAGATGACTACTTTGTGCATGTTGCTTGGATTCGTTGCAATGGAGGACTTAGAGCTAGTCCAAATGGATGTGAAAACAGCTTTCTTGCATGGAGATCTTACAGATGAGATCTATATGGAACAACCAGAGGGTTATGTAGTTCCTGGCAAGGAAAGTCTAGTTTGTAAGCTCAAGAAGAGCTTGTATGGACTTAAACAGTCTCCTAGACAATGGTACCAAAAGTTTGATGCTTTTATGAAGTCCCAAGGCTATTCTCGGAGCAATGAGGATCATTGTCTCTACACAAAGAGATGTTCTGATGGCAGCTTGATATGCTTGATACTTTACGTCGATGATATGTTGATTGTTGGGAAGTCCTCTTATGATTTGTCAATTCTCAAAAACAAGTTGAGTCAGACATTTGATATGAAGGATTTGGGGGATGCCAAACATATTATTGGCATGCGCATCACTCGTGATAGGAGTAAAAGATGCATATACTTGTCTCAAAGTGAGTACATATCCAAAGTACTTCATCGATTCAATATGCAGGGTGGAAAGGCATTGAGTACACCTTTACCCACATATGTGAAATTGAGCAAGGATGACTGCCCCAAATCAGATGAGGAAAAGGAATTCATGACCAAAATTCCCTATCAGTCTACTGTTGATAGTCTCATGTATGCTATGGTAGCTACGAGACCAGACATTGCATTTGCAGTGGGAGTTGTGAGCAGATATATGTCTAATCCTGGCAAGAAACATTGGGAAGCCGTCAAAATGATTTTGAGATATCTGAGTGGCACTAAGGACAAGTGTCTATGCTTAGGTAGAGGGAAAGCATCCATTATTGGTTACACAGATTCTGACTATGCTGGTTCTGTAGACAATCGTAAGTCTACATCAAGGTACATTTTTCATTTTGCTAGAGGTGCTATCTCTTGGAGATCTCGTCTTCAAGAATGTACAGCTGTTTCCACCACAGAAGCAGAGTATGTTGCAGCAAGTGAGGCATGTAAGGAAGCATTGTGGCTTTCTCGTCTTGCTTGTGATATGGGTTTGCCTTAGCATGTACCTCACTTGCTCAGTGATAGTCAGAGTGCCATTGCTTTGGCTAAGAATCCGGTCTATCATGCAAAGACCAAGCACATTGAGGTGAGGTATCACTTCATTAGAGATTGCTTAGCCACTGAGAGCATTATTCTTGAGAAGGTTCACACTCGAGATAATGCTGCAGATGCTTTGACTAAAGCTCTACCACAGGATAGCTTTCGACACTGTTGTCACTTGATGGGGGTTACTTGATTCTTGATCTTACGCAGTCACTTGTATACTGTGTAACATGCCCATCAGGTGGGAGGTATAGTTTGTATACTTACACTCAGGTATTCTTTATCATTCTTTCTTTTTTCTCCCATAGTTACTCTGGCCATATTGGCCTTTAGTGGGAGATTGTTACCGTTAGTGTCCACGTGAAAGGCCAAATGGCCACCGGACACTTCTTTGTATATGTTCTTTAATAAAACATATAGTGGCCTGGTCAGTCACAGACTGTAAGTTCGACCGCATTTGTAAGACCTAAGAAGTCTGTCTTCGTGCTCCCTGTGTACTGCGTTTTTTGCGTATTCTACAACCTCTGTGCGGAGTACTGTGTGTGACATCAGGAGCTCGGTTTTCTACTCCGAGCATATCGTTGTGGAGCGCTCGATAAGGAGAGTGCAGTGTGGTGCATCGCCATCGAAATACTTCACCTGGGAACGAGGTTTTGCTATCTCTGGTACTTGTTTGGCTACATGTTTCCATAATTCAGGTCTAACCTTGAGTAGCTCTTCTAACTTGAGATTGCACTGCACTTTAGTGTTTTTCACTACCTCTGTGTTCCTAGGTAAGACTGAGTCCTCATTTCGTACCATGACCGTGGGTGCCCTCATACATGTAGATTTAGCTTCCCATGGACCCGTGAAGTGGGGTAATTCTTGTAGAGAGTTAGACTCAAAGTCTAATCTTTCCTGAGATTGGGTGCTCTCCTGCTCCTCATAAATGGATGGGATATCTTGTGGGAATTGGTCATGTGTATCATCCACAAGTTCAATAGGAGGAGGGACTTCACTCTCTTTAGCCCATTTGTCTTCTTGAATCTCGCGTAGGAATTCTGGTGTGAACCGATTCATAGAAGATGATGTGTTTGGCTCCGTAGAGTTAGGCACATAGGCTTCAGGCACATAGGCTTTCTGGGCAGGAAGACTTGCTCTTTCACTTGCCTTGTCCTTATGTTGAGAGGTGGGTTCCTTTTCTGATTGTGCAATCAGCTTCTCTATTCTTTCTAACAGTCCATCAAAGTGCAACTATGTCTTCGCTGAACTAGAGATGTTAAATAGGCGACTGGCTTCAAACATGGTCTGAGCCAATTCCACCATTTTGGCACAAATTTTAGTTTGTTCAAGCTCTAATTCTGCTCTAGGGTAGCACTTTTCATGATCAGTTACGTTTGGCCCTTCTTGGATTCTGGCCTGATATGCTTTAAGCATCATATTAAGGTCTTCGGGAGTGGGATCTGCTAAGACTGATCCTACTCGGGGTGGTGGAATTAGGTGAGGCGGGTTGGAAGGTGGCTGGTCAGATGGCGATGGGAATGGTGATGGTGGGGTAGTGTGAGAGGGAGTTTGAGATGTGAGTTCAGTTATCCTGGCTTTGGTTTCTCTTATGCTTTCCTCAAGTTCACTCATCTTTTTAGCCCATTGTCTTTTCATTCTTTCCCGACTATCTTTCCACGCTCTAGTCCTCTTCTTTGTCGTACTCTCTCTTTCACTAACTTCGGGGCTTTTTTCCTGACCTACACCCTGGTTTTGCTGCAGTGCTTGGGCTCTAGTGATTACTTGTACTGGTGCAGTGGAAGTCACGCTCCCTGTGGAGTCTACCACTAACCCAACAACGTTGATAGGAGTGATTTTTGGCATATTATTGGGGTTCTTTGGGCAATCTCGTAAGAGATGCTCCTTTCCACATTATTGGCAAAAGCCCTGAATCGTCACTGACTGGGCTTGTGTAGGTGGAGGCAAGGGACAATCACGAATGAGGTGATCTCCTTGACATCTGTAGCATGGTCCTCTAGGGAATGGAGGTCTTACCTGTCTAGGTTGAGGCCTAGGATTGGGGTTTGTATACATGAGGTTTGTGTGATCTGACTCCCAACTAGGTTCACTCGGTTCTTCACTATAGTAGGACTCACCATGTTCAGGAGATTGCATGTAGTAAGCCTGGGGACTATCAACATGTGTAGAATCAAAGCTATGGTCACTGGGGTCACTTTCAGAAAGCAGTGGTGTTACAGGGACTATAGCTCTATTCAGGTTCTCTTCTGCAACTGCATACTTTACCGGAATCACATTCGTAGGAGCGGTTGGTTGTTGTGCTAACACTGGCTGAGGTCTCAGTTGGGCCTGATGTTGCGGTTGGTAATTTTGCTGAGGCCTAGCGTATTGCTGAGGTGGGTACTGATTCTGGTATCTTCCTTGTTGAGGGTATGGCTGAGGGTAGGTTTGCCTAACCGCTTGCTTATTGTATGGGCAATCTTGCGCGGTGTGATTGGTGTATCTTCGTTCTATGGTGCAGTACTGGCTACTAGGATTTACTTGGGGTTGAGCCATAATGGGACATACATTCGCCATGTGGTCGCCGCCACAAGTATAACATCTTTTTACAGGGGCAAATCTCGGAATTTGTTTGCTAGAGACACCTAGTTTCTGAGCAACTTTCTCTGCAAGTTCCTCAATCGATGTGGATTGCGTGGAAGAGAGGTTAGAGGCACTATCCGAATCTTTGTATATCTTGGAAAGCTCTAACTCCTCCCCTAGGTTATCCTCGATGTCAATGCACATGCGCACACACTCTTCTATGGTCCTAGGGTCCTTCAAGTACACATAAGATCTCAATTTAGTACTTAGCAATCCATCCAGGAATAAAGCCACTTGCTTAGCTGGTGTGGGAAGCTCCGAGACATGGCATCTTTCTAAGTATTGCCTAAATCTTCTTCCTGCAAGTCTCACGGTTTCTTGAGGGGTTTGCTTGAAGCTGTGAATCAGCGAGGAGGTATTATGCCTTATGCCACTCTTAGAGAATTCAATAATGAAAGCCTCTAGGAGTTGGTCTATGCTCCTGAACTGCCTCTCATTTAGTGGCTGAAACCATGTCAGGGCAGTGTTCTTAAGGGTCAGACCAAGGGCATTGTACTGCGTGAATAGATCCTCCACTTGTTCAGCTCTCAAGACTTGCCTAAACTCAGCCACATGATCGTATGGATCTCCAGTGCCATCGAAGTAGTTCTTCATGGACTTAACTAGCTGAGTCGGTCTCAAGGTTCTTGTGTGCTCTCTAGGTCGTGGTAGAGGGAACTCATCCGCATTTCTTTGATTCCTATGAGCTCTAAGTATCTCAGGTTCTACTCTATTTGTTTCCGTCCTCGTTCTTTCTCTGCCCACTGGGTTGGCAAAGCTGACTTCTGGTCTATCTCTACTTCTATCTCTTTGCATTCCATGAGCTTGGGATGTTCCAGCACCAGGGTGACCATAGGATACATTCGATCTTGGTTGGGGGAAAACGAATTCACCCTTCCAAGTGTAAGCATGCCTATCATGTTCTGTCACCACAAAGATCCTCTCCGAAGCGTGATCTAAGTAGGTCACTCTACCTGGGCTATCAGGATCCTTAAACTCATAGATCATGATTGTTCCTATATCAATTGGCCGATCACGTTTGTACCTCCAAAAGGCTTCGTCAGTCTCTCGATTGAGGAGCAAATCTATGCTCTTATTATCCTGGGGAATCCACTCCGGTGTGATGATCCTAGTGAGAACCGATTTGCCTCGAGGGGTTCTAGGTTTTGTACCCATGTTTCCTTGCTCTAGGTCCCCTAAGTCCGCTTCTGAGATCACATTCCCAAATTCGTCTGTCCTATCTGGGTGACTGGTGACTACGTATATGGTTCCTTCTTTGTCCAAGTATGCTCCGTTTTCAAACTTGAAAGCTGGCCGCTCTAGTCCAATGGATTGATCAGGATTCTTAATCTGTACCACAGACCTTCCTAGGCCGTCCTCATAGATGCTGGCACCTAATCGGTTGGTCCTAAGGTATTCCAACTGCGTTTTGTAAGGGCCTTCTACTCTGTGCAGGTATGGCACTCCTGAACTTCCTGTAGGTCTCTCCATACCTTGAGACATCTCGGATTCACTAGTCTCAGAACTTGGGTAGTAGGAGTGGTGGCTCAACTGCTGGGCCCACGACCTAGCAGTGTGGTTGACACTAGCCTCTGAAGACCTAAGACTTTGTCTATCCCTTACTAGATGTCGTCCTGATCTAAGGTTCATATGCCTATTTAAGTAGCCCAATTTTGTCCAGAGTACAACCTCGTTGCAGAGTCCTTTTGTACCAACTACTTAATCCCCTTTTTATGTTGATTATCGGGTTTATGATCTTGTCTGATATTGCGTCGTCAGGAATACTTGAGTAGTTTTCGTACTTGGAGTTGATCGTTCCACGTTAGGTTCTTTTCCTTTATGTTATCGACAGTACAGAGATTAGGTTTTTAACTTGAACTTGAGTTTTTAAGTAGTCTTCAACTTGATAACTGCCTATCGTCGCCCTGGCTTACTCCTATCACTAGTCGTTCTTAGCTTAAGCTAGGAATTGACATAGGGAGTTGAGAATTTCCAACCTTTTGTTTCTTGCTTGGTTGCCCTTGAATGCCCAGGAAGTGTGTTCCCAAGCTTGCACTTACACTTGCTTAGAACGCCTTTTGATGCTCTCAATAGATTTGTAAGAGTTCCAAAGCTAGCTTTAAGATTTAAATTCTAAAGACAGAACCAATGATTTTCATTCCTGTAGCACACACACTAACTTGCATAGTGATTTTTAGGAAAACAATTCTAAAGACCCCTGACTTTGATCCCCCTGGTTATGGTCAACTTCAAAATACCCTATCTGAAAATCCACACATTATCTTTATAAAAAACAGTTGAGGGCGTATAGTATATGCCACGAGCTTTCCGACAAGCCCAAGAGCTCAAAAACTGGATTTCGTATGAAAAAGTTATGACTGTTCAGGGTTTAGGGGGTTAAGACAGGATTCAATCTGGCTGACAGATCCTAGGATTTTCTCCCAAATCTCAAGTGTAGGAACCTCCAGAAATGCTAATGGATTGACTATTTTGCCCCAAAATTATCCCCAATTTTGAACAAAAGCAAACCCTAATTTTTGGTCGAAAAGCCTGTCAATCGCGATCGACAGGTCTGTCAATCGCGATCGACAGAGTCGATCGTGGCTGTCAATCGCGATCGACGGTATCAATCGCGATCGACACGTTTTCCGGGTTTTTCGCCGAAATTTCAGTCAATCGGGGGCCTATCAGTCGCGATGGACACATGGCTACGCGTAAAAGTCAATCAATCGTTGAATTTCAGTCAGTCGCGATCGACGGTGTCAATCGCGACTGATAGAGGTGTCGGTCGTGGCTGTCGATCGCGATCGACGGTGTCAATCGCGATTGATAGGGTCCTATGTGGCAGTCTGTCGGTCGTGAAGTCTGTCGGTCGCGATCGACAGGGTCTGTCGGTCGCGATCGACAGGGTCTGTCGGTCGCGATTGACAGAAAAACACGGAATTTTTCTACTGTTTTAGGTGATTTGGGATGTGCTCATCATGCTTGTGCTAGTGGTGAACTTTGTTTTAACAAATGATCGAATTTTCTGTCGATCGCGATCGACAGAGGCTGGCGACTGCGAGACAGATTCGACGAGTTTCGTACCTGCACAGCGTGCTGGCGGGGATGATGATGATGATACCTGCAAGAAACACAACAAACATGCAAAAACAGTGCAAGCAATATCGCTCTCTCACTCTCTCTCACAAGTATGAAGGAAATGAGGTGGAGATGGTGCTATGATTAAAACTGAAGATTTTCGCGATGATGGAGATGGAGGTGGGAGATGGTGATGATGATGATGGTGATGAAGATGGTGAAGAAAAAACAAGAAAATAGATGAAAGTGAAGAAAATACCTACAACTCCAACGCGTCAACTCTACGTCTTACCATCACATGCTCGTCCTCAAAGTTCGATCCCCGGCAACGGCGCCAAAATTTGGTGTAGCTCAGTGATGAGTAGCACCTCCTTTAATGTCAATCCGGGAAGACGTGAGGATGGTATGAAGACCTCGAGCAAGTGGAGGCACAAGTGCGTGAGTGAGAAGCACACAAACATGCACACACATACACACACGCGCACACACGGCAAGACAAAGAGTGAGGAGCAATGGAGTTCTTAGATTACTTTCAAAAAGCTCTTACAAGTTCGTTTCAATTACAATCTCACCTCAAAAATGAGCTCTCTAGCTCCTTTTATAGTTTTTGACTAGCTTTGGCCCTGTTCAGACCTAGTGTCCGGCCTAGTTAAAAATTAGGTTCCAGGGCTTATTTGACGGCTCAAACGAGATCTAAAAATTACGAAAATTGGTAAGCAACTACTTCTAAGGCTCCTCAAGCTCGAGGACTCCTCGGCTTGCACAAAATGGAGCTACAAAAAGGTGAACATGGTATTTACAGGGGTTGTTAGTGATGAGAATCACTTTTAATTTGTGTAAGGATTTTGAAAAATTAAAGGGTTGCCTTAGTGCTAGATCTGCGTGAATGCTCGTACTTGCTTCTTCATGAAGAAAATTATTGGCCTACTTGCCAGATCGTCGTTGACTCCCTTGTCTGCTTGTACCTTCTCTCCCCTCTGACTCTCTTCTCTGACTGCCATGCCTCGTCAGTCCTTCAGTTCCTTGTCTGCTGCTAACATACATACACATACACACATACACATGCACATGCACATACACATACATACGCATATACACTTACACATGCACATGCAGATACATGCATATGCACACATATACATATGCACATACATACATGAACGTATATACATAGATACATACACATACATGCATATAGACACACTTACACATATAGATATATACCTACATGTGCTTATATACATTTTATATATATATATACACACAAGCACACATAAATATGAATGAATTATATAATTAAAGTAATAAAACACATGCTTAATATAAACAATAATAACAATCAATAGAACAAGAATTTTCATTACTTAAATACCATACACACAATTTAAAACATAACTAAAATGAACAATATATATATATATATATATATATATATCAATGTAAATACATATACAATGTCATAATCAAGAATCGTAATCATCATCATCATCATCATGATCATCCCCATCCTCATCATCACGATCATCTGCATGATCTGATGTATCTGTGTGAGCACCCTGTGATGTTCGAGATCATCCCTTCTTGTCTCTCCACCTCATCCATATCGGCCTCTCCATAATACTCCTATATTACATATAACAAACATAAATAAGTAAAACAATTAAAACATCCATAAAATAAAATAATTATATAAAATTTAATAATACTCACAAATGCATTCGGATGATCTCGCATATACTCGCTCAAACGCCGATATCCAAAATGTGTAGCATACTCGATCTCATGTTTTGTAGGATATCGACCATAATCCTTTCGCTGCATTGAAACAAATAAAAAAGATTAGTTTCTTGCGTTTTAACTAAAATAAATAATATACTTACAATAACACATATACTTACAAATGTAGCTACAAAACCATGATGGTCCATTTGGCCTAGGTGCGATGTGTGTCCCGACTCAACTCTCTTCTTTGCAACAGCTTGTTTATTTAAAGAAAAAAGAACTACATTAATTAAATGTATATACACACACACATCCTAATTCATATCGTAATTCATATATATATATATATATATATATATATATATATATATATATATATATATATATATATATATATATATATATATATATATATATATATATATATATATATATATATATACACGTCCTAATTCATATATAAAATTCATATCGTAATTCATATATATATATATATATATATATATATATATATATATATATATATATATATATATATATATATATATATATATATATATATATGTATGTGTGTGTGTGTATGTGTATCTATATGTGCATATGCATGTGTTGTGTGTGTGTATGCATGTGTATGTGTATATATGTATGTAAATATGATTATGTGAGTCTATGTGTGTACATATGATTATGTATGTGTATGTGTATATGAGTATGTGTATGTGTATGTGTCTATGTGTGTATTCATTATATGTGTGTAACTGCATGCATGTGTATGTGTGTGTGTAAATGTGCATGTATATGTGTGTATGCATTATCACGACGATGAGCCATAAGTGTTCACATCTCTTTTAGACACCACTTATGCGACCATCATGTCCCAAACTCTATCTCAAGTGAACTAAGTACGTATTTTTTATCCCTCTCATTATGCTCACTACAAAAATAAAGAAAAATAATGTAAATTATACATAAGATATTTATTTCAATTTATATGTAAATACTTACTTCCACTGCAAGTGGACAAGGTGCAGGTAAGCGTTGCATAATGCTCGCATTCTTCTGTTGAACTCCAATCCATTCCCTACATACACTATATTCCCCTATGGCTCTATATCGCACTCTAGCCCTAAGGTGCCTGTGCATGTCCTCATAGGCACCTATGCTCTGCTCTCATGATCTAGAGGTGGTATAGGTGTCCTGAAAACAAATAGATAAAAATAAATAAAAATATGTGCTATAATATCATTAAAAAAAATTATGACAAAAAAACATACCTATGAGCAGATAGCTATCTTCCTGCATGTGGAGCCACAGAAGAGCCCTCCTCTAGTCGTTGGGTAAGCATCTGGATCGTAAAATCCTGATCATCATCAGACATCTCTAAGTACTCATGCATGATGATCCCTAAAGTATCAGGAGGAACTCTTGCTCTCATAAGACTTTTTATGAGAGTGAGTTTCACCTTTCGCTCTCTACTAGGATCCATAATACCTGTACATTTAAAACAAAATGGGTTAGAAATCAATATATGTACGTGTACATATGTATGTGTGTATATGTGTATGTAGGTATATATGTGAGTGTGTGTATGCATGTAAGCATGTATGTATGCATATGCATGTGCATTATGTATGCATGTGTGTGTATGCATGTAAGTTTGTATGTATGCATATGCATTATGTATGCATGTATGTGTATGTGTGTGTATGTGTCTCTATGTGTGTGTATGCATATATGTGTGTGTATGTCTCTATGTGTGTGCCTATGCATATGTGTGTGTGTATGTGTCCATGTGTGTGTGTATGTTATGTGTGTGTCTATGTGTGTATACATGTGTATTTGTATATATGTGTCTATATGCATGTGTATGTATGTGTGTATGTATGTGTGTATGTATGTGTGTATGTATGTGTGTAAGTGTGTATGTGTGTGTCTATGTGTGTATATACATGTGTATCTGTATATATGTGTCTATATGCATGTGTAAATGTGTGTGGATGTGTGTATGTGTGTGTATGTGTCTATGTGTGTGTGTATATGTATATGTGTATTTGTGTGTGTGTGTGTAAGTGTGTGTATGCATGTGTGTGTATGCATGTAAGTAACCTTGCTTCCTTGAGGTTGTGTGCACTTGTAGTTCTCTCTCTCTCTCTCATCTCAATCCTGGCACAAATGTGCTGGGAGAAATTGTCATTGGCAGTTTGGCAACATTGGTAAGAGCATTGTTAGATAGCAATGCTCCTTGTGATGCACATTTTAGTCACATAAGCGAGGCTCTCCATCGCTTATGCGACGAGTCTTGTTTTTTTTTGTATAAAAAAAAAGTTGCTTTGCTTATGCGACGCTACTGTCGCATAAGCGACGAGATCCGTTTTTTTTTCATTGGGGGGCATTGCTATATTTTAATAGTGAAGAGATGACAGTAAATGGAGATAAGGAGAACCAACAAGCTCCATTAGAGAACACAAAAACTCTACTCATGTGAAGGATACACGATGACATGAAGCATGGTGTTGATGATGAAGTAGTGAACGAGGGCATTAATGAATGCCAATTATGAATAAAACACTAAGCCCTAAACTATGAGGTCCAAGATTCAAACTCGAAGTGTGGCTTGACATTATATAACCCCTAAAAAGTTGCGAATAATGAGGGTATCCAGAATGAGATTGTGTTGTTCATTTCAATCTTTCAAGCATAACTAGAAGAGTATGCTGATAAAGTAGGAATGCATGAGGAGAAAATAGTTGATACGATGAAATCCGAGGTAGTTACATGAAGGCCAAATCAAAATAAATGTCAAATAGCTAGATTATGCAAGGAGATAAATCATGTTAAGAAGATCTAAACTACACGTGAAAGGATAATCAAACTAGAAAAGGAGGTACAATGTGTTAGAATAGGCAGAGCTAGCCTTGAATGAGCAGCTCATTTTGGATGGGAAAAAGAAATTTGATTCTCTTTTGAACAAGGTGTTCTCATCTTCAAAATATATTATAGCCAAAGTAAGCAACTTAAAGCCTCTCTCTCTCTCTTGTTCAGAGCTAAAGAAACATTTCGATCATAAAAAGAAAAAGGTTCAAATTCTCCCATGGAAGACTTCCTTTGATGAGCAACATAAGGTTTAGTCCATGATAGGGCAATATATATTTTTGCCATCCCTCAAGATGTTGGAATAGACAAATGAATTCAACATCATTGGGTCCACAAAAGTTGATTCATCAATGGAATCTCTTTTGTGGACCAGAACGCACATTATTGTAAGATAATGGACAAAATTTGAGCAATTTTGGGTCCGTTTTGTCTATACCAGGATTACTATTCTCAATTATGAGTACAATGTCCATAAGGTGGGATTTTGTCATTTTTTATCTATCATCGTTGTATAATATATCCAACAATATTGGGCTTTGGTGGGAGATCGTTTGGCAATATTGTGTCTTAGAAAGGGAAAATGGATGAGTACATGTGAATGTGTTATAATCTTCTATAGGTAATAACAACCCACCAAGTCCATGTCTCATAGGTGGGTTGGTTTGTCACTAGCCTCTTGAAGTGGAGGTCTTGCAGTGTTCCATCTCAAGGCTGAACATGTAATGGCTTTGGTTAGTCTAAACATGTTATCATCTTGTCTAACCTCTCTTTTGTGGGATATAGGAATCTCCGAGATAGTACGCACATTCACTTGTATAGTATGCACATTCACTTGTATAGTTGTATAGCATACCACCAACGAATGGTGAAAATATTGAGCCTTGGTTGCTAAGATTATACCCGGACACAAATATCAAACTACTTTTATTTGTGAATATGTATGTTCTTTCCGTTTTCTAAAAACATTACAAATCTTCTTAAATGCTTAAAGCTTCAATATCCGGACACAATTATCAAACAATTGTCATAATACTTCTATGTGCATATATGCATGTTCTTTCTGACCACTAAAAGCATCACAAAGAATGTCATCGAAGCATATATCCATGAACCTCCTCATAATTTACTTGATCAAAAGTTTATTTGTTTTTTGATATCACTATTATAACTATAATTGTTAATATTTTTACTATCATTCTTTTTTTATCAGTGAATCTATATTCACCATTCACCATTGCAGAGCATAATTCAAGAGCTAGTGTATAAACATTCTTACACAATATTTTTCATCAACAATAAATTTGTCACATAATTCTAGTAGGAGATGGTTGAGCCACGCCTTAAAAGAGATGATTAGGAAGTAATCCTCAACCATGGCTTTTGGGGCAAGTGGTTAGCCCATTGCACTCCTAATCGGGAGGTTGTGAGTTCGATTCCCAACATTGGTATCAAAGCCTAGATGAGAAATTGGGCGAGACGGAGGTTTGCGCCTCATTCGTGGGCACTTGGAAAAAGCGCTTATCCATGGTGAGTGTGGAACTGGCCTTGGATGAAGGTGCATGGGCATTTGGGCACCCACGGAGGGTGGGATAGGTCCAAATTTGGTCCATGTGTTGGAGTTTGAGGTTGGTGGAAGCGCTCATGCATGGAAACTGGTTCCAAGAGTTAGAAGGGTCCACAAGTGAGCATTGAGGACAATGCTCAATCTAAGGGGGAAGGAATGTCACATAATCCTAGTAGGAGATGGTTGAACCATGGCTTAAAAGAGAGGATTAGGAAGTAATCCTCAACCATGGTTTTTGGGGCAAGTGGTTAGCCCATCACACTCCTAATCAGGAGGTTGTGAGTTCGATTCCCAACAAAATTCTTAATATGTGTTCCTAATTTCAGTGTTCAAACGCATGGAGAAAGATTAAAACATCACTCAATTAACGAGATAAGGTACCATTTTGATACATTTTTCTAATTCAATATTTTTTGCACATGCACTTTGAGGGATGGCTAGACCACTTCTTTATCATATGAACCAATTATGTCAACCTGTCTTCTCATCATGTGGTGGTCTTACAATATTGTACTTCAATTAGGAGTAATATTTTTTATTTGAATTGCGCTTTAATTTTTTGTAAGATACCTTATTTTGTCTCTTTTGAGAGGGATTGTTGCTTAATGGTTTAAGCTCGCTTGAAAGGAAGGATCTTTCTCTTTTCTTGGATCCAAGTTTGTATGGTATTTTATTATATATCATAGAATGTTTCATTATACCAATGGACTTACCTTACATTGTTTCTTCATTTTTTACATATGCACATTGGCCATTGGGGTTTCCAAAGAATATCTTCGTAGCTTGGACACTAGCCCATGATTGTTTATAAAAGATGTGAGAGACTAGCGTGAACTACCTAATTATGTGTGGGTTTCCATGAATATCTTCCTAGCTTGGACACTAGTCCATGATTGTTTATAAAAGATGTGAGAGACTAGCGTGAACTACCTAATTATGTGTACCCTTCACTTCAAGTTCACTTATAAGTAGATAATAACTCATAATTTCTAGAGTAGGACCTAAAGCATGCAACTCTTCAGACCATTCCCAACATAGTGTCAGAAGATTACCATTCCCAACATAGTGTCATTCCTTTTGCACATCACTACAACATATGAGGGGCATACCGACGTTGCCCATACCGACGGTCACCCCTCGGCGTCGGTATGACCGTTGAAAATGCTTGAAAAACCACGGATGCAATACCGACGGTCATTTAATTGTTGGTATACACGGCATCGGTATGAGCGCCGGTATAGGCGTCGGTACTTTGCTGTAAGTTACCGACGTTTATACCGACGCTCATACCGACGCTTATACCGAGGCAACTTTTAATCGGGCCTGAGAACAAAAATTCGACATCTGCTTGCATTTTGAACCAAATTTTGCTACTATCGAGTTTGCGCACGCGAACTACATTCCGAACCTATTGTGTACACACATCTCTCTCTTTCTTTCTCTTCCTTTCTCTTTCTCTCTCTCTCTCTCTCTTTCTACATCTCTGTTTCTCTAGATCTGAAGTTTTGGTAAGAATTGCACATACTGTAGCACCCTTTCTCTTTCTTTGTGTTTTCCCTTTTCTAATTTTTCTTCTCTTTCGTTTTGCAGGAGCTTCTTGGCATCAAATCTTTGGAATTCGACGAAGGGCAACATTAAGTGGACCATGATGACAACGCTCCAAACAATTACATCGATGTAAGTGATTGTTTTGTTTTCGATTGATATAGAGTGAGATAGAGAGAGAGATGAAAGAAAGAGAGAGATCTAGAGTAACATAAAGAGAGAGAGAGAGAGAGAGAGAGAGAGAGAGAGAGAGAGAGAGAGAGAGAGAGAGAGAGAGAGAGAGAGAGAGAGAGAGATGAAAGAGAAAAGATAGAGAGAGAGTGAAAGAGAGAGAGAGATGAAATAGAAAGAGAATGAGATAGAGAGAGATGCATACATACATACACACACATATGCATACACATACTCACATACATATTACATACACACATGCATATTACATATACACACATACATATTACATACACACATGCATATACATACATATACATATTACATACTCACATGCATACACACATATACATAGATACATGCATATTACATACAAACATGCATATTACATACACACATGCATATTAGATACACACATGCATATACATACACACACATATTCATTCTCATACTCACATACATACATACATGTATACACACATATACATACACACGTGTGCACACACACATGTATACATACACACATGCATATGCATATATACATACACACATATTTGCATGTACACACACACATACATACATACACATGCATATTACATACACACTCACATATGTATACACACACATATGTGCATACACACATGCATATGCATACATACATACACACACATATGCATGTACACACACACATACATACATACACACATGCATATTACATACACACACACATATATATACACACTCACATATGTATACACACACATGCATACATGCACATACACATACACACACATCACATATACATACACACATATACATGTTTTAGGGTTAGGGTTTTAGGCTTAGGGTTTATGAATTTCTCTTTTCTTTTGTTTTGCAGGAGATTTTTGGCATCAGTTCTTTGGAATTCGAGGAAGGAAAACATTAAGTGGACTTTGACGACAACACTCCAAACAATTACATCGATGTAAGTGATTTGTTTTGTTTTCGATTGATATAGAGTGAGAGAGAGAGAGAGAGAGAGAGAAAGAAAGAGAGAGAGAGAGGAAAGAAAGAGAGAGATACATACGCACATATTTGCATGTACACACACATACATACATGCATACACACATGCATATTACATACACACACACATATAAATACACACTCACATATGTATACACACACATATGTGCATACACATGCATATGCATACATACATACACACACACATATGCATGTACACACACATACATACATACACACATGCATATTACATACACACTCACATATGTATACACACACATATGTGCATACACACATGCATATGCATACATACATACACACACATATGCATGTACACACACACATACATACATACACACATGCATATTACATACACACACATATTAATACACACTCACATATGTATACACACTCACATATGTATACACACTCACATATCTATACACACACATGCATACATGCACATACACATACACACACACATCACATATACATACACACATACACACATACACACATATACATGTTTTAGGGTTAGGGTTTTAGGATTAGGGTTTTTGAATTTCTCTTTTCTTTTGTTTTGCAGGAGATTTTTGGCATTGATTCTTTGGAATTTGACAAGAGACGATGTCAATTGGGCTTTGATGAGAGCGTTCAAAAGAATTACATCGATGTAAGTGATTGTTTTGTTATTTATTATAAATAGAGATAGAGAGAGAGAGAGAATAAGAGAGAGAGAGAGAAAGAGGGAGAGAGAGATGAAAGAGAGAGAGAGAGAGAGAGAGAGAGAGAGAGATAAAGAGAGAGATATAGATAGAGAGAAAGAGAGAGACATAGAGATACATACACACCGACGCATACATATTACATACACATATGCATATGCAAGGAGAGACACATAGAGATACATACACACAGATGCATACATATTACACACACATATGCATATGCATACATACACACACACATATACATGCACACACATGTACACACACATGCATACATGCACATACACATACACATACACACACATCACATATACATCCACACAAACACACATATACACATTTTAGGGTTAAGGTTTTAGGATTAGGGTTTTGTACTTTTACACATATACACACATAATACATACACACATGCACACATATACACATGTATACACACACATACACATACACATACACATACACATACACATACACATACACATACACATACACATACACATACACATACACATACACATACACATACACATACACATACACATACACATACACATACACATACACATACACATACACATACACATACACATACACATACACATACACATACACATACACATACACATACACATACACATACACATACATATACACATACACATACACATACACATACACATACACATACACATACACATACACATACACATACACATACACATACACATACACATACACATACACATACACATACACATACACATACACATACACATACACATACACATACACATACACATACACATACACATACATACATACATACATACATACATACACACACATGCATACATATATACAGACACACATACATACATACATACACACATACACATAGAGAGAGAGAGAGTCACACGCACACACATGCATACATACACACACGTGACATATACATACACACATATGGATGTTTTAGGGTTTTTGGCTTTTACATATATACACACATGCATACACACATATACACATATGAACACATAATACATATGCACATACACATATATATACATGTGCATAAACACATACACACACACATACTTTCATAGACACACACACACATATACACGTGCATATACACATACACACATACACACACACACATGCATACACACATACATATATGTGACATATACATACACACATATGCATGTTTTAGGGTTAGGGTTTTTGGATTTTACATATATACACACATGCATGCACACATATACACATATAAACACATAATACATATACACCTACACATATATATACACATGCATACACACATACACACATATACATGTTTTAGGTCTAGGTCTTTAGAATTAGGGTTTTAGGATTTTAACATAGATACACATATGCATACACACACATACACATATATATATATTCACCTACACATATATATACACAAGCATACACACATACACCTGTTTTAGGTTTAGGTCTTTAGGATTGGGGTTTTATGGTTTTTATACATGCAGATAAATATTTACACATATAGAAATATACACACATAATACATGTACACATACACATGTATATACATAGGCAGACACACATATACATGTGTTTTAGTTGTTGTTTATAAATATCATGTCTATGTGTCCCATTTCTTTGTACACAATTCATGATTCATTTTGCTCATGTCTTTTGTATTTGACAGTATGTTTTACTTTATCAAATCATTTTTTTGTTGCGTGTCATACATGTCACATGTAGTTGGGTTTTTCTTGGGCAGAGTGGATTGTCTTTTGCTACACAACATCATGGGAATGTTGCTGTAGCAAGAGACAACACACTCTGCCCAAAAAAATTTTGCAGATATGGTCGTCAGTATAGGCGACGGTATAAGCGTCGGTATCCCCAGGCACATACCGATGCTTATACCGACTATTTTGCCCAGGGGCATACCATGGCTTATACCGTCGCTTATACCGACGCATATACCGACGCTTATATCGACACATACACCGACGCTTATACCGATGCTTATACCGACACTTTGGTTCCGACGCCTACACCGACCCTTACACCGACGTCGGAGCAAAATCACGCCCGTTCATTTTGAAGCCTCGGTATACGCCTGATATGTTGTAGTGCATGAAACCTCTAGGTCAAATCCTCTCTTAGTGATAGATAGATAGATAGTCAAGAAACCCACCATTTGTGCTAGCAAGAGCTTAGATTGTTGCAACATGAAATTAGTAAGAGCAAGAGAAAAAGAAGTGACAAGGATCCATCCTCATTGCTCCTTGAGAGCTAGAAGCTTTTCACCACAGAACATGTGAGACATTCAAAGCTCCTCCTGAGGCTATGAACCCCATTGAGTTGCATAGTGCTGGCTTCTCATGGCATTGTACTTAGTTAAAGTGAGTTGCAAGCATCTACCAAGGTAGAAGAAAGAGAAGAGGAGCACCTCCTTTTGAGGAAAAAGGATATTCCACCTTTGGGCCATAGAATCTTCACGTTATTAGTATTCTTTTTCTATCTTGAAGATACTGGGAGCAAATTATCGTGGTAAGAGGAATGGATTATGGGAGGGGAAAAAAAAAGTTGAAGGTTGTCGCCGTCGACTATCAACTTCTCGAGTCTCGACTCTCGAGTCTGCATTTCGGCATTGTCTACACGCAGAGAATGATTCGCGTTTCGGACATCACCCTGTTGTTTCTCGTGAGGCGTGTGAAGTGCGAACAATTTTGAAGTTTTTCGAAAGCACTGCGCGAGGGAAATTAAACTTTGCATGCACACTGCATGTTAATCGGCTAGGCGCAGACCTTGAGGCTTGGACAACTTCAGACTCCAAAGCGCTTCTAATTCCTCTCTCTTCAAACTCTAGCACCCTCTCTGGTGTATCTCAGTGCTTATGATTCTTGTCTCTCTTGCCTCATCGTTTTAGTGCTCAGTGCTTATAATCTCTCTCTTTTTTTCTCTCTCATCAATTTTCTCTGGAAGCTGCCGTACTTCCGCAGCTCCACGGCTTCTTCCATACTTCTCTCTCTGTCTCTATTTCTCTTTCTCTCTCCCGCAGCTTGCTCACCTCCCCTCTCGGCGTGCTCCCGCGCGCTGAAGCAACAGCGCCATACCCTCTTACGCATATAATACATGCACAGTTTACACGCAAAGGTCCTACTTTTTCGCGACCATCCTGTAGAGAACTTTTTTTCGATCATTCGGTAGAGAGCTCTGGATACTCTCCTTCTAGTCTCACCTCCAGTGTTTCCTTACTATATTATAGCCTCAGGATGCACCCAAAAGTAGAGGAGATTTGGCACCCACCTTCAGACCAACTCGCTGGTTTGGATTACTGTATCGATTCCAATCCTCCATGGGGTAAGCTTACATCTATTTCATTTGATGATTTATTTGTTTATTTTATCGCAATGTTTACGCTAATGCAGACAGCATGCAATTTATTCACAAACATACGTTCACATGCTCACACATATGTATGCTTTCCCTATTTGCCACATGCGCCAACTAGAGATAGGAGGGCAAATAACCATATCACAAAAAGTGTTTGATCCAGAATTACCTTCCTTACGAGTGTTTGCCTTACAGCTGAAGCAATCATCTTGGGATTTCAACACTACATAGTAATGCTCGGAACCACCGTGATCATTCCAACTTTGTTGGTTCCACGAATGGGAGGTGATGATGTAAGTTGTTTCTCCTCACAGTTCAGTTCACGCTTGCGGCTTGTCTAGTCACTTTAGATCATTTGGTGAAGATATAGGGGCTACTGACGTTAAATTTGATTTCAAGTCCTTACATATCGTTGAAAAAATCGTTCATACTTAAATAAAAGCCGTCATTATGCTAAATCTCATGCTCAAAGACCTATTGTAAGAGCTAGATCGACCCGCGTGCAGGCCTATTACTGAATCATCGGGTTAAAACAAAGCATGTCACCTTAAATTTTTAGCAGCGGAAGTTACGGCTCGCACATTGTGTCCATAGCTCTTCCTTTCACCATTTTGATATACATTATACGTTATTTTCCAGAATACTCTAGACCGTGAAAAACTCCTAGAATTTTCTTTGGATGGATTCCAGAATTCTTTATGTGAGACAAATCCATGGGCTCTATATGAAGAAGCTATCAATTATCGCAGAAGATCAGAACTAAGGGGTGAATAGGTTTTCAGTAATACGAACTCCTTCACAAAGGTTTATTTTTTATGTGATCTTTCAGGGAACGAAAAGGACCACGTTTGACCTATGCATACAAACTCGTGCTTTCATCATTTTCATTATCACTATCATTACAATTATCGTCATCATTATCATTATTTTTTTCCTTGGTTACCAGGAATCCAATCTCCTTTTATACTTCAACTTACTATTGGTGTTTCGAGGCTGCCTGAACTTTAGCTAATTTTGATTGAATGTTTTTAATTTTTATCAAGAATGAATCTTAGCAAATGGAGTATAGGCTTGCACGTACATAGGACATGAAAGTATGGACATGAAAGTATAGGACATGAAAGTATGGATACAAACTTGAGTAACTTTTGCTAAAATCGCAGATTATCTTTGATAAACATCTTCGAATATAAGAGTGGACTATAAACATATAGTTGGAAAATTACTATTTAATCAGGCCTAGTCATTGGGTCTCATAATACAAATCACAATGGATTTCAAAGTGAGATGCTAATCCATTAAAACTACATTGTAAAATTTTCTTCACAACTATGAAAATTCAAAGAAAAGGTTGAAAGATTGAACATTTCTTGATGAGAACTTGTTGTGATAACTAGGCTTCATAGCCTAGACAAGTTGGCCAGGCTAAATATACTAGTTAATATAGCTAGAGTATACTTGCAATATAATGTAGAGGTTGAAAGGTCCAAACATTATACAAGATATCTACCTTTCTATGTATCTATGATGCAAACATAGTTCAACATAGAAATAGATATAAAAAATACATAGATGAGAAATATGCAAATTGAAAGAGACACATATCGAGAGATAAAGAACTCAGATTCTCAAATTGCAAGGAGGAATGAAGTTACAAAGATGGTGCTATCCACCTTTGTGCTCGCAATATGGAGCTTAGATGGAGATGTAGTCTAATTTTTGATGAAGGGCTTACTAGTGCGCAATAGTATCTAAAGCTTTGCATAGGCCATGCGTATATAGCTTTTACAATGGGAGTCAATATAGATAAACATAGTCCTGAGGGGTAAAATAGATAGAAATTATAATTTTCAATAATATCTCCACAACCGGAAGTCCTACCGTCTTGGTAGCCCCCTTGGACCATCTAGGAAGGGCAAGCCCCCCTTTGCAGTCTTCCCATAAAAGAAAGCTCTATAGGGAAATAGTGCGATGCCACAAAGCCTTTATTTTTGCTTTGTATGAACCGAATGGCTTGGAAGTTTATGCCCTACCTAACCTCATGGCTAGGCTCACAGAGATCATCTATTACCATCAACGATCACACATAGACATCATCTAACTCAAAAGTTTGGGTTCCACAAATGTCTTGGCTCTCAAAACAGCTTCTCCTCATAATGGGGCCTTACAACTTAGAGCACCATGGATCATTTGTGGTTGCTTGAGTTTGGAGTATTGAGTATATCTAACTAGTTCCTTGGTCCTATACCTAGCTTTGGAAAGTATCTATGAAGTTTCTCTCTCCTAGGAGCCTTGGTGAAGATTTCTTCTCCATTTTCTTTAGTTGGACAATAGCTTGTCCCCACGAGCAGTCCTCAATCAACTTGCGCACATAGTGATACTAAATTTCTATGTGCTTGGTACATGCTTGGCAAACATGATTTTTGGTGATGGCCATGCAACTTTGGTTGGCACACTTAAGCTCTATAGTCTCCTATCTTTGTATTCCCATGTGCCTTAGGATCCTCCTCAATCATACTGCTTCACATGTTGCAATGCATCCTTCTCTTGTATACAAGGGATAGCCCTTGGGCCAGGTTCATAGTGGGTTGCCCCTTGTGATGATAAAGTGGAAGCTCTCTTCCTCCATTGCATGTGGCTACTCCTTAAACACCGGATCATGACTCGCCATGATCTTCTTGGCCTTAGGGTTGTAAAGCTTATATCCTCACCCTAAGAAAATACATTTGATGCTTTTTGGTTGAAGCTTGTTTCTCTTCCTATATGGAACATGTACATAACATTTACTTCCAAATACTTTGAAATGGGAAACAAATGTTTTTTTACCAGTTAGGCCTCTTGTGGAGTTTTTCCATCAAGTGCCTTGGTGTAACTTCGATTCAAGATGTAGACAGCAGTGTTGACGACCTTTGCCGATAATTGATTTGGAAAACCTTTTCTTTTCAACATTCACTTCGATTCCGACACATACATACATATATTCATAGGTACATACATAGTAGATACAGACATACTGATAATTAAAATTTATATATATACATGAATTGTAGATATATACACATTTTTTGCACCTGGAACGTACATACTAATTTTATATGCATACGTAAATAATAGATATTTCTTACATAGTTCATACTGCATTTATATATGCTCATCTGACATGGCACACATACATAGTAACACTCATATATGTAACGAGAATATGCCTTTGTGAGCTATTTGTTTATTTATTTATATGGATCAAACCGTATGCCAAATGCCCTGGAGGTCTATCTGGTTCAAAAACCAAACACATACCATATGTATCCAACTGAACATACAACTCCACCATGCCAAAAGTACATGTGAAAAATTGTTTATGTCAAATTAGTTTGCTTTCTTGCAACAACATATACAGCACTGTTGATAAACGGACAGTCCATTGGGACAAGATACTTTGATGTGCGTTTCTGTGAAGAGATGGTTGTTGATATGACTCAATAATATTATGACTGCTGGGGACCCAAAGTGTAGAGACCATTGTTAGTTAGTAACAGGTGTTTATCTTTTCACACAATCTATTTTACATGGAATGAACAGTCTTTATAAATGAAGTCACTCTGCAGTACGAAACCAGGGCAACTGGCACATCGAATATGAAGGCAAGAAAGTTTGTAATGATCCAGAATTGTGAAGGATGAATATGACACAGATGAATACATTCTTCTTTCGTAAAACATAGGTTGTAACATGAATTGATCCAAGAAATAAAAGGTAATACATTCAAGTCTGTTAAAGAATTATGGTTGGAAATTGACCTACAAATTGAATAATTTGTGCCTACTTTTGTTATAAAGGAATTTTGAAATATTTCATTATCCTTGCATACAAGCACTTATCTCTCCATCTTTAATTTAGACCCTTTTATTTCTTTATAGCACTAGCATATCTAGCTGTGGATCTGAACAATCGTATGTATGTTCATTTGGCAGAATGATAAGGTTCGGGTTGTCCAAACCTTGCTCTTTGTAACTGGGGTTAATACATTATTACAGACACTCTTTGGTACACGACTGCCAACAGTCATTGGTGGGTCATATGCCTTTTTGATTCCAACATTTACAATTATTAACTCATCATCGTTGCAGAAAATTGATAATGATCAGGAGGTAATGCAATCTCGATTCTCCAAATTTCTCTTTTCATTTTTGTAGATGTTTGAGAACATTAATGAGTGCATAATATCATGCATGCTTATGCTTGTTTTCAGCGCTTTCTTCATACAATGCGGAATGTTCAAGGTGCTCTAATATCTTCTTCAAGCTTACAAATCATTCTTGGTTACAGTGGATTATGGGGCATTCTATCACGGTTAGTTTTGGCTTTTAAGCTGCTACTTTCAATGCTTATCAGAGTGATACTCATGCTGGAACAAAATGGCAGGTTTCTAAGTCCTCTAGGGGCTGCTCCTGTAATTGCTCTTGTTGGTCTTGGATTATTTCAACTTGGTTTTCCTGAGGTCATGCTCATTATCTTCTCTTTCCCTCTCATTCTCTCTCTTTCCTCACATCATGGCGAATATCACCAGTGCACCACTATCATGTGATCTAAATTACAGGTTGGAAAGTGTGTTGAGGTTGGCATTTTGGAGCTGATCCTGCTTGCTATCTTTTCTCTGGTATTCCATATGCACTGTGGTTATTCTGACACCTCTAAATAATGAGTGATGTTTTAAGCAGGATGCTGTTGGCCATAAATGAGACTTATTTCACACGTTTCCCTGTTCTCAGTATTTACGGCATTTCAAGTTGCGAAAGCTTCCTCTATTTGAGCGCTACCCTGTGTTGCTATCAGTTGTTATCATTTGGGCTTTTGCCTATCTTCTAACAGTGGGTGGAGCTTACAAGCATGTCTATCAGAAGACCAAACTTCACTGTCGTACAGACAAAGCTGATCTCATAAGAACAGCCCCATGGTACAAAACCCCATGCATGAAGAGGTGGTTTCATGTGGATTTTTTATTCATTTGATGCCTAATTTTGATAATATTATTCAGGATCCGAATACCCTACCCCCTTGAATGGGGAGCACCATCATTTGATGCTGGGCATACCTTTGCAATGATGGCTTCCGTATTCGTTTCTTTAGTGGAGGTTGGTGTTTTTAGGTCTCACATGAGATTATGAAAGGGATTGATGTCAAATGCAATTAAAATAAGAAGTCGTCTGCTGTTCTCAGTCAACAGGTGGATATATAGCTGTTTCACGTCTAGCAAGTGCTACACCACCACCTGCTTCAATATTAAGTCGAGGGATTGGCTGGCAGGTATGCTTAGAGGATTCTAACATCAAGATTTAATGCAGTATGGACGCATTTATAATTTACTGATTTCTCAGATCTTATCATTGTAGGGTGTTGGGATCTTACTAAATGGCTTGTTTGGAACACTAACTGGTTCTACAGTATTGATGTAAGCTCTTCCATATCTTGTGGTTTATCATGTGACTGTAGCAGGATATCATGTCAGTAATCAATTATATATAATGATGTCTGTGTGTATGTGTGTGTGCACGTATTCTTTTTGTGCTGGATCCAGTGAAAATACAGGGCTCTTGGGAATAACGCGTGTTGGTAGCAGGCGGGTGATCCAGATTTCCTCATGCTTCATGATATTCTTTTCGATATTAGGTCAGCTCTTATGCCAATACTGTTGATGTCATGCTTTTCATGCTTTCCTTTTGTCGAGATACTGAGCTTATAGTATGTTGGGAAGCTTCCTTTTCTTAATCTCTGGAATGTTGTAGTAGTGCAAGCATGTAGCCTGATGCCACATTCTTTCATGGTATAAAGAGATGGAATCATGTGGATACTTCTGCTTTTTATGCTGCAAACGATTATAAGAGTTTCCTATAGAATGATTAATTCACATAAATCCATTTTAGTATGAAATGAAATAAGAGGAAATTTTTATCATATACTTTTCTTGTTCTCTTCACATAAGCTTGAGATTGGTCCAAATATGACAAATAATAGAAATATCGCTTTGGTATCCACACGTTAAGAAATCAAGAAGATTCTTGAAGATAGCGAATCAAGGGGCAGCCGACAACCACACATGCACTTGGTCGTTATCATTGATAATATAATAAATTAAAGGGACGAGAGCGATCGAAAAGTTTTGATTACCTTCCTATATCCTTGATCAGTGAACAGAGTCTTTGACACTCAATAGAGTATTTTTTACGAATATGCATGTATTCTTTGTATTATCTTTATGTTCAGTGACAACTTATGGGAGGAAAGAGGGGCTGGTGACAAGGGTGATGACGAAGGCAGGGAGGAAGCTTGCAGTGCAGATGACGGGAGGAGAATTGGTCCTTAGGATGTCATGGTAAGTAGGCAAACAAAGGACATTGATCCCAATGCAGAGGATGGCAGGAAGTGGACATTTCAGACCTGGATGAGCTCTGTATCTGTTTGCGGCTCAGCTTCCAGTTAGGGTTTTTGCATGAGCTCTGCCTGTAATTTGCTGTGAAAGGTTCTCTGACGTTGCCGTCTCCCATTTTGGGAGTTCCTTTTGAGAAGAATAGCTGGCGATATGTGTCATCAAGATATCTCTGCAGAGCGGAATGCTGATATGACTAGGTTTTGAAAGCTTATGAAAGTCAGGTGTCAAGACTCCATTGCTGCTCTTGATGCAGTGTGTGAATCATTGCAAACTAAGGATTTCCTTTATTGGGCAAGTGGTTTCCATGTGCAAGGCTTAGTGCAATATTTAAAGGAAAAAATTCCTTTCGTGATAGAGGTGGGTGTGCCCTAGATGTTGGCTTCCACTGCAGTTCCATCGACAAATATCTATTAGCAATGTTTTTGCAACAAGGAGGGCAATGGGTTAGAAATAATGCAATATATTGAGCTTGGAGTTGCCATGTAGTTTATTTTTAAAAAATTACATATGTTTTCTCAATGATATATTATGATAGATTAATATCAACCTTTACTTAAATTGCTATGAGTCTTGACTACCGAGAAATTAAACGTCACATGTCAAACATTCCAATTTCAATCTATGATCTATTTAGTATGAATCATGATCTATGATCTATCATCCATGATTCTAATTTCCGAATTGTCAATTTCTCACACAGTGAATCATGATTCATGACATTGTGTGATCATATCATCATTGAATCATTCTACATTGAGAAAATCCAATGGTGCCCATTTGAAGGCACCCAAAGTCAAAGAAACAATTGGCAGCCATCCGATGGCACATATAATCCAATGGCCTACATCAAAACGTGCCTTTTTGAGGGGGAAGAAGATCTAAACCATTGAAAAGCATGCCAATCCAAGGGCCCATTTGCATAGTTGCCTTGACTTTTGCCACTCTACCTCAACCTTTGGATCTTTGAGTCAATCCAAGGGCCCCAGTTGATTTTTAGGACTTTCAAAACCATTCACACAACAAAACCACGATTTTTTGGTGGTTTCTTCCTCTTTGACCACACCAAAACAAGGGAAACCTATGCCTAACCTATGTGATTAAGGGACTAGACTGAGGCCACCACCCTCTTCTCATTGGTCCATCACTAATCAGCCCTTGAGCTAAAAGGCCCAAGGAGGGTTCAATTTTTTTCTCTAATGGAGCCCCCATATCCCACATAACAGGGGTTAGACTTCTTGAAGGCTTGGAAAGGACTTCCCGAAGGCAATTGGTTTAAGTATGCTCGAAGGCAATACAATGGCCTAGGGTAGGGAGGGGTTGAACCCTCGCCTCACCTTAAGAGTCAAAAGGCTTAACCAGACAACCACGTGTGTGGACAATATATTGATATTTCAATGATTCTTGCTTTAGGTATCATGAATGCCATTTCCACATTTCTTGCATGGATCAGCCTCCAATCTTTTATTTGCTTTGGATTTCTCTTTTGCAACTCCATCTCATAGGATCTTGGATACGGGTGGATTGTTTCCTCTCTCATAGGTGGTGCCAAGGAACTTAGCTGTCCTTACTCATAAGCAAGTGGTATATATCCCAATACTTCATCTCCTCCCATTCTCTCTTTTTATGGAGAGAGAGGGAGGGAGAGAGAAGAGGAGGGAGGGAGGGAGGGAGGGAGGGAGGGAGGGAGGGGGAGAGAGAGAGAGAGAGAGAGAGAGAGAGAGAGAGAGAGAGAGAGAGAGAGAGAGAGAGAGAGAGAGAGAGAGAGAGAGAGAGAGAGAGAGAGAGAGAGAGAGAGAGAGAGAGAGAGAGAGAGAGAGAGAGAGAGAGAGAGAGAGAGAGAGAGAGAGAGAGAGAGAGAGAGAGAGAGAGAGAGAGAGAGAGAGAGAGAGAGAGAGAGAGAGAGAGAGAGAGAGAGAGAGATGGGGATCCCCAAATCCTTAGATTTGGAGATTGGACCTTGGCTTCACTTTACTATGTATATATGCCTCAAGGAAGATCATGCCTTGAGGAAGATCTTCCATATAGGATACCCATACCCATTAGGGAAAAAAATGAACCCTGCATGGGCCTTTTGGATTAAGGAGTGATTAGTGATGGACCAATGAGAGGAGGGTGGTGGACACAGTCTATAGCCTATAAATCACTAGGCTGAAGGGGGATGAGGGGACAGGATTCCCCTATGTTCAGGTTTTGCCTCTAGAGAGAGAAAGGAATCTCGTAACTTACCTGGGCCCAAAAATTCAAAATTTTCAAAAAGTTATAAAACTCATCATAACACCATTTAATGGTCCCCCAACCACTTTTTAGGATCAAAAGTGCTATTTTTGGGTTCTAAATCAAAATCCGTGCATGAACTGAAGTGAAAAAAGTGACTTTTTCAAAAATAACTCAAAATGCAACTTTCTCCCTCCAAAACCTCCCATTTTCATACCCAGGTCCCAAAAAGTCATCTCTTTCCACTACTTTCTCTCCCTAGCACACCATTGCAGCTCCTGCATCTCCATTTCTTTCTCTATGCATCATCTTCTTTGAATTCCTACTGTCATTTCCATAACCTGATCTCCAATGGAGAAACCTAAATCTCATAGACGTCCAAAAGATGAGGTTATCGCGATAAAATGTCACAATATCAAGGCTCCAGAAGGATTTTGGTTAGGACAGGAGTTCTGCAAAGGTGCATGGGTGTACATGCAACCCTCTGGTGTTGGTCCTCACCGTGTGAGAGATCGTGGAAACTTGGATCTTCATTGGAAAGGGAAGTTACTAGGCTTCAAAAAGCTCAAAAATGGTGAAACTGTTGCCATTGTACAACATGTGTTCACAATGTCAACCATGAAATTGGAAAACTCAAACAAAATGAGATATCCTATCAACTGTAAGTATTACTCATTGACTTTTGTCCAAATTTCAGAATATACGTAGCTAAGTTGTGTATTTTTTTGTTGTAGACATATTTCCTTCTACCTTGGTGGAAGAACAACCACTTCATAGTCTTACAGGTACTTTCCAAGCATTGCATGCAGATGTTGGGTCGATAGTCTTTCCACAAGCCCGTCCTGCTCAGCTATTATGTGAGAGAGTTTTCTTTTACACACATACATATGTTGTACCCTCTTCATCAAATGATTTTGGCAAGTTAGAGATGATTAAGGTAGATTCTCTCTTAAAGCTTGAGTGGCCGCAACCTGATGTATGGACATTAACATCTTTGAAGCATAAGATGGTGATGGACATACACAACTCTTTGAAATTTACAAGAGTTTCAAGATCTATAGGATTACATTGGTGTGTTCCTGTTCATTGTTTTGTACATTTATTTCAGATATTCACAATTCTAGAGACGTCAACAATGTTCATGTTAAAAGATATCACGTATGAGCAGGTAGAGTGTTTGCTAAGTGAAAAATGGGGACTTGTAGAAGGATGCACCAAAGGGGATAGATACATTTGTAAAATTGGTGCAAGAGGCATAGGATTTCGATACTTGAAACATCGTACTTCATTGTACATTAGATTCTATTATGATCGTTGGATGTGTAAACTTGGTGAATGGATACCATTACAAAGTTTACATTAGATTCTATTATGATCGTCAGTAAATCATCATTGGACTCTTGCCAACGTGAGAGAACATCTAGTAATCATGGGATTTGAGGATCTGGATCAATCAAAGTTCAGAATACAAGGGCATAAGGTAAGTAGCATATGGTATTTCTTCTTTTGTTTATACAAATTCTTACACTCAAATATGTTCATTTAAAGTTTTCTATTTGTCTGCAGATTGGTAAGAGGTTGGAGGATAAAATTAAAGTCCTCCTTGAATGGAGTGTGGATGGAACTCAACTTTCATTGTCATAGCTCAAGGACTATTTGAGTGCTACAGTGTACACACACCTATGTTCCATTTATAATCCTACATCTGCAACAATGTATTTAACATGCAAGACATGTAGCATGTAAAATTTTTTGATCTCAATATGATGTACAGTTTGCCAAATCTTTGGTTTTTCCAATGGCAATTTATTATAATTTTAAAGTTCTGAGAATTTTTTTTTTCTATTGTGTTGTCGTGTATCTTATTCTGGTTAATGATTCTGTTCAATCTTTTTATGAGCAAAAGTTTTTTTTCTGAGAGTTCTGTGCATGATTGTTTTATTTGAAGGTATCAGTTTTAGTTTTAAAATGGGTCCCACTCACTTTAAAATTTTGAAACTACTATAAAAGCAACACTTATTCTCTCATTTCTCACTTTTGCAACCAAGAAGAGCTACAATCACTAGCAGAGTACGCACACAAGCTAGCATCACGCGCAATGGCTTCCGCATCCTCCAGTACCCTGCAACTCAAACGTCCACGTGAACTCTTCAATGAGTTCTTGGAATCAACTGAGTTCAAAGGTCAGAACCACTTGTATGACCTACTGTCTAGGGTCCCTGATCTAGACAAAACAATTCAACTGAACTCTGATGTGCTCAAGGAAATCATAGAGTTCCTTGAGTACTACATCTTGCGTTTTTCTATAGAAATACCGCCTTATGAGGGTAAATGGGTTCCATGTGACCTTCTACTCTACATACATAGAGGCGATGAAGCCTTCATGAAGCGCCTTAAGCGCTTCATGGCAATTGCGGAAACTGCTGGGCACTTACTAGATGACTCTGTGCCATTAGTAAAAAAACTTAACAAAAAGAAGAGGATGGGTACAAAGTACCTATCCTACACTGCAACAACATATTTTATTATTAATGAGGAGCCGGAACCTACACCTGTTGAGCTCCCCAACCTTGCCACTGGGGGTTTTGTTAAGGAGAAGAATGAGCCTCAACCAGAGGCCATAAATTTTTCCAAAGAAAGCATTACAATCCACCAAGAATTCCCTGGTGGTGTTGAGGATAAACTACATGTGCAATCAAGCATGGAGGAGGCCCCCCCTTCAAATCTCAACCCCTCTGAGCCCACATTACCAGAGGTGGAACTTGAATATCTCTCCTGCATCGTTGTGGATGGAGAGGAATTTATTTTACTCCATGACATTGAGAAGGCATTCGGTCTACGTCTAGATGAATGCTTGAGTATTTTCTCCACAATGTCAGATGTTCCACTTGACAACACATCTGACATACTTGAAAAGAAGTCCATCCCACTTGGGGATTCTGTGGCAGACACCATATCAATGGTGTGTGCTGATATTTTAAATGATGACAACAATTCTACTACAGAGGAGGAGTTCAGTGCAGCACAGGAGAGGATACTGAAGCAAAAAATTCCTACATCCCATGTAGCAGAGCAGAGTGGCATGGCCCACTCTAGCATTGATCTTGATGCCCCTGGAAGAGGGGAGGAAGAAGACAAGCTTCATGATGTAAGTGGTAATTGAATTAAATAAATTGATAATTTTAAGTTAACATTGTAAGAGCTTGAATTCTCATTTGTTCTTAACAGGAAGCAATTGAGCTCGACAAGTTCGCAGCAAGGTCTGGTGGGGATCGAGCTTCTCGTGGGAGTGGTGCATCCTTGGCAAACTACATCGGAAAGTTGCCAAAGGATGATTTTGTTATCATACACAAAGACTACAGTCCCGATGGGCACTTCATCACTTGGTGCTTGAAGGCCCTTAGCAAGATTTTGTGTTTATGTACAATTACCCAAGGCACTAATTGTGTCATTTTGGTTAGGAAATCCTTAGTTGTAACTACTTTAGGACTTAATTTTAGAGGGAAAGTATTAGGGCAAATAGGTATCGCCATGAGTCTTGGAATGCAAGACCCCCATGTAATATCAAGATCTGTATTGACTTACGAGCTTCCTCAATCTCTCCAAAGGAGAAAGAAAGTTGTGGAGAAATTGAAGGCAGCTGAGAAATGATGTAATGTCTTGATAATACAAGCTTTTTTTTTCATCATTTGTCTAGTTCTGTTTATGAATGTGCTAAAAAATTGAACTTATCTTCTCTCCACAAATTGTATCTAATTGGGGGTCTTTGTATTTTGCTTTGGTCCTCTGTATGATTATATGCTTAAAAAAGGCCAAAAAAGCCCCAGCCGCAGAAACGCGGGAAACAGCCCTGCAAAATTTTTGCAGGGCTGATTCCCGCGTTTCTATGGCTGGGGCTTTTTTGGCCTTATGTAGTGTTTTTAGGTGCTACAATACATAGGAAACTATGTAATTTCAGATTTTCAATTGGTTTTGGTATTATCAGGACCAGAAGTTTTCAGTAGGGTATAAACTCAGCCTTTAGTAGCTAAAGATCTCAATTCCTATAGGGTATAACCTCTTAATACCTAGACCCTTGCATCTCTACCATATGTCTTATGCTTACCAAAGACCAAATATTGCAAAAAAAAACCCAGCCACAGAAACGCGGGATTCAGCCCTGCAAAAATTTTGCAGGGCTGAATCCCGCGTTTCTGTGGCTGGGGTTTTTTGGTGTTAAAAAGACATGTTGCACACCACTATGTAGAAAAGGAACATATCTAGTCATAAAACAATAGGCAAGTGCATGCATGTTTAACTGAATCCATATATAACTGACTGAAAGAGAGAGAGAGAGAGTGAGAGAGAAAAAAGAGACAAAGAATATAAGTCAAAACAAAATTTTCTATTATCCATTGTATTACATCGCAAAGTAGCCTATCATAGGGTATAATATACACATCATGGGTTATTTCCTCTAATTCTTCTTGCTAGTTGAATGTCCTTCGGTTGTATGGTTACTCTCTTGGCATGGATAGCACAGAGGTTAGAGTCCTCAAGCATGGAGATGAGGTAGGCCTCAGCTGCCTCTTGAAGTGCTTCAAGTGCTATCCCTTGTATTCTTAGACCTGTTTGGTAGCTTTGTAGTTCCTCTTTCACTACCCTTGCAAAAGCTCTTCGTGGTATGAGTAGTTCAACGGACTTTTGGTAGTGTCGTATCTCTGCAAAAGCCCTGCAGTGCTTCCTTCGTCTTTGTGGAGCTCTTGGGTTGGGAGGTATGTTTGGCTTGCGTTGAGGTCGACGTCGAGGTTGATAGTTTTTTTTTCTCCGATGTACACGATGTGAGGGCCCAGCTTCATCTTGCACATTTTGTTGTTGATGTGGTTGTTGACTTTGCTCTCTTTCCTCCTCTGTTGGTATTTGCCCTTGTCCTTGTGGAAGTGTCTTACCTCCATGTGTCACCCTATGGCTCGTTGGTATTTGCATATCATTCCATGGTGGTTGATTGTTGCTTTCCTCATATGGGGATGACTCTTCGTCGCTCTCTGGTACACTCCTTCTGATCAACTTCTGTTTGGGTCTTGATTTGATGGGTGTCCTTGTTGGTGGCTCATCATCTGAAATGGCCTCTGATCGTCCTTGAGTATAATAATCTTGTCTATTGGAAACTTCATTTTCTCGCACTGAATTGCTCCCAGGTGGTGTGCCATTGTGTGACACAGGCACAGATGTGCTCTGGGAACCACTTCGAGGCCTTTGGGGGGGTTGCAACCATGGTGGGCGTTGTGTCCCTAGATGAGGGCTAGGAAAGAAGACGCGATCTTTCCTTGCAGTTTGCTTGGTGCGTGCCATTCTCTTGAGTTGCAAAAAGTGTGAAATGAAGTGAGTTCTCTCTATTTATAGAGTTTTTTAAAAAACTGTTTGTTCACACTAGAACGGACAAAACTTGTTTAAAACCATACAGAATATTATATATTAAATAATAACACATTGAAATCAAGATTACAATAATCATATGTATTACCACATAATGGGAAATAGCGAATTCACTTTACTTCCAAGCTGAGCCTTCTCGTTGTCTCCTTGCACGCCACTGAGCATGATGAAGAGGACCTAACGATGACTTCCATTTCTCACTGGCAATGTTGTGTTGCATCTTTCTTGCAAGTTTTGCCAATTTTGAATCCCTAAGTCGTTCCACAAAAAACTTTCTCGAGAATGTAGTGCGGTAAAACCAATTAAACATCTCCTCCATGTAGTTTGATTGCATTGGGCCACCACCATGTCGGGTGTTTTTGAAGTAGACACCCCTCGCTTTGTAGTGTGACTTTTCCATTCCTTGGGTACTGAAAATCTCTAATGACCCATATCGATGCATGAAAAAAGCTCCATGTGCAAACAAAATATGCTAAAAATTGTTAAGTACATTGGAAAAAGGTAAGTGCAATGAACACTTGTAGAAGAAGATTACACTTACAATGTAGTGTGTTATATTGCTCTCTCCCCAACATTGAATGAAACACTTGGTGAACTCCACTAATGTTTCTTGAAACATTTGACGTTGAATAGCACTAGACCTAGTCAGACCCATTAAGCCTACAACCTTATCAAAGCTTGACCAAACTTTCTTTCTCTTATTACAAAGATCAACTTGAGAGTCATTGTCTGTTGTGATCATGCATAGGTCTTTCCACAGCTCATAACGTTCATTATTTTGAGTGCTAGTACCTCTTCTAAAAAAATGTCTTGCTTTATTCCCTGTCATTGACACTTGTTGCAAGCTATCTTGAGATTCTCCAACTTTCTTAACAACTAGGGTTACATTTCCACCATGACAACCAATTGAATTAAGAAGTTCCTCCAATTTCTTTATAGCTTGAATAGATTTATCAACTGGCTTCATGGCAAATGCGTATTCTATATGGAGCTTCAATAGTCTATCAAAAATTCTCATGAAGGCATGCAAGGTGCAAAAGTGGACATTGACTAAAGGGAATGGAATAATGGGATTCCAATCCTTATCTGACATGTCACGATTAGGTGTACCTAACATGGGACACCTCATTAAAGGTGTATCCCATTCAGCAGATGGAGTTGCATCTGTGTCATCAACTAAATCATCTATGTTGTTTTGTTTTCTCTTTGTTCGTTTATAACCTCGTGTACAATATGGACAAGGATAGAGAGTAGATGCACCTTGTTTGCACCCTAACATGCATTTGATAGTCTTTAAGTCTCCACCTAAGTGCCACTCTACTTCAAAATCACCAAGGCTTTCTACATTGATTTTTGCACCATGAATTTGAGAAGTTATCACCTCTGTGATCCATGGGATCCTATTGAAAATCCATGTAAGAACATCATTGGATTCTTTAGGTACTTCAATAGCACCTAACCACCATATATCTTTCTCTGATTGGACACTATATGTAAAGTGATGGGTAGATTCTTCACTATCATCAATAATAGCATGGGCCATAGCTTCGTTCATGAGTGTCACACTAAGTCTCTCCATACGGCGTCCCTTTATGATTTGACATTCGTCTAGCTTCAATACAAACTTGAGTTTGGAACCACAATCTACATCAAATAACAAACATTATATTATTAAAAATACTATGAATGTCATTATCAAAACAATGGATATACCTTGAAGTGTGGATTTGTAAAATTTAACCATTTCCTTTTGGAGCCTCTCCAAATTGACAAATATGTTGTTGTACTTTGTGTAGATGAATCCCTGTCTAGATGTGTTTTTCAACTCTTTCTTTGATGTAGATGAATGATAAATGGATGCAGGCATAACATCTTCTATATGCAGGTAATTGCCAAGAGTATTGGCTACATCCTCATTGGTTATCTTCTTCCTCACAGATACCTTGTAAGGGCATGGAAAAATGCTCTGGAAAATACCTTTGTTTTGTAGAGCCTCCTTCAAAAGATTGTACAATGCAGTGTACGCTCTAGTACTAACACCTGCTTCATCACATACCATCTGTACCTCACTAGGACTAATAATATCTTCTAAGTTGCCTGCAAAATCTTTAATCACTTGGGTTTTGATGTGATTTCCTATTGGTGACTCCAAGATCATAAGCACATGTTTGTTGCTAAGACAAGAATTCAGAAACTTCAATTGATCCTCCATTGTTGAGGAAGCACTCGCATCTTCAACAAATGACCTGCACAATAAGAATCTCAATCTAAAAGTCTTTTAACATAACTAAACAAAGGAAATACATACCTAAGTGCGTAAACACGTCGCTTCCGTTCTCCACCACCAGTTGAAAGAGCTTGAAAGGATGATAATGGTCGTTTCCTAAATCTCATCCCAAGTGGAGTCTCTTTTAGTTGTGTAAGATTGGCTTTCAACTTTGTAATTGTGCTCTCCTTTTCTTCCACATCTTGTTTGAGACTATTATTGTGCTCATCCAAAGATTTGATAGCACTTTCTAAAGTGTGTATAGCACTCTCTAAACTGTGTATCTTGAAATGGTTGTGATGACATTGTTGCATCCAATAATTTGCTATAGATGTAGAATGGTTAGACAATCGCTTGCAATAGCCTAGGAGTCCATCTTCACCGGAACCAAGGAATTGTAGAAATGTGGAGATAGTATGGAATCTAGGATGAACATTAGCCATTGGATCCAAGGGATACAAAGCACCATGGACCCAAAGATCAATATTCTTCTCTCCAGCTGCACGTCGTGCATTTTGAGAATCTATGTCATTGCTACCTCTAGTTGTTGGTGCAAATTCTGTAGGAACACGAACATGTACACTCTTTGAGTGAGGAGCACGCGCTGGTGCTGGTGTCATGTTCGTAATACATGTGAGCACCATGATGTTCCAAAACTCCAGCACCGAATGGGAAGAAGCACACAGATGGCTTGAATGGCTAGTACAGTAGCTATGTGCAAGAAAAAAAGTGTGTTTTGGTATGTGGATAGGTCAAAATGACTTTTTTCAGTATGTTAGAGGGAAAATGAGTTTTTTTTCAAAAATTCATGTTTTGGGGCAACCAAAGTTACGAGTTTGATGATGTGGCACTTAACTTTTGGAGGGATTTTGAAAAGTATGTTTTTTAAGTATTTTTTATAAAAATAAGTCTAAAAAAATTAAGTTCTGACATATACATAAAAGTATGGGCCATTTTGAATAAAGAATAGCTGAAAAAGAGACTTTTTCAGAAAACTCATTTTTTTATTCATAAAGATGGACGGATTTGATGAGGTGGAAAGTGGTTTTTCTCTCTCTCTATGTGCAGAAGAGAGAGAAGGTCCTAGCTCAGCCTAAAAAAAAGCCTACTTCAGCCTACCAAAAAGTGCTCTATTAAATGCACTTGTCCCCTTAACAAAGTACAAGATTAAGCTTAATCCCTAAAAATTAGGAATCCTTACAAGGCCCATGCAGGGTTCACTTTTTTTCTTAATGCCACGAGCCACATATTGGCAAAGACTAGTAGTTCAGGTTCTCACATGTTAGTTTCTTTTCCTGGGTCATTGTAGTTTCTATACTATGTCTATAGTTTATATTGTAATATATACTCATTTTAACCATTTACCATGTGCTGAAAGCATTGCTTTGGCAGAAGCAAACAAGCCGATTTGTTAGCTGAGCATGGACTTGGGTCACACAAAAAAGGAATGTCAGGCCTTGTATTCTTGATCTTGCTACTCATATGCTCGTGTGCTGATGTACATGTATAGGCAAATATTTGTCAGCCTCTCAGCCATGAGTTTTCATCGTGCAAGCCATTGTGAATGTAGGATGTGTCAATTTTTAGGGCCTCTGGAGTTGGATCCTTGGACCAAAGTTTTCTCCAATGCTGAGAAACTATGAATTGGCAAGGGATGTTTTTAGATCGACCCTTATTATTCACTCACTACTTTGAACTTTGATTAGTTTTGAATCATTTGGGCAGGGATGCCACCACAGAGATGAGACATGTTCTTCCAGTTCTAGAACATGACCATGTTCTTTTAGTTTTAGAACATGAGGCTCGGGGGTTGCCTACAGTAGATATATAGCTCTATTTTCGATGATGAAAATATTTTCCAAGGGGGGAAGAATGTAATAAAGTAAGTCTATGATCCAAGGGTCTGGCTGGTTCAGATCAGATCTGAAATCGGACACCGTTTGGTCATCCGTGTGTATGACCAAAGATCTCGAGTTTAGACTTACTAGGAGGTCTTGTGCTCTTGTGAACAAGTGATCTACTTAGCTTAGTGGTTAAGTCTCAAGGATTTGAAGGAGGAGGTCTTGGGTTCAATCCCCATGGGGGACATGCGGAGAGTATTTTGCCCAAAGAGCTCTAGAGCCTTCTAGAAGCATCCACTTGAGTTAACTCGAGTTGACTGGGACACTTGGTGCACATGTAGTTACATGGCCGACACATGGCTGGCTAGTATCCACCTGCCCAAGAAGGCAGTCCCCTGGAGAGAGCTATATATAGAGGCTTTTGGTTTGGAGGAAAGTCATCTCTCTAGTATGTGGTGGTCGTAATTGTAGTCTTGTTGCAATCAACATGGGTAAGATTTACAATTGTCGATGGGGGCTACAGCATGTTCTCAGTGGTGATTGGGAAAAGGTGTGCAGATTTGGGGAAAAAGACTGCCTTTTCTTGTGAAGTCTTCTTGTGGAGAGTGATGTTTGGAGCTCAGTGGATGTGAACTTAAATGATTCGACACCAGAAATTCCATTCAGTTCCTGTGCCTCTACTTGGAATAAACATTGAAATACCGAGACATGTTTTTTGGAATTGCTGCCATATTAAGAGATGATTGGATGAAATGCTGCAGCACCTTGATAGAGTAATGCCTTGGGCCACAGCATACAAAGTAACTTACGGTCAGCACACTTTGCCAAGCATGAGTACAGCCTTGCTTGTGGATCTCTTTAGATTCTTGATACTCTGGTTTATTTGGCACTCTCCAAATACTCTCATCTTTGATCGGAGAGATATCTTTTCAGCAGGCATACTGATTCCTCTGATTAGGGAAAGAATGGTATTGGCAACAAAGAGTGCAGTACTAGATTCCCGACCTGCTATAGACCTGATTCACACAATTCTCTAGGTCGCATTTTGCAGATGTTTTCCCCTTGGAGGGACATGTTCTATGTACATATGGAGTAAAGTTCATGTTTTGCCGAAAAATGATGTATGTGTGTATGTGCATGTGTGTGTGTGTTCATGCATGCATGCATGCACATGTATGTATGTATGTATGTATGTGTGGATGTGTGCATTTGTATGTGCACTAGTGCAAAAACTGGGAACATATGTATGCATGTGTGTGTGTGTGTGTTGATACATTTATTCATGTGAGCTTCCTAAATGAGAGCATACATTGGTTAATCATATCAATGCGGGTTTTCACATATAACACTTAAAAAGAAATAAAATAAAATTTTGAGGATCTGGAAAAGAATGGAATCTGCTCTCAGGGAATATATCTAGACTTACATTTGTATGCTAATTCACTTTATCACTATCATCATTATTATGATTTATTTCTTCTGTGCAAAATCACTTATTCTACAAGAACAATCTGAAGAGGATTCAGTGAATTTCTTTAAATATTACTTGTACTACGGTTTACACAGGAACGTCATATTGATTAAAGTAAAAATTGTCTATATAGAAGAAGGGAGCGTTAACTGACTGACTTCAGTAAGGAATGGCAAATATAAAGGGTATATGGAGAAGTCTTTAGAAGCGAAGTATCAGCAACTCGTGCAATCGACATCGTATAGAACACAACCAAAGTGCATTGTTTATCGTGATGCAAGCATACTATATAGTTCACTGAAGTTTATTGTTGATTGTGTGTGATGACAAAGTTGGATTTCCCTGTGCTAAGGGTGTTCATAACTATTGTGTTTGAAACTTTGAGAACGTTTTATGCATGGATTTTTCTCAAGTATGTGCTGAAAATCTGTACTTGATACAGTGGTTGCATTGCTTATTGAAATATATCCTCCTTACTGTATCAACATACTGCAGGCAAATTTGGTGCTCTATTTGCTTCCATTCCGTTCCCAATGTTTGGGGCCATGTATTGTATACTATTTGGGATAGTCAGTAAGTCCATTTTTCATCAGATGTGTTAAACGTGGGTGTGGTTTGGGTGCTAGTAACTAACTATTGCTGTTATTATCCATTGCCTTCTCCGCAGCTGCAACGGGATTATCTTTTCTTCAGTTCACGAACATGAATTCTTTGCGTTCAACTTTCATCGTGGGGCTGTCGATTTTCCTGGGGTTGTCAATACCTCAGTATTTTGATGAATATACGGCAACTGCAGGCTATGGTCCTGTTCGATCTTCAGCAAGATGGGTAATCGTTATGATCTTTCAACATAATTGCACACAATCACCCAAATTTCCTAAATATGCGTAGATTTTGCCCATGGTTCCGTATCTTTCTTATCAGGTAGTTTCTATTTCATGATTAGTAGAACTTATGATGTAAGAGCATACTTGAAAGAATGGAGAGATCCATTGATCCATGGGGTATTTAGAATTATGCGTTTGCTTTTGTAATTAAGGTTTGTGACATGGAAGTATCTTTTGTCTTGCATATGAATGCACATAGATCCATTTGCATGGCATGATGGCTGCATCCGCATATCAGAAGATGTTAAGACATGAATTTTTATGTAAGGGAGGGTGCCATGGGTCAGCTGCACTGATCGCATTACATTGAAAGTATGAACTTCAAAATATTTCGTGAAAGACATTATGCACGAGAAATGTTCCTTCCATCTTCTTTTTTGCCACAAGTGTTTGAAGGCTTTCTTCTTTCGATTTCATTTATTTTTAAAATTAATTCAGTGTAAATTTGCCATTCGCAGTTTAATGATATACTAGATACACTCTTTTCCTCTCCCGCAACTGTTGCCCTTATGGTTGCTGTTCTTCTGGACAACACATATAGAGTGAAGGATTCAAAGGTGGAAAGGGGCATGCCATGGTGGGCAAGGTTTCGGTCATTCAAGGGCGACAGCCGCAATGATGAGTTCTATACTCTCCCTTTCAATCTGCACAGGTTTTTCCCCCCTACTTGAGCATAATATGGTGGTTTGGATCAGTCCTTGTTACTGCGATCAATTTGTCTGCTTCGGCAACGGAATTTCTCCAACATGATGAGATTGAGCTCCTGATCATGCGTTTTTGCATTCCAGCGTCAACACTCTCGAGCACATGGCCTTTGAAACATAAACGGTTTATGCGCATGCACTCTCACTGTTTTACAGGAAAATGGTTCTCGTAAGAACTGAAGAGCCCTATTTTCGTACACTGCAGGGCTGTGGTCAGTTTGTCTTGTGCCATACGGTATTTACATTAACTGGTGTATGAAGCTCAGCATTCATGTTGTCATGGTTTATTCCACCGATCCGACCTCGGATGAGAGGGCCTGAGAGCAAATAGTAAACGAGAAACTTAGAAGAAGCTCCAATGTTCTGTCATATGAGCCCAAACAGCTTCCTCACAAGAGCTATTACGTTGAAGACTCTCTGGTGACAACTGCTATAACGTTGAACTCTCTCTCTCTCTCTCTCGTTTATCTATCTATCTATCTATCTATTTACTGTCTGTAAGACATGTTGGCTAGCTTTCTTGATGTTAGAAAAGACGGTTCACGCTAGGGTTTGTATACAGAATAAGGTAAGCTCTGCAAGGTTGAAGCAAGATTGCCCATGCGTCCCATACAACGTGAAAGAGCTACAGAATAAGGTATCCAAGTCGGTTTTCTGTTCATTTCTTCTCAAAAGAACTGAATAATGGGAACATTTTCAAATAGGCAGTGTCGAGATGCACATGACAGCGGCTGCTTTTGAATTTAAATGTAGAGAATAGCTCTGTTGATCTTCATTGTTTAAGGACTTCGAAGTCTGATACACTAGAAGAATGTGCCATAAAGCCGATGTACAATCACTCTTTAAGTGCATCCATGCATGAATATCATGAATATCTTAAGTCCATGTGTATGCATTGCAAAAGTATCAAATCATGTTTTGATCGCGTTTGATAGCACCATATTGATCTCTTGGAAGTGAAAAATTAAGATGGATTTGTCAAGGAAAGGATTCGTTTTAATATCGTTGATGAATCCTTAGGAAAGTCCGTAAGTGACAGTTAAGTAGGTTTTGAATTACTAATTTCTTAAGGAATTCTATGGCAAGTGTGCTCTTTTGGGAACAATTCAAGCATCAAGGTTTTCTTGAGAATCTTGTCCCATATCCTTCTAACACAAGCCTTAACACTTTTGAGAATCTATGGACCCATATAGAACTAGGGTTTAAATATTCCTTAGAAGTTTGTAACCATGGGCAGACAAATGCAAATCACGTTCTAGGAAGTTGAAGGTTGATCCAAAAGAATCATTGCATCAAGGTAATGTGGAATGAGTATAACTAGTGATGTAGAAGTTATGGCTAGCTCAGAAACTTTTACAAGATCATTAGTTGGTATGCATATATTGATCAACATGAAATGTCATGGAACTTGAATCATTCAATGTCTTTGATGGTTTAAAATGAAAGCATCCTTGTTGATTGAGATTTTCCCCTTCAAACAATGCACTTGGTCTTGTGTAATCATCTTGTCTTTACTCTTGTGTTATCTGTTGTGAAAAAAAGTTATGATGTTTTGGAATCATACATTTATTTTAATACCTAAACCTTTTCTTGGGTCTAGTGAATATGTCTTGAGGTAATTAACATTCTGATTTATTGGAATCAACAATTGCATAAAGAAGATAAATTCAAACATAAAGAGGTGAAAGAGAGCAACTATGAATTACATTCATGAACTACCCGATTTAGAAAGGTTTTGCCACTATTAAAACAATTTTGGACAATAATAAGTTTATTTCTTATTCATGGTTTTAACTCTCTAATTGAACCATCAAACATTTTCTTCACCTTGTAGATTTATTTATATCCAAGTTCTTTGTTTTTTCCATCTAGGGATGGTGTTAACTCCCAAGTTCCATTTGCAATTAGAGAAAAATTTTTCTCATCTGTTGCAACTTTTGGTTCTTGTTTTTGCAATAGATACATTGAAACAATCTTGCTCAGTTTCCTACAATACCTTTATTTATGTATGCATAATGATCGACAACAAAGTTTTCATGCCTTAATTTTTGCATGGGACAATATATAAATGATCTTCTTTTACTATTCCATCAATATTTGGTGCATCCTTTTTTCTATAGTGATTGAATATCAATTTTCGTCACTCTTTATTCCAACTGTATAATCTAGGATTTCATTATCATATAAATGATATACAGACATGTCAAAATTATTATTTATTGGTTTATCTTTTTGAATCATCACAAAGACTTGAGGATTTTCTTCTATTACATCATACGTAAGACATGATAAGTTTATAATAGATGCTAATTAAAACACTTACAAACTTCATACAATTGACATGTATTATATACATATGCATGAATATGTTCACAACGTCATTGTGCTTCAATTACAAGGAGTATAAGCATTTCAACTGAGTTCCCAATGATTAAGCCTAATCAATAAGGCTTCCCTTGCCCCAAAATATCCCTCTCAATCTTTATTTGCTTGAGTTATATGTCTTCATGTTTGAAGACCTTCCATAGATTCTTGTTTGAAAAGCTTCACCTCATCAAAAGATTTAGTCATCATGTGTACACATTGGTCATGAATAGACACATATATAAGATCCACTTCAATCTTCCTCTTATGTGTGTGTCAACTATAGTTGGTACTTTTGAAAACATGATAGAACTTCATCTTTTGTTTTGAGAAGACAAAGTTTTTTCATCAATAGAAGAAACATAGTAACTTGGACCTAATAATGATGCTTCTTTACTTGGTGCCCATACATTTGTATGGACTAGCTTTATAAAATATTCATACATGTATCCTCTTCTTGTCAATGCTTGTCTATGAGGTTTTCCAATCTAGCAAGCTCAACATTTGTAAATCACATGTTGCTTGTTGATATTAGGTATCCAAAGCACATTATGATCCGTTATCATATCCTTGATTGTTCGTACATTTACATGTGCAAGTCTTTTATGCCAAATTTCCAATTTATATAAACTTTGAGTACCATAACTATAAAATGCGATATTCTTTGTATCTTGCAACTCAAATGTAAACAACTTACCTTTCCTCTCACCTTTTCTATGTCCTTGAAGCCTCATTAAGGTTCCTCAAGATAGGGTATATATCTTGTGAAACTTACCTATAAAACCTTGTCATAATTTTTTCCAAAACTTTTAAGATGTTTGGTAAATGTTGGTACATATAGTACCATGATCAACAAAGTAATGTAACCATATGAAGTCTTCCGATTACCTATCTTTTCAATTGAGTTCTTTGTTTCATCTCTTATCTGCACTTCATGCCTAGAATTTGGGTGTTCTAAAACAAAAAGTAAAGCAAAATTTCCTTGCCACTCCATTTGAATGTCCAGAATCAATGTAGAAGACATTCTCATCCTTTTGACTTTCATTTATGTTGAGGTTCATGAACAACAAGGAGTCTTCATCTTTGATTATTTTCATAATTTTTCTACTCTTTTCTACCTTTATAGCCACATTTATAAACTCCTTGAGAGTTTTTGTAGCTATAATCATAACCTATATTATATTTTTCATTGTAAATTGAGTTGTACCTACCTCTTGAAGATGCAAATCTTCATCTTAGAGCGCATATTTCTCTTTGATTCCATGGGTTCTCATAGCAGATATCTATTGTATGATTAGGTAAGCCTCAAATGGTACATGGAGTAGTTGGAACTCTCCCCTAGCCTTGTTAATCACCTATATCTCTATCTTTATCTCTTCCATATCTAACTCTTCTAATAAAATTGGCTTGAGAAGAGGTACTTTCATCTTCTTCATTCTTCTTGCCCTTTCCTTTGACACTTTTGCTTTTATTCTTATCAATATATAATGAAGAGCTTTGATTATATTTAAGAATGTCTCCACTTGGGTTGAATTTAACATCATGATTTAGAAGTTTTCCCATAAAAGTGGTGAAGTTTGGTACTTCGATATCTAGATATATATCCAAAGTTGTTGTGCAGGAGTTCCACTCAGAGTTTGCTTTAACTTTTGGCCATCTGCTTACAATGTGGCCTTGCTTGTTGCATATGGTGGACCAAAGGTTTCTTTTTAGTCCACCTCTTGAGTGGAGTTCGTGGAACTCTTGCATGAGTTGAGCTACCTCATCATGATTCAACTCTCCATTCTTCAACTTGATAGCCCCAATCTCTTTGTGTAGTTGAGACACTTCAATATTGTCCTTCGTTTAGAACTTCAATCCTTTTAGGTCATTTCAAAGTTATGCCATAAGGTCTTGAGATGTAATATATGCCTTAATCTGTTGTGTAATGAATCCCATAGGTAGTGGTCATCCAAGAAGGGAAGATTCATACTGTTGGTACTCTTTCCAAGTTTGCTCCAACCTAGTTGTAATAGTGACAAATTCACCCATTATGATAAGAATCAATTCTTGGAATTTGCACCATGTATAAAGAGGGGGTATTTAGCTAGCCATTTGTTAATAAAGAAATAATGAGTTTGAACTTGACACTTTTCCACAATTACTTTTGCTATGGCTATAAATTTAGGGAATGTTTCCCTTTCATTCAATTTCAAATTCTCTAATTTCTCTATAATTTGTTCGATATTGTGTTTGTTGTTAACCTTTGGAGTTGTCCTCTCCAATCATTATAGCACAAAAGATCAACTACACATCTTTAAATTGTCAATCCGAGAAGTATGCAAAGACCACAACTCCTTCTAGTTAATGGAATCCAAGAATAAGAGTTGACATGATTGTTTTTTTGAGAGATTTATGAAGAAGAAAGGAAATAACTAGGGTTTTGATTATCTTGAGTTCTACAACAGCATTTTCAAAAATTTTTGTGCCTAAAGTGTGCCATTTTCACAGTAGAATACAAATATGAAGTCAAATTTACAAAACAGTACTTGTATCATACAGATCAGACAATCACGATTCTATAAAAATTGAGAATTTCTAATTCCAGCTTTGTTCTTCTACACTTTTTTACTCAATATACTGAGAATCACCTCTCTTCATACATCTTACTCAGGAAGACACAAGAAAAGTTCACAAATTCCATGGATCACACAATGAGAAGACTCAACAAATCATGAAAAAGGTCATGGAAGGAGAAAACACGATTTTTTGCAAGAAAGCTCTTCACATTACTTGGATAGCATCAAAATAATACAACCAACCCCTTCAAAATAGAAGAAATTATCTTTTATACTTTTTCAAGTGTCCCTTTTCACACTTGAATTTTGGTACTTTTCACCTTCTATTCTAAAAATATGCTATCAAAGAGCTTCCAAAAATTCTAATAAAAATACATATGATCCTATTTTACATGAGGAAGACTCTTCCTCAATTTTACATCATTTGTATAAATATTTCTACAAATTTTTGACATTTTACAAATAATTTTTCTTCAAGAATTGCTTCCTCTAACCTCCTTCCCCTCCTAGACTTTTTGGCTCTTGACAAAAAATATTCTGACAAAAGAGGAATGAGAGCTTTCTTCATTTCTTGTTTCTTTGATAAACCTGAGATAATAAGTCATGACTCTTTCTTTTTGTAATATTCAAATTGTTCACCATTTCAAACAAAACTTTCCTCCATTGTACTGTGCCTCTGATTTTTCTATCACATCTTTCTTCAAGTATTCTGTATAAGCAACTTCATATGTAGTGAGCCTTGATTTAGTGACTACTGATAGATTCCCAAAAATTTCTGACTCCCTTTCAAAAAACCCATAGTCAAAAGCATCTTCGAAGATTTGAAGATAATGGCTTCCCAAAAATACAATTCTGCTGTAATATGCCATTAAACAAATTCTATCTGGAGTTTCACTTAAATCAAAGAGTAAAGCATCTGTAGATGCGTTGAATCCAATGTAATTAAGAGTTCTTACTTCTGTATCTGTGAAGGTTCTTATGCATGCCACCTCAAGTCGCATCACTCTCACTAATAAAATGCAAGCTGGATCATTTACATCTTTGTATGTGGATATAACAGATTCTATTGTATCGATCATATATTTCTTGGTTGGCCAAGTTCTTGCTTTTGGTCTTGCTATTTTTGGAAAATTCAGCCATTTTTCTAGAAGTTGTCCTGCATTTCTTCTTTCCCAAAACACTAACCATTCTCTTCTTCTCGCTACTGGACAATAGGCTGGATTTATCTTTAATTGCAAAGGTGCCTCTTTCCAGATCTTCCTGCATTCCTTGTTGGCATCCAACCATATGTTCCTCCATTTAGGGTTAGCTTTTTCAAACAACTCCTTAGTGACATCAATATCTTCTTCATACTCCAAATGTTTGTTTGGTGGTAATCCTACCCTCGCAATCTGATAATTCTTGACACTTTCCAAAATAATAAAGAATGGTATTCCTAAACCATCAGCTGCCCAATGATGTTGATCTCAATTTACTCCTTTATTGAGAGCAAAATTTACAATCTGCTCCTCATACTCATTATGCATTTTCCTTATGAACTCCATTCTTGATTCTCTGTCTGTTAAAAGCCTTTGAACAAATTCATCTGAATATTCTTCAACAGCTTTGTCTTCTTGTTCACCAAAATTTTGATATCTGTTATCTTCTCCTCCTTCATGTTCCTCTGCTTGTGTGGTCACTACCTGTTCTTCAACTTGTTTTTGTGAGCATTCTAAGTTTTTCTGTAACTTTTCCACCATCAACATTAGTCCTTGATTCTGAGATATCAATAGCTCTCTCTGATTTCCATTCACTCTTTTCTCTTTCCACACCCAAATGCAATTTATTATGTCCTCTCATTGCATTAGCAGCATGCATATTAGCTTGTTTCTCCATTTCTTTGACTTCCTTCATTATGCATGCTTGTTTCTCCATTTCTTTGACTTCCTTCAATTCTGCTTATAACCTTAGAATTTCCTTATTCAACTCCTCCCTCTCATCTTGGGTTATTTGTACAGTCTGACTCTCTTCTTTCATTTGACCTTCCTCCATCAACAATCTGTTTATGTCTTCATTAGCTTTGACCATTATCTGATATGAACTTTGAAGAGTTCTAAATATTCCTTCTATTTTCTTCAATTCCATTTCTACTTTATTGCTATGCTCCAATTGTTTGGTACATTTTCTTTCAAGAAATTTAATTTTGTTCTGACTTTGAACCTCTTGTTCTTGTTGGAGATAGACGTCTGCGGAAGCACACGAACAGCACAAGGAAGAAGAAGAAGCTTGGAGCACAAACACACAATACTGAATGTATTACTAGAGAATGTACAAAGATAAGTAGCCCATTAGGGCAATAGGCGTATGTACAAGCCGGGGGAAAAAAACCTCCTAAAGAGGGAAAAAAGTGCCCCGGCGGTCCTAGAGTGTTCACACACATCACTACCTAAATATATCAACAAATCCCCCCCTGGGAGTGATGCAGTGAACAAGGAGCTGCACTCATGTATAAGGAAGTGCCAAGCTATGTGGAAATCACTCCACAAAAGGAAGTAAGCCCAAAGCTTTGCGGAAAGCTTCAAACTTCTCCCTAGGCAGAGCCTTCGTGAAAAGGTCTGCAATGTTCTCCTGCGTGGGCACATATGCCAAGCTGATCTCCCCAGCAGAGAACCTCTCCCATAGTGATAATGCACCTCAATGTGCTTAGTGCGAGCATGGAACACAGGGTTCCTCGCAACTGCCAATGCGCTCTAACTGTGAGTGAAGATGGTGGTGGCAGAAGACTGGCCAACAGCCAAATCAGCCATAAGGCGTCTGAGCCACACACACTCAACAGTCGCTGTGAAAGCTTCCCTATACTCAGCCTCACAACTGGAAGTGGCCACAGTAGGCTGCTTCTTGCTTAACCAAGATATACATGAGCTACCAAGCATGAAGCAAAAACCATTGGTGGACACATGAGTGTCATAGCAATCAACCCAATCTGAGTCAGAAAAAGCATGCAAATCTGGCGGTAGTGATCCCCCCTTGGGATAAAACAACCCAAGTAGCCGAGTACCACTCAACTAGCGAAAGATGCGCTTAATCGCTTTCCAATGCGTGACTCGTGGGCAATGCATAAACCTGTTCATCTGTGAGACAACAAACTGAATATCTGGCCGAGTAATGCATAAGTAAATCAAGCATCCAACAGCCTGTTGATAGAGAACAACATCAAATGCATCTCCAGCATCATGAAGACTCAATCGTAAACTTGTCTCCATAGGAGTGGCAATAGGCTTACAGTCTTCAAGGCCAAAACGCTGCAATAATGTGTCAATATATTTCGTTTGACCCAAAGCCATTCCACCATCAACGTGCATAAACTGAATGCCCAAATAGTGATGCAAATGCCCCAAATCAGACATCTCAAATGAGGCATGCAAATCAGCCTTAAAATCAGCAATATGTGTCTCAATAGGAGCAGTGAGCAGCATGTCATCAACATAGACAACAATGATCAAAAGCACATCATTAGCACGTTTAACATATAAGGTGCTTTCAGTTGGATTGTTCTCAAAACCATGTGCAATCAGATAGGCATGTATCTTCTCATACCAAGCACGTGGTGCTTGCTTTAAACCATATAATGCCTTCTTTAACCTGCAAACCTGGTTTTCATGCCCTTTCTGCACAAAGCCACGGGGATGAAAAACATATACTTCTTCATGCAAGTCACCATTCAGAAATGCTGTTTTAATGTCCAACTGATGTACATTCCAACCATGATGGGCTGCAAGTGCACAAATGCTCCGAACAGTAGTCATACGGCATGTAGGTGCAAAGGTCTCATCAAAATCAATGCCTCTTTCCTGTGCATAACCCTTTGCAACAAGCCTAGCCTTATACCTGTCAACTGTACCATCAGGTTTACGCTTCAGCTTGTATACCCACTTAGTGCCAATGGCCTTCTTGCCAGGAGGCAAGTCACATAAAGACCATGTACCATTCTTCATTATAGCATCATATTCAGATTGCATAGCAGCCATCCAATTTTCTGAATTTTGTGCTTCATCAAAAGAAACAGGCTCATTCTCATCACAGAGACTAGATGCAGCCATAGCATAGCAATCTGATGCAAAGGAGGCACTATGAGAGCCTGAACGAGTACGATATGACAAAGGTGCATCTAATTTGCTGTCACGTAAAGTTTGCACCAGCCATTTTGGCATAGTTTTTGCCTGCTCAATATCAGCTCTCTCATCAACAAGTGCATCATGTAAATCTGCATCAGAAATGGAATGATCTGCATCATCATATGAAACCTGTAAAGGCTGAGAAGTTGCCTCATTAGGACTAGCACTAGCCTGTCCACCTGTAAAAAGAGGCATCAAAGTATCATACATGTCTTTGGAGCTAACAGATGTCTCCTTAGTACATGAAAGCAATGGCTGAATAGCATCTTCCACAAAGAGAACATCACGGCTAACCAGAATGCATTTAGTCTGTGGATGATACAGACGATAGCCTTTACTTTCAGAACTGTACTCAACAAAAATACATTTTACTACCTTATCATCCAATTTTCTGCGATGTTGTTCAGGCACTAATGCATATGCCAAACAACCAAAAACACGCAGATGAGCAACAGATGGCTTGCGGTCATGCCAAGCCTCATATGGAGTGATAGACTACAACGCTTTAGTGGGACACTTGTTAAGTACATATGCTGCACACATGACAGCCTCAAGCCAGAAACTATGTGGTAAAGCCTGACTTTTGACCATGCACCTCGCCATCTCCATGAGTGACCTGTTCTTTCGTTCAGCAACTCCATTCTGTTGAGGTGTATACGGCACTGTACACTGGTGTTTTATCCCACGTTCAGCCAGAAATGCATTAAAATCTGAAGACATATATTCCCCCCCTCGATCAGAACGGAGGGTGCCCATTTTACATGCTGATAGATTTTCAGCCAAAACCAAAAACTGTTTGAAGCACATGAACACTTCGGACTTTGCTTTGAGTGGATATACCCATGCATGGGAAAAATCATCAATGAAAGTCACGAAGTAAAGGTAATTTCCAAAAGAGGGTGTCTGCATCGGACCACAGACATCACTATGTACAAGCTGCAATTTCTGCGTAGCCCGAATTGAACCATCTTTTGGAAAAGAAGAACATTGCATTTTGCCCAAAATACAGCCTTCATAAACATGTTTTCCAGGTGCCTCAAGTTTGGGCAAAGAGGACACCATTTCAGATTTCTGCAGGCGTAACAAACTAGCAAAATTCAGATGACCAAAGCGTGCATGCCAAAGCTTTGCATCTGACATAGCCTGAGAATCATGAACTGCACATGTCGAATCATTCACAGATCTTTCATAGTCTATGAGCTTATACAGCCCACGACATAAAATGCCAGAAGCAATAATCACATCGCCATTTGAGAGATCATGGACTGTACACCTGTCATCAACGAATTTCACAACCAAGCCAATCTTGGCTAATGCAAAAACTGATAACAGGTTCTTTTTGATCCCTGACACAAATAAAGCATCTGACAAAGTGAAAGAACTACCATCAACAGTAGTCAAAATGATCTTACCAACTCCCATAACAGGATAAGAGGAGTTATTGGCGCATGTGACAGTATTCCCTGTAGGGGCAGGCTCGAGTGAAGAGAAGAAACTGCGCTGCGAGGTAATATGTTTGGTCGCCCCACTGTCAAAGTACCAAACATTTGAGTCTACTGCAGACATGCACTGATCATGAGAAGATGGGTCAAAACTGCAGACAGTAGTAAACACCCATTCTTCTTCCTGCACAAGATTTGCAAACTCTGTTTTTGGTGTAGAGGCCTCTGCAACAACCATTCCAGCCTCTTTCTTCTTTGCCTCTTTAGCAGCCAGTTTTGGACAGTTCTTTATAATATGATCATTTCCTTTACAGTACTTGCAGAATAATTTCTGCTTTTTTGATTTCTTCTCATCTTTATCCTGGTTCTTCGATTGTGCAGCATTTGCAGATTTCTTCTTACTAGTAGAAGAGCTCCATTTTCCTTTGCCCTTCTGACTAGCCAGGAAAGCTTGATCTGCAACACGCATAATGGACTTGTTCTGCCTGGACTGATCTTCCTGCAACAGAACAGAGACTAATTCCTCAAATGACAAGGCATTCGGATTGCCTTTCATCATCAATCGAAGAGTAGAGGCAAAACTCTGATATGAATCAGGAAGACCATTCAGAACGGTCCGCACAAGTGAGCTATCTGGTATAACCTCATCAGCAGAAATCAATTATTCCTTCAGGTCTTTGATCTTTGTAAGAAAATTGTCCATAGAATCACCTTCATTCATGTGCTCACTCTCCAACTGTTTTGGGAGGTAAGCAACACGAGCCTCATTCCTAGCCTGGTACAAAGTGGTAAGTGTATCCCAAGCATCCTTTGCTGTTCTGCAAGAGCGAATGTGAGGAATAATGGCACGTTTGCAGACAAAGCTATCAATGCATGTGCTTGGGCATCTCTGCCATCCCAACGAATCTGCTCTGCAGTAGGTGCAATAGAAACAACAACACGAACAGGAATCTGCGGAATATCATCTTCGACACCATCTTCATCACCTCCAACACCTGTATTTGCAGTACCTGTCGTTACAGATGTAACAAGACGTCTTTCAACACCCTGCACAATGTTCCACAATCCTTTTGCAACCAGTACATGTCGCATCATATAAGCCCATAATGGGTAGTTGGTACCATCCAACTTATCCTCAACAGCCAACATACGGAATACATCACTGCTTTCAGCCATGGCCGGTGACTAAAATACCTTGATGCAGAAAATTGACTGTATCTCAAAAAGTTGAACAGAACTGCCCAGACGAGTTCTGCTAGACCTGTAGCAGACTTCGAGACGCTTAAACTGGCGAACAGAAGCTGGTATATACCTTTGGCACAAAAGGACGAAATAGCCTGCACAAGTGCTGCGATAGTGCGTTCGGAGGCCAAAATGAGCTCAGATCGCGATTTCGGCACCACATAGCAAAGCTGTTTTGATCTTGGAAACACCCTGAGTATGCTCACCAAATTTCGTGCGAATCTGAGACTGCAAACGGAGGAGTGTCGACGGCGCCCTAGAAGAAGCGACGACCTGCTTTGATACCAATTGTTGGAGATAGACGTCTACGGAAGCACACAAACAGCACAAGGAAGAAGAAGAAGCTTGGAGCACAAACACACAATACTGAATGTATTACTAGAGAATGTACAAAGATAGGTAGCCCATTAGGGCAATAGGCGTATGTACAAGCCGGGGGAAAAAAAACCTCCTAAAGAGGGAAAAAAGTGCCCCGACGGTCCTAGAGTGTTCACACACATCACTACCCAAATATATCAACGGTTCTTCTAGGGAAATTAATCTTTTGATCAGGTCTTCATTTTTTCCTTGAACAACTCTCATCTGTTCCTCTAACTGCTCTTTTTCTTTATTTTGCTCAGTAATAATTCTGCTGCCTTTTACAAATTCTGATTCAACCACCATCCCTGATATAATCATATTTCTGTTGGAGGGTCTCAATTGCTCTATATTACTCATGATGATCTTACAGGCAGATCTGATATCGTTAGGTATCCTTTCAAGCCATGTTTCCAATTCCGTTTGCTTTACTTTTAATTGCTTTTCCTCCTTATATTCAACTTGTTCTTCATCCTCTTTCTCATATTTTGTCACCAAATTTTCTTCCTTCTCATAATCTTTTTCTTCCTCCATCTATTCTGCCTTTTTTCCATCAATTTCCTGTTTTTTTTCTTGAATAACTTGTCTTTCCTCTTCCTGGACTTTGTTTCCCTGAATTGAGGTTGAGTCACTCTCCATTGAATTCTTTATTTGATCATTCAATTGCTGCAAGTTTTGTTTCACCTCCTACTCATCTATGTCCATAAAGTCTAATTCTTCTTCCTTTTCCTGATCACCTGTATGTGTGGACTCTTCACTATGACCTATATAAAAAAGCACCTCCTCTATACTCTGATTTATTTCTGTTTCTGTTTTCCCTTCTTTATATTCCTTAGAATCTGTCCTTTCTGATATTGCAACCTTTTCTTCCTCCTTGCTTCCATCCTCTTGACTCTGTGGTTGGCTATATAATTGTGCTTTGCTTTCCAATCCTTGTTTTTCCTCATATGATTGATAATGAGACTGTTGTGAAGGTTTTGTCCATATAACTTTGAATCCTGTATCCACCAGTCCACTACTGAGTTCTTCCCTTGCTTCAACCTCTTCTTCCCTCCTCACTTCTTTACCTTTTAATTTCCTTTCTTCCTCCCCAAGACTAACTTGTTTTGTTGATTCTTCAGAGACCTGTATCCCTTCTGACTTTTGACTCAATTCCTCTGGTGTTTTGTTTTTTACGAAAGATTGTACTGTTTTCATTGGTGTGCTGGGTACTGAGAGATTTTAAACTTTTGAGAAGGAAACTCTCTCTATATCACTTTCTGAATCTGATGAAAATTGTGAAGAACTAGCTGCCCCTTGTTTGCCCATTCTGTGCTCTTCTATTCCCATTGATTTCTTCTGATTCTTTTCTTCTGATGATATTTCTGATGATAATTTTACTGACTCTTGCATCTATACATGTTCAACAACCTTACCCTTATTCTTTTTGGTTAACTTCTTTTTTTGGACAGGCTTTTTTTGGACCTTCTTTTTTACCACTAATGTAGTTCGAGTCTCGGGAGGACCTTGTAATTCCTTAAAATAAGCCAATAATTCCACTTCTTTCTTGACAAACACTTCTTCAGTTTCTGCAGCCATCATTTGATCATGTAATTCTTCATAATGTTCCACCTCTTCTTGTACCCAATCAGTTGCTTCCAAAATTTTCTGATACTGGGCTTCATAGATTGCTCTATTGTCATTACCTTGAGTTAAATAGGAATAAATTTGTTCCTTGCTTGTTTGAGGTGGATGGGGTTCTTTTGAGGCTTGAACTTCTTTCTGAGCTGCTTCATATTCCTCTTTTGTCACTTCTTCCTGTTCCAAGACTATATTCCTTGGATCTAGTCTTCTTTTCTTAACTGGAATTACTTCTTCCGATACATCTTTCCTTTCTCTTCCTAATCCCCTCATGCTTGTTTGAACTTCTGCTTCTCTTATTGTCATCAACTTTGAAGGACTTTTTATTCCTGCCATCAGACTCCTAAAATACTGAGCTTTTGGAGCTAACTTCAACTGATCCTTCATGTCTAAAATATGGTATATAATTCTTGTTAAGAACTGTGCTCCATTCATAAACTTTCTCTGCTGCCAATGTCTTGCTTCTTCTTTTAATTGATCATGGATGTAGGGAGTTACATCCATTACTCCAAATGGTTTAGTCCTGTCTTTATTGTCGAACATGATCAAGGTGATTGATTTATGCGGCATTGTATATCTTGGTAATTTTGGAAAACATAGATACTAAAGAAACATTCTGGTGGAAAATTCTTCATTCTCCTTTTCTTTGAAATCCACAAATTTTGAATATCCAACATATGTTGCTACATTCCTCTTGACAAAGCTGCCATCCAATTTGTTTCCCATGGGATAGAATTGAAGAGCTGCCCTGATGTGTTCTGCTTTGATGGAGATCTATACCTCTTTGTTCTCTTTATCCTTAATTGAACATCTGAAGTATGCATCATTTCCTTTGCCTACTTCCAATAGACTATACATGACCTATGATACTCTCTCAAAATCTATAAAGAAGAGAGGTTCATCCAATAGTCTATGTAACCCCACTGCCTTCCATCTTTTATAATTAGCAGCCACTTTTTGGAACTTGTAGAATTCTTGACATGGCATGGTATATTTGTAACCTCCAACTCCCACTATAAAGATATGCTGACCAATGATATTAATGGTTTCCCTCAGCTCTTTGGCTATCTTCTCAGCTTCGGGGATATCTTGTTCTTCATCAGATTCTAATTCTACATCTTCCATTATTGCTTCACTGTACAAAAACCAGTGTCCTCTTGACAATTTCACAGAATCAGCTTTGAAGTCATGAATAGGTAATTCTTTTGCATTCACCATCCTGAAGAAAATATAATATACACCAAAAACTCCCACCACATAAGTCACAGGAAATATAAAAGAAAACACTTTTGTCTTGAGATAAAATGACATTGAGAAAAAATAAAAGATAAAATAACAGATAAACCACGACTTCCTTATTTGCATCATTGGTACAACAAAATTAAAGTGATCATCACATGTGTAGCAAGATATCTAGTGCTCTCTCTTTTTTTTTCTTAAAAAAATGAAAAAAAGAAAATAAATAATGGAATTTAAGAGAATTTAGACAGATATAAGAAAAAATATCTAAAAGAAAAAATAATTAAACAGTGACTGCTTAGTCCTGCCAAATTATAACCTATATCTTGCTCCTGCTTTATAACTTATGTAAAAAAGAGTATTTTTTTATTATTATTTTTTTAATAATTTTCTCTTTTATCTCTTCCCCCCTATTCTTTTTCCTAGAAAAAAGAATGAGGTAAAATACATGGACATAATTTCAAGAGTGTCATAAATCCATCTTGATGAAATTCTGAATCCTTAAATAAGAATCCAAAGTGTGTATTTGATGACAATGTTGCCCTTCCCTTCATTTGTGGCTCTTCATGCTTTTGCACTGTTTTAGTATCTTCATCCTTGTTTTCTCTCCATTGAAGCAGATATGATTTTTTCACCCAAAAATACTTGATTCCTGTTGACTCCGTTTTTGGAATACAATAATCTTCCTTTGATAAACAGTACTTGGAAGTCTTTGGTTTCCACATCCATTTAGTTTTGATGAATTTTTTTGATGAGTAGTGCTTGGATGTCCCTGGTTTCCACATCCTTTCTATCTTGATGCCTAGATGTTTCTGATTATTCCATACTTTCCACCTTTCTACTGTCTTTTCAACATCTTTGGTTCCTTCAATATCCTTTTGTTTTTGTCTGAAGTAGATTTGGTCATGGAGAAGTTTTGTTTGTAATTTCTTTGTAGCTTCTAGTGGAAAAGTAAATCCTTCCAAATCTGAGTCATAGATGTCCCATTGAATTTCCTGTTCTTCATAACCCAATAAAAACATTAAAAACCTTTTGTCATTTATTGTCAATTTAAGCTTCATAGTTTCAAAATCCAAAATTACTTTATCTTGCCTTAGCCATGGTTGTCCTAAAATCAATTTCTCAGTCATCATATGATCAGGCCATTCTTCACAATCTATTTTCATATTTTCTTCATTGAACTTAACTTCAATAGATGGTGAAGACAAGCTTTGTATTATCTGACCCTCCAGCATTTTAATAAATATTTTACTCTTAGTCCTTTTAAATTTGAACTTATCCAACAAAACTAAACTGATCAAATTAACTTGTGCACCTGAATCTATCAAAACTTTGATTTTCTCATTATGAAAATTCATTGTTATAACAGGCAAATGCTCTCTCACCCTTGAAGGTGTCTCACATAAGAAAACTTCTCTAAGATCCTTAGCCTTTCTTATTCTTTCCTTTGCTTCTTGTTGGGCTTCATACCTGATTTTTTCCTCTTCTTTTTTCCTCTTCTTTTTTCCTGTTTTGAGCTTGATGTATTCTTCTCCATTTAGGAATAGTTGATTTGGCATGATTTCTCCATCTATATTAGCTAATTGGATAGCTCCACTGTTACTGATTTGGTTGATAATATAAGGTCCATGTCGCTTCTTTTGAAATTTTTTCTGATGTTCTTTCACTGTATATGCCAAAAATAGATCCCCTACTTGCAAGTCTTTTTCTTTAATATGAACATCATGATATGCTTTTTGCCTCCTTTTATCTGCATATATGCTCATAATTGCTTGAAGACTGGAAGCTCTAAGTTTTTCCAATTCCACCACTCTTTCAGATAATTCATGTCCAGTCCACTTGTATTGATTTCCCACCTTTAATGTTGGAATGAGAAATTCCAAAGGCAAGACTGCATTTTGTCCATATACCAAATTAAATGGTGTTGTTCCAATAGCAGTTTTGTATGCCACTCTATAAGCCCATAGGACATGATTAAGGTGCAAATCCCAATCATTCCTATTTGTATTTACCAATTTTGACAACACAGTGCAAAGTACCTTATTAGTACTTTCTGCTAATCCATTGGCTTGTGGATGATAAGGGGCTGACTTTCTACAATTAATCATGAAATACTCAGTTATGTTTTCAATTACTTGGTTTAAAGAATGAGTCCCCCTATCACTTACCAATTCAATTGGTAATCCAAATCTGATGATAATATTTTCATAAAGAAATCGTGCAGTGGTTTGAGCATCATTCCATTTTGTAGCCCTAGCCTCTGCCCATTTGGTCAGGTAATCTTTGGTTACAAGTATATATTCAGCATGGGATTGTTTTGCTGGAGGATGTAGAGGTCCAATGCAATCCAACCCCCATTTGCTAAATGCTCTTGCTGAAATAAGTGGTACTAATGGCATATCATCTCTTTTACTTGGTTGATTTATTCTTTGACAAATGTCACATCTTTTTCCATATGTTCTTGCATCAACAAAGAGAGTTGGCCACCAAAAACTAGAATATAAAATGAGTTTAGCGGTCCTTTCACTTGAAAAATGTCCTCCTGCCACTCCAGAATATGCCATCTCTAACATTTCCATATACTTATCTTTAGGAGCACATATTCTTAGATATCCATCCATTCGTTTCTTGTCTAATTGGTCTCCTATCAATTGATATTCTTCAGAAATTGCCTATAAATTTCTAAAGTCTGCACTAACTTTTACTGGTTCTGATGATTTAATACCTCTTAACTCCTCAACTATGTTTGCACTCCAATCTGTATTTTTTTGGAACTAGTACAAAGATGTAACTTCTGAATTTTGCAAAGATTGATATTTAAAGCAATTGGACACATATTTCTTCACATCTTGAATCTTTGTAGGCCAATGTACACCCATTCTATTGAAATTGTTTAAGGTAACTACCATGGAAGCATGAGTACACGGATTCCAACAATGAGCTTTTCTTAGATATTCCTGCTGCTCATCTTTTGGAGCACAATATTCCAATATACCAATATGATTTATATGATACAAATGCCCAACTAGTAATACAAAGTTCCTACTTTGTAGTACCAAATGTGTGTTGTTTTCATGTGTTCTACAAGGCCCCATAGTTAGCACAGACACCAAATGCATTGCCCAATCAGGAATACTTTCTATTTTGAATAGATATGCATCTGGTAATTCATCATCTAAAGGTGAATTTGGCTCTCTGGTTTGTATCCTAGACACATGATCTGCTCTCAAATGAGTTTTCCCCTGTCTGACCACTACCTCAAATTTGAATTCCATCAGTAAGAGGAACCACCTGACTATCCTACCTATGTGACATGGTTTGTTTACCAAGTAAAGTAAGGCTTGGTGATCCAGAAAGAACTTAAATTTGTTGGCTAAAAGATAATATCTATACTTTTTTACAAAAAATATCATTCCCAAACCTTCCGTTTCAGTGGTTGTATAATTTTTTTCTGCTGAATTCAATTGCCTACTAGCATAAGCAATTGGAAAGTCTAATTTGCTTCCTTCTATTGGTTGTGCCAAAACACATCCCGAAGCAAAATTTGAAGCATCAACATGAACATGAAAAATTTGATCCCACTGTGGGGTTTTTAAAATAGGTGCTGTCACAAGACAAGTTTTCAAAATTTCAAAGGCTTGGTCACATTCTGTGGTCCACTCAAATTTTCTAATTAATGCATACAGAGGCTTTGCTATATTTGCAAATTTTTACACAAATTTTCTATAATATCCACAATGTCCCATGAAGGTTTGAAGTTCTTTTACATTTGTTGGTCTTGGTAGATCCACTATGGCTTTAATTTTCCTCTCATCGGTTGAAATTCCATTTCTAAACACTATGTGACCCAGCATTCTCCCTTGCCTCGCAAAGAACACACATTTCTCAGGATTTAGACACACTCAGTATGTTCTACATTTCTTGAATATATTTTCGAGATCTTTCAAATGATTTTGTCTTTTTAATGAAAAAGTGCAAAGATAATCAACATAGATTTCCCTTATGTTTCTAAGATATTCTTTGAATATGTGACACATCAATCTTTGAAAGGAATTTGCAGGTACATCAAATTGTTGGTCTTCCTCCCTCATTTTTTTGTTTTTTTCAGTTTTTTGTTTTTTTCCCATTTCTTTGTGTATACATTTTCTTTATATCCCTATGATTTTGTCCTTTATAACATCTGTAGCCTCCACATCTTCCAAAAATTGTGTTTTTCCAGTATTTAAAATTATTTCTATCTTCACATCTTCTTCTATTTTTGATATATTTATCATTTGTATTCCAATATGAAAAACATCATATCCTTCTTCATTTTGGAATTTTACTCCCACATATTCATCCTTGGCCAAATCCATTGTCGCCAAAATCTGATTCCATCCATAAGGCTCAAATTCTTCATCCTTAAATTTCTGTGGTATGTAACTTTCATCTTGTAAACTCCTTTCTTCTTGACAATCTTCTTTTTTGAACATCCTTTTTTTATATATGTGGTTCCTTATCACATTACATTTCCAAATTGATGGTTCTGTGTCATTCTGATCTTCAATCCCAGATTCTTCACTTAATTCTTGATTTTGATGTACTTTGAACCATTCCTCAGGGGACATATCACAATACTGCCCATTTCTTAAATTTACTCTAGTTACCCTTTCTTTACTTTGAAGGTATATGCAATCTTTACCCCAATCTTGCACAATTTGCATTTGTCTCATAAATGGTCTTCCTAGGATAATTTCATATGAGGTAGATTGTGGAAATTCAACTATGGCAAAAGTGTGCTCTATCTCTATCCCACATATTTCCACAATCACCTTTTTCCAAATTCCTAGGGGTTTTTCTATATGTCCGTCTGCAAGTTGTAATCTCATTTTAGTAGGTATTAGCTCATTCTACCCCCATTTCTCCCAAGTTTGTTTAGTCATGATTGCCACTCCAGATCCACTGTCTAATATGGCCTTTGCATGATTATCACCAAATTGTATTCTCAAAGTTGATTTCCCTTCTTCTCCTTCACAATATCCTCCTATCTTATCAATAGGTATGTACAACAATTCTTCCAAGTCTTGTTGGTGTGGATCTAGACTTTTTGACTTTGTTTCCCAATTTTTCACATTATGTTGTAAATGAGGATTTTGTTTTACTATCTCTTCCATTGTGGTTTGATATAAAATTGTACAGTTTTTGTCTAAATGATTTGGAAGGTTATTTGTGAATTTTCTTCTTGAGCAGCATGTTTCCTAATTTCTGTTGCATCTGACTCTTCAATTGTTGTTTGATGATTGTCTATTTCCTCAATCTTGAGTTGTGCTTCTTGTATGATTTGTTTACATCTCTGCATTCGCTCATCCTCTATATTTGGTATAGGATATGCCATCACATGGTCTGGAGGATTTGGTCCGTTTTGAATTCTTCCTTTATATGCTTTTATCAGAGTCTCCAGACTTTGTGAATTTTTTAATTCTTCCTAAGTCTGTGTATTTTGTTGTTGGCTATTGTTTGGTTGTCCTACAATTTCCTCTTCCAGATTTTTACCCATTCTCATTGTTGCAGAGCTAAAGAAAGCACAAAGCAAAGAAAAAGATGGGCCCCAAAATTTTTCCGATGTGGACATCATATTTTTGTATCATAACCATTCTTGTAATATATTTTCCGTTGTAAATGCACTAGAGGAGTCCTCTAGATGCATCCCCACAGAAGATTAGAGATTTACCCATGTAAAATAGTAGGACATTAGTCTTTTAGTAAATAAAGTGCCGGTCTCTTGTGTGAAAGGACCATTTTTAGGGCACAAGTATATAAGACAAATGTGACTCTTTGTAAAGAACTTTTTGCCATTGTGAGAATAGAGAGCACAGAAATTCGAATTTGTGTCTTCTTCACTCTGTATCTTCTTCTCTATGAGCTTGTATGCATGTGTATTGCTTGGAAAGAGTGCTTGTGAGTGTTGTCTATCCATGAAAGTGTTTATTTGCTGTAGGTAAGGTGTGTGCGAAGTGTAGGAAGTGCTGAAGTGTAGGAAGGTATTTCCCGCGACTCAATATTTTGCTCATAACTTGAAGTAGGAGCTTCAGAATTGAGTGAAACTATTGCCATTGGATGCGTCTTCTCGAGAGATTCGAAACGCATATGCTATTCACTATATTTGGAGCTCGGAGCTGGGAGAAAAGTCCAAAATACTGACGGCTTCTGCACCAAGTATCGTGACGCCATGACCAACAGTTGGAGCTTGTTTGGATAAGTCTTTGCCTTGTTTACACTCTTTGAGTAGTTCATTTGCATTGATCATCACATAATTGCATGTCCGCATACACTCGGCTAGGTTTGCATACTCTTTGGATTGATAATTAAAAGTGTGTATCCCCGCTATATGCACTTGAGAGGGAATTGAGGTATAGTCTCTTTCTCCGCAAGTCCCTAAGTGGTACTTAGGTCAACACACTTTTTGGCGCCGTTGCCGGGGAGTGACGAATCAAACCGAGGCATTCATGTGATGGTAAGTAGCTTCTTTGCATTGAAGTAAGAGGAGGAGTGGTGATTTTCTCTTCTTTGGTAAGTCATTTTCAACCGCACTTGCTACTTCTCATTCTTGGAGTGTGTGTAGTGAGTTGTTAGTCTAGGGAAGTGAATAGAAGGAGTAGAGTAGGAGTAGTTAGAGAGTAGACCAAGTCATTAGGGTAGAGTTTAGTCTTTGTTCAGTAAAGTTTCCTTTTTGTAAGCAAGAAAATCCCAAGTATAAAAACCCAAAAAGAGTCATTTGCAAGTTACTGGTGTTTGAGAGCAAGTATCGTGGGAAGCGACTGTCAAGTATCGTGGGCAGAGACAGTCGAGTATCGTTTCAGAGCTATAGAAAGCTAGGCAGAGTAAAAGAGGGTGCTAGAAGAGCTGGAAAGAACATCAGAGGTGAGCCCTTCTATTGCTAGTTCTTTTTCATCACTCAAAAATCAATGTCAGTGTGAAACGACCTGCATCAGATATCGTTTAGGACCTCCAGGGTTGAAAAAGTGAGTTTTGGGTGATGCAGAGAGTGAAGGAAGGGGAGGATAGTGCAGGAAACATTTGTGTGTAATCAAAACTTGAAAAATCTTAGCAAAAATTTGTCCAAGGGTCAAGTATCGTTTTGCTCCCGCGGTCGAGTATCGCGATACTTAGCAAGTATCATTTTACTCCTGTGGTCGAGTATCGCGATATTTCCCTCCTATCGGTATCGTTTTGATCAGAGATCGGTATCGTTTGGTCCAGAGATCGTTTTGATCAAAGATCGCGATATTCACCAGCGATCGTGTATTGTTTGGTTCATAGATCGTGTATCGTTTTGGCCAAAGATCGTAGATCGTGTATCGTCTAGATCAAAGATCGTGTATCGTTTGGCTTAAGTATCGTGTATCGCTTCTCAGAGATCGCGATACTTACCAAAGATCGCGTATCGTTTTGTTCAGGTATCGTCGATCGTTTCCACTTCAAAGATCGTGTATCGTTTTCTCCCAAGTATCAAGTATCGTTTCCATCAGGTATCGTGTATCGTTTTGAGCCAAGTATCGAGTATCGTTTGTGCCAAAGATCGTTTTGATCAAAGATCGCGATATTCACCAGCGATCGTGTATCGTTTGGTTCATAGGTCGTGTATCGTTTGCACGAGAGATCGGTATCGTTTCACTCAAGCGATCGGTATCGTTTATCAGAGATCGCGATATTTATCAGAGATCGTGTATCGCCTGTGTCCAAATATCGAGTATCATTTGAGCCCAAGTATCGTGTATCATTTGTATACAGAGATCGAGTATCGTCTGAACCCAAAGATCGTGTATCGTTTTAGGCTAGAGATCGTGTATCGTGGAATCTGGAGTCAAGTATCGTGATCTGGGAAAAATTCTTTTTCAGTCATTTCCTAGCCAAAGTTTTCTAGAAATTCTGACCTTTAGTGAAGAATCCCAGAGGCTAGAGGGTTGCAAGGGCTGATCAAAGTTGTTAGGTGGATGAACCTGAGATCCGGAAGAACCCTAGGAAGCCGAAGAAGCGTAATCTCTTCTGTAGGTAGTGTAGCAAAGCAAAGCAACCGTTCACATTATTCGGAGACCTCCAGTGAGTCAGAGGAAGAAATTCCCATGGCTTTAGAGGATATGCAGAACACAGTACCCATGATTGGCATGATGTCGATCATTGAGGGAGAGTACAGGACCTCCTTGGAGTATGTGAACACCAACCAAAATGAGATCCCTATTTATTTGGATGGTCTAAACAGATCAGTGGCCAGGCTAAAGAAAGCGTCAGAGGCTTATATAGTGCCTAGACCAGCAGTCAAGTATGTAGGAGGTTTTTACATGGACAAAAGAGATATCCAATATATTGTCACGGAGCACCCGGAAAACATTAATGAACATGGTGAAGATAATAATACTTCAAACTTAAATGAAGGTGGGAATGAAGAGCAAGTAACTACACCTAGAGGGAGATCAGCTGTAGCTAGGATATGGAGGGGAGACCTGATTCCCCAAGACGACTCCCTAATGGATGTGTATTTGATCAATGGGATAGAGCATCTTCTTAGAGCACATTCTTCAATATGGGAAGCTGCCCCTAATCCAGTCACCATCTATGAGTTACAAGATCCTGATTTCCCCACCATCATCACATATCTGGATAAGAATCAGAGAAGATATTGGCCCTTAACAGAAGCGGAAAGAGCTGAGTTGAAATATCAGAATATCCTAGTGTTTCCCCCTAGGGACCAAGCCACTACTTCAAGAAGCCCACTTGGAACATCCCAGAATGATTCATATCAGCAGTCGGGCCAAACACAACAAACACAACAAACCCAAATCCCAGTCAGACCACATGTGCAGTTTGCAATGCCTGCAAATAACCCTAATTACCAACCCCAACCAACTATTGACCCAAAACATGGAATCCCCGCTCCAGTCAGACCACCAGTAGCCGGAGGACCAGGCATACCAATAGGAAGACCAATTTTCCCAGTAATGCCTAGACCACCCGAAGCAGGAAGAAGATTAAGGCCAATTCAAGTTGCCAAATGCATGAGAAACCACTACGATGGCTCTAGTGAACCTTACAATCATATAGCTGAATTCAAACAAGTAATCAGAGCCGAACAGGTAGAAGACTTCTTGATTCAATATGAGTCCTTTGGTCTTACCTTGTCGGATACGGCGTTAGCATGGTTTCAGCCATTGGACCCTAATAATTTTCAAAACATGGAGCAAGTCTACCAAGAAATGATTGAGGAATTCACTAAGTCAAGAATTAAAAACAATTCTTCATCAGTGATCCATAGCTTTAAGCAAGCCCCTACCGAATCAGTAAGATTGGCCGCAAGAAGATTCAAACAGTATGTGGACAGATGCCCAGTAGAAGAGAGACCTACCCAAAATAAAATGGTATCATTATTTTTGGAAGGATTGTTGAACGGATCTTGAGATCATTGGTATATGTAAAGAGAGTTCAGACTTTGCAAGAATGCATGAAGGAATGTATAGACCTAGAAGACAACCTAGCAGAGGACCTGAAAATACCTCAAGGTAGCTTGAAAAGTGAAGATTCGGCCAGTAGCACATCAATCCCTAAAAACAATGTAGAGGAAATAGCCGATTTGGTAGCAAAGAAGTTGAACGTTCAAGGACAGAGGTACTACCCCAATAACCCTATGAGAGTACCCATGCTCAAAAGATGTATGCAATGCGGAGGTGATCATCCTTCTCACTTGTGTACTAGGGGAGTAGTCCCACCACCTGCTTATGCTTATAATAGACCCACCGTTCCAGGACCTCTACAATATTGCAGTGTAGAACAAAAATATACAAATCACAGTACAGAAAATTACCCTTACAATAGGCAAGCGAGACCAGCACAGCCATACATGAGACCTTATGGATACCCTCAGAGAGATCAAGGAGGTGAAGCCTTTAGATATCCCACTTATCAGCCGCAGGCACCAGTGCCACGACCATATGCGTATCAAGGATACACCCAACCACAACCAGTGCTAGGACAACAACCGCCCCATCCTCAGAATGTTGTCTCAGTCAAGAGAGCTCAACCTGAAGAAAATCTAGAGAGAGAAATAGTCCCAGCCACACCTTTGGTTAGTAATGAGTCATATGACTCATCATATGACCATAGTCAAGGAGCATATCCCTCTTATGAGAGCTCACTGATAGAATATGGACAAACATACGACACATACGCTTATGACATAGAAACACAAGATAGCTCGTATGGATATGAGCAGGATTATGTGCCAATGATGTACACAGCTCCTAGAGTAACCATACCACCCCGACCCACGAACAGACCGCCTGTACCCAGAGGACCATGCTATAGATGTGGAGGTGATCACTATATCAGAGAATGTACATTGCCAAACCCACCACCACCACAACGCGTCTGGGAAGGCTACTATAGTGATTGTGGTAAGGAACACCTTTTCAGAGATTGCCCCAAGAATCCCAACAAGGTTACCTCCAATGTGCAAATCAATGTGATAGAAGTAATCGAGTCATCAGGGAGCGATAAGGAATATACTGTACCATTGAAGGCAATAACGAGAGCCAAAGTTAGAGAGACCCTAGAAAAACCTGAAAAACACGATCAAAGTAGCCCAGAATTAATTGTATTGCATCCCCTCAATAAGGAAAAAAGAACCGAACCCATCAGTCCAAACAGCAGACATCATACAACACCTTAAAAAAGTAAAAATCCCTTGTACACTAACATTGGAGGAATTGTTGAAGGTTAAACCACATTTGAAGGAGAAATTGACCAGTCAATTGGAGGTCAAGACTAGAGAAAAAGAGATGTCTGATGAAGTAAATACTATAAAGATCCCAGTGGATAAGGTAGGAGATTTTAGTGAGGGAGATGAAGGAAACACTTGCCTTCCAATTTTACCTTTAGGGGTTATACAACCAAGGCCATCTTAGATTCAGGAGCTAGTGTAGGCATTGCTACTAAAGAAATCTGGGAGAAATGGGGAAAACCAGCTTTAAGACCAACGCGTATGAAAATACAAATGGCTGACGGACACACAGAAAGACCCTTGGGATTATTGGAACGAGTAGTTTTCACCACATGCGGAGTTGAATTTGAACACACCTTAGCAATTTGTCAATTTGAAAGGCCAAGCAATTATGAAATGATATTGGGGAGACCTTTCATGAGACAGTTAAAGGTTGTGCAAGATTGGGGAAAAGATGCAGTATACCTTCAACATGAAGGAACCACCACGAGAATAAATCTCCACACTTATACATATCAAGATATTCCTCCCTTACAATGGAATCAAATTCACAAGGAGGAAGATGATCATTCAATTCACAGCATAAGTTCTAGTGACCAATCTTGGATGAACGAGGACACTCATCTATGGATATGCCAAACTGCCAAAAAGGAAGAGGATAGGAGAAAAGGATGGCAGCAAGGGCGAGGAGTAGCTAGGTCTATACAAGATCCAGCTTACATGCCTCAAGTCTTTTTAGATGAAGAGTTTGAACCTCATGGCTGGATGGAGATTTTAGCGACCCTCGATGTATGCGTGAATGAAGAAGTGATAACCATGAATGAATGCATTGACGAAGAAGGATATGATGTTAGTCTCTATGTAGTAGTTCTTCAGGAGGCTGAAGAAGGAGAAGTGATAGAGAAAGAATGGAAGGAGGACTATGAGAGCATTGAAATGGAGCCAGAGCCAATGGAACCTGAGGATGAAGATCAAAAAATAAGCATCACAGCTAATGAAAACAACCAAGAGCCTACACAGAAAGAAGAGCTGGAGTTAGATAAAGAGCCAGAAAGTGAAGAAAACAAGCCACAAGATCAGTTTGAAGTGCCCGCTCACTTCAAGAAATATGAAGTAGAAGAGAGAAAAATTGCTATTCAAATGCCTAAAAGAGAGGCACAGCCGGGAATAGCATATGACAATAAAGAACAAACCAAGAAGATAGTAGTAACGTTAGAAGAAGGAGAAGAACGATGTACTTTCATAGGACAAGATGTCTCCATAGAGGAAGAACAAGAGTTAATACGCCTCATACGAGAATATCGGGATGTTTTTACCTGGACCTATAAGGACTTGAAAGGAGTAGATCCATCTATTTGTGCCCATAGAATTCCCATGACATCCGAAGCCAAACCTTCTAAACAAAGACCATATACATACAATGATGTGTATTTAGCAAAGATAAAGGAAGAGATAGACAAATTGTTAGATGCTGGATTCATATACGAGATTGAGCACACGGAATGGGTGTCACCTTTGGTGGTTGTACCGAAAAAGAATGGAAAGTTAAGAGTGTGCATCAATTTGAAGAAAGTAAATGCCGCGACCATAAGGGATAGTTATCCATTACCAATTACAGATCATCTCTTGGAAAGAGTGGCAGGAAAGGAAGTCTATAGCTTTCTGGATGGCTTTTCAGGGTATAATCAGGTAGCTATTACTCCTGAGGACCAACATAAAACAGCGTTCGCAACTGAATGGGGAGTATACGCCTTTAGAGTCATGCCTTTTGGTCTAACTAATGCCCCAGCTACCTTTCAAAGATTGATGTGCCATGTATTCAAAGAATTTCTAAGAAAAAGTATGGAGGTATACGTGGATGATCTATGTACTTATTCAGCTATACGATCAGAGCACATCCCTGAACTAGAAAAAATCTTTGCTAAATGTCGACAGTATCGAGTATGCCTTAACCCAGAAAAATGTGTCTTCATGGTTAGACAAGGAAAAATATTAGGACATATTGTCTCTAAAAACGGAATTTCAACTGATGAAGACAAAATCAAGGTAATTTTGGATTTACCAAGACCTAAGACTGCTAAAGAAGTTCAAGCATTTATGGGACATTGTGGATACTATCAAAGATTTATACATATGTACGCCATAATTGCTAGACCTCTTTATGCATTATTGACACAATTTAATTGGACCAAAGAATGTGAAAAAGCCTTCAACGAGTTAAAGAATCGATTGAGTTCAGCACCAATCCTTCGAGTACCTAACTGGAATAAGCCGTTTCACATTCATGTGGATGCTTCCAAGTTTGCCATTGGTTGCATCTTAGCTCAGCCTGCAGATACGGGAAAACTAGACCACCCTATAGCCTATGCTAGTAGACAATTAAATCAAGCAGAACGCAATTATACTACCACTGAGAGAGAAGGCCTAGGGATGGTGTACGCAGTCAAAAAGTTCAGGCATTACCTGTTGGCAAACAAATTCAAATTCTTCATTGATCATCAAGCTCTACTGTATCTAGTCAACAAACCGTGCAATACAGGAAGACTAGTACGATGGTTTCTATTGCTAATGGAGTTTGATTTTGAGGTAGTAGTCAAGAAAGGAAATACCCACATAAGAGCAGATCACTTATCAAGAATGACCCATGGAGAACCACCCTTAGGAGTACCTGATGATCTGCCAGATACATACCTATTTAACCTGGAAGTATGTCCCCAATGGGCAGAAAAGTTGATCCCTATACTTACACATGGACCGAAAGATGGGATCACACCAAACCGAACCCAAGACCTTTGGAAGACTAAAAACCTTCATATCATTGCGGGAAGTTTGTATCACCAAGATTCAAGTGGATTGTTAATGAGATGTGTAGAAGAAGAGGAACAGGAAATGTGGCTTCAGAAAGCACATGTAAACCAATGGAAAACTCATTTGAGTGCAAACGGAACATGGCAAACCCTGAAGAGGTTAGGCATATATTGGCCGACCATGTAGAGAGACGCACATAATTATGTGTCAGCATGCCAAATCTATCAAGAACAAAACCCAGATGAGAACTCAACTCTATGCTATTCCACAATAGCACCGAGATGGAGCATGCCTCTGGTAAAGTTCTTGAAAACTCAAGAATACCCAGAAGGAGCTACTTCAGCAAGGAAACGTGCACTTGTAGAACAAAGTAAGGATTATGCCATTATAGGAAAACAACTTTTTAAACGAGGGAGAGATAACCAATTAAGAGTGTGCATTCACGAAGACGAATATCTTTCTGTTTTAGAGATGGCCCATACAAGAGCCGCAGGAGGGCACTTCTCTGCAGATAAAACAGCGAAAATGATCCTCTTTGCTGGAATGTGGTGGCCAACTCTACACCAAGATGCCATGACATATGTGCAACGTTGTGATACTTGTCAACGAACCAAATATCCAATTAGGAGAGATGAAATGCCACTTAGACCCATGATGAGTGCCAGAACTTTCACGAAATGGGGAATAGACTTCATAGGACCTATTAACCCACCATCGAAAGGATCCCATGCCGAATATATAATTGTAGCCACAGACTATCTGACCAAATGGGTTGAAGCCAAAGCAACTAAGAAAAATGACGCAAGAACCATGGCCAAGTTTCTCTTTGAGAACGTTTTCACTAGATTTGGACTACCGATAGAAATTGTGAGTGATAGAGGTACGCACTTTGTGAATGAAGTCATAGAAGCTCTACTGAATGAATTCTTGGTAATTCATAAGAAATCAGCTCCTTATCACCCACAAGCCAATGGACAAGCTGAGAGTTCGAATAAAATCTTGTGTACAGTTCTCACAAAAATTGTTAACGATGGTAGATCAGATTGGGATAAACAATTACATCATGCTTTATGGGCATTTCGAGTAGCCTATAAAACCGCCATAGGCACTACTCCTTTTAACTTAGTATATGGACAAAATGCTATTTTGCCAATTGATTTCTTAATTCCCACTCTCAGAGTAGCAACTACTTACGAGTGGACAGGACATGAACTATCAGCTCAATTGGATCAAATAGAAAAGCTTCACGAAACTAGGTTACAAGCAGTAGCAGGCATTTATGCTGCTAAACAGCGACAGAAAGCCTACTTTGATGCTCACATTAAGGACAAAAATTTGAAGGAAGGAGATTTAGTTTTGGTATATACCTTGAAACAACATGCAAAGAAGTTGTAGAAGAGGGGATATGGCCCATTAATCATCAATCGTATATCGACAAGTGGAGCCATCAGCTTAGCAACCATAGATGGAGATGTATTACCAAACTACATCAGCGGATGTAGAGTAAAAAAATATCTAGAACCATTGACCGAAGAAACAATGTCTCGATTAATCAAAGGCAAGAATCGACGTATGGAGGAGGAAAGGATACGAGAAGAAGCGAGACAGGAAGCCCTAGAACGAATTAAGAAACGGAAAGAGTGGATGAGAGAGAGAGATGAGAGATATCGACTAGGAGAAGAACTCATCCCAATGGCTAATTTTAGAGCCACTAAAAGCGTAGGTTCAGAGAGAACGCAATCGTATTTAATTTTGGGAGCAGGTAAAACGGAGTACCACTTGGTGGATGCTCTCATTGACATAGGAGCTGTCATAAGCTGTATCAAACTTTCTTTGACCCAGAAACTCAAGGAAGAAGTACGCCCATCGATGGCACGGTTGATAGGAATAGGAGGAACAATCACTCAATGTATAGGTGAGATCACCTTACCTTTGCATCTTGGCAACAACACTATGGAACAAAAGCTATTAGTGTGTCATGATCAGGATTTACTTGAAGATATTGTGTTAGGTCAAGATTGGATTTACGAATATGAGGTGACCATTCAATTGGCTTTAGGATACATCTCTGCCAGAATAGGACATCGTGAGGTATTTAGTTTGCCAGAAGAACGACCAATCAAAACCGCTAGTATAGAGCAGAAAGTTTATCCCAATGAACAAAGTCAGGAGTGTATGTTCACTAGCACTATAGAAACACCATCGTCAAGTACTTCATGTGAGGATACATTGCATTCGGCTTGCATACCATCTTCTAGTCTAGCAAGTCACGAGAGTGTCAATCAATCTGGAACTGATCTCAGTGAAACACCATGCACAAGAGAGTCCAATCCTCAGAATAACTCAAAATCTGAACCTATTAAATTATACCCTATTCCATACACTCAACAAGCTTGGATAAGGAAAGATCAAGTGAAGGAATATCTTCGACGACAGAAGCACTATCGACATCGGAGCAACCAAGCAAGTAACAAAGCAGATAATTTTGAGCAGCAAAGTCAACAACGAAGTGCTACAATTTGGATCCCAAAGAAAGTAATAGCCGCTCAACCAAACCGATCGCAAATATGGATTCCTAAATCATGTGCTCCAAAGAAGCTACACCGAAACAAGGAACCTCAGCATAAAAAGAACCAAAAGGGTCTACGAACAAAACAGCCACAGAAGAATAGCTATTGGAAAAAGAAGGAGTACGCAGACACAACACAAGCCAATATGAGATTAAAAAATCAGAGAGAGCAGATATACCACAAGAGGAGAACCACATTCATCAAAAAGGTGGAGAATACACTACATTCCACCAAAATGAAGCAGATTTGGGTACCGAAAAACAAGACAGACTGCATACATCAAACAACTACTTCCAATTGCACACATATGGAGTTGTCAGGACCTAAAGTATGAATAGTAGGGCCACATTACAAGGACAAGCATTCGGCACATCTTTCTTCTATTTAAGGATAGTCAAGCACATTCTCCTCTTGGGAAATAGGAGAGCACTTGTACATACATTAAGAAAATTACTCCAAAATAATAACCGCTTCGGCTATAACTAACTTTTCTATTTTCCTTTTCAGAAAAAAATATGAAAATATCTAAAAATATGAAAAATCCAGGTATTACCTTTCTCACACCCACGGGAGAGGGACGACACTACTCACTCGGAGCATATGATAAACAACTAAAGGAGGAGTTTTGATAATATATGGCAACTAATTCATACTCTATATTGAGTGCAGATGGCGTCTACTACTTCTGAGGCTACACAAGAGGAAGAGGTCCAGCTTCTTCCATTGGAATCAATAACAAAAGTAAGAGGCCATTGGTTTCGTGATGACCAACCAGTCTCAGAACTTATTTCCATGGCAACCATCAAGATTATGGATAGGGATCATTACTTCCCTATTATGTCTCAAGATTTCAAGACCATAATCCAAGGTTTACCGCATATTGAAGATATATGGAAGCAGGCAGGCCTAGAGGCATTCCTCAAATTGCCAATCTATGTTCCAGATTTTCAGAGGTGTGCACAAGTAATGAATACCTTGCAACCTGCTGCAACAAAAATATCAGTTCCAGAAGCACGGGTCTTGGATAAAGTAGGAACATGGAAGACCATCCAATTCACTCATGAACTGATCAATAAAGCTTTTGGATGGAATCAAGAAGGAATTACTAGTGTCAAAGAGGAATGTCATGACCCTAAGAAGAGATCCTTTGTGGAGATTAACAGAATAGACCTCGAAGACGCTGTCCGTCTGGTGCACCAGCATTTCTGTTTCCCTAATATGCACAGATACACGGCACCACAAAAGATTGTAGTACAACTATTATCTCATGCCATGAGACAAATTGGGAACAAAGTGAATCTGACAGGGTATGTCCAAGAAAGACTATTTGAAGCCCAGAAGAAGTGGGGACAGAAGAAGTTCCTGAATGGGAGTTCAGCTTTAACGTTACTCATATATGAAGCCCTTGACATGAAAAATTGCTTACAGGAGATGCCGACATCAGAAGGGCTAGCCAAGTATGCAAAATCCGCTACAGTCCCTAAGAAAAAGAAAGCAATTGTTATGGTTGAAGCAGCTGGAACCAGCTCACAAAAACCCATGAGGGGTACAAAGCGTCTACGGGAGGAGGAAGCCCAAGCTACACCACAATCAAAGAGAACACATGTATTACCGAAGATCACGACGGCTCAAGTGCCTATTACTAGGAGAGATCTTTCCGCTGCTCTCGAAGAGACACATCAGTACATGCAAGGGCAGGTAAACTTAAATGTCCAAGGTCATCATTATAGACAGGCAAGTCAAGAGAAACCACAACAGAGTACAGAGAAGACTCCAAAACAAGCTGGAAGATACAAAGAGCTGGGCATCGATGATTCTAGTACCAACACGGAATCCAGTCCTGAAAAAGACACTCTGGATACTGATATAAGAACAGAAACCCAAGAAGAAGAATGGAATGAAATTAATCAAGTGGAAGTGACGCCGGACAACCAAGAAAAGGAAAACAAAGTAGACGAATCTATTGAACCTGAGCATGTCATTCAATTGAATGATACTACAAAGATAAGCATCAAGGAAGCTCCAACCAATGCTACATATATAAAACCACCTATCAAAGAGGAAGTCCAAACTCCAGGGAACAAGGATTCGGAGGTATTACAAAACAAAGAACAAATTGTGATCGAGGTACCGGATGACACACCTCAAGGGACCAAAGAACACATGGTGGCTGAGCCAAGGATCCAGCTTCAGATTAGGCAGCCCCATGACACTACATTACATGTGGCACAGGGCAAAGATGTCAATACCGGCGAGGAACCGAGTATACCAAAAACATGGCTAAATGTGGATGTTACTCAGCTAAAGCCTGTAGTCAAGCAAATGATTCAAACAGCCATGGACACACAACAACAAATGATGGATATAGATGCGGACTATGATAGAGCAATGCGAGAAAAGAATCAATTCCAGATAATGAGCGAACAACTGTCATCACAGCTTATCGAGGCACACAAGAAGATAACGGATAAAAGCACTGAGTTGCTTGAAACAAAAACGCAATATGAATCATTAATCACTCAGCATCACCAACTCCAAGCACAGCTCGCAAATTTACAGAGATTATATGATGCAAGTGAAGCTGATAAAGATAGAATGAGAGCTAGAAGCACTTTGCTTGAGACACAGCTAAAATTATATATGGAAGAGAATGACACTTTACGAAGCAGGAATAAGGAATTAATGAAATCATTATTATATGATCAACCGATCGAGCAATAGGAATCCTCAAAAACGAAAGAAAAAGAATTCAGAGATCAGATCGCACAATATGCAGATTTGCTAAGATAAGAGCGCACACTAAGAGAAGAGTCAAAACAGAAGTACAGTCAAGAGATCAATGAATTAAAAAAGCAGTTAAATATAGCACATGGAAAACTGGCAACAAGCTACAGTGAAAACATGGATAATGTGGCTGAAATCGGAAATGAGTTACTAGCAGCAAAAGATGCACTCAGGGCAGCCATGCAAGAAGTACACGAGAAAGATGAATGCATAGCACAATTAAAGACTCAAATACAAGAGAAAGCACCGATCGGGACACCAGTAGAGCCAATAAAGGAAAATCCTACTGACGAGGTAACACACACCAAGGAAAGAATGCAACCACACAAGGGTGCTTCAACTTCTTGATCTTTGGAAGGTCCAGATCGAAGACTGAAGCACCACATCCTCATACCTTCCACTGGTGGCGTGCGTGGCAACCTGACTTATCAAGCAAGACAAATGTATCAGGCCTAGAGGATGTAAACCAAGAATTAAGCAGAGGCCGTCAAAACTGAACACCTGTTTTATAAACAGGTAAAAATGAGCAAGGGTTGCGTGCAGAGAAAGGAAGTGAATAACACAGCAAGGTCCAATGTGTGCAACCAGGACGAATTAGAGCGCCTCTAAAACGTAATGCAAGATCAAGAATCAGGCAAAACTGGCCACTGGATGCGTGTGGACAACAATCTGAGGACAAGAAGCAAAACCTGTCAAGGGACGATAGAGACGAAGAGGGGGAGAGTGTTGCAGAGCTAAAGAAAGCACAAAGCAGAGAAAAAGACGGGCCCCAAAATTTTTCCGATGTGGACATCATATTTTTTGTATCATAACCATTCTTGTAATATATTTTCCGTTGTAAATGCACTAGAGGAGTCCTCTAGATGCATCCCCACAGAAGATTAGAGATTTACCCATGTAAAATAGTAGGACATTAGTCTTTTAGTAAATAAAGTTCCGGTCTCTTGTGTGAAAGGACCATTTTTAGAGCACAAGTATATAAGTCAAATGTGACTCTTTGTAAAGAACTTTTTGCCATTGTGAGAATAAAGAGCACAGAAATTCGAATTTGTGTCTTCTTCACTCTGTATCTTCTTCTTTGTGAGCTTGTATGCATGTGTATTGCTTGGAAAGAGTGCTTGTGAGTGTTGTCTATCCATGAAAGTGTTTATTTGCTGTAGGTAAGGTGTGTGCGAAGTGTAGGAAGTGCTGAAGTGTAGGAAGGTATTTCTCGCGACTCAGTATTTTGCTTATAACTTGAAGTAGGAGCGTCAGAATTGAGTGAAACTACTGCCATTGGATGCGTCTTCTCGAGAGCTTCGAAAGGCATATGCTATTTGCTATATTTGGAGCTCAGAGCTAGGAGAAAAGTCCAAAATACTGACAGCTGCTGCACCAAGTATCGTGACGCCATGACCAACAGTTGGAGCTTGTTTGGATAAGTCTTTGCCTTGTTTACACTCTTTGAGTAGTTCATTTGCATTGATCATCACATAATTGCATGTCCTCATACACTCGGCTAGGTTTGCATACTCTTTGGATTGATAATTAAAAGCGTGTATCCCCGCTATATGCACTTGAGAGGGGATTGAGGTATAGTCTCTTTCTCCGCAAGTCCCTAAGTGGTACTTAGGTCAACACACTCATCTTTCTTTCCCATATTCCTTTTTGTCTGTTTTTCTTTTCTTTTGGAAATGGATTTTTCTTATGGTCTTGTGTGTGTGTGTCTCATTTTTTATTTCTTGTTGTTTAGCTTGAGCTCTTGTTATAGCATTTACGATTGCTTGATCATGATCACTCAATTCTTCTTGCTCCATTATGTTAAATGTTTTTAATGATATGTTACTAGATGTGTTCTGTTGTTTTTGGGGGTTTCTTGGGAAATCCCTTATTAAATGTTCCCTGCCACAATCCTTACAATGGGCTCCTTCTATTCTTAATGTTGGAGGTTGTGGACAGTCTCTAATGAAATGTTCCCCCCCACATCTATAACAAGTTATCTTTTGGCCTCCTTTGAATTGGGGTTTCTGATTGGACATGTAATTATTAGTTATGTACATGAATGTGGTTGTGTCCATTTCAATTCTCCCATTTCCCAAGTCCAAGGCTTGTGTGTCTCATTTTTTATTTCTTGTTGTTTAGCTTGAGCTCTTGTAATAGCATTTACAGTTGCTTGATCATGATCACTCAATTCTTCTTGCTCCATTATGTTAACTGTTTTTAATGGTATGTTACTAGATGTGTTCTGTTGTTTTTGGGGTTTTCTTGGGAAATCCCTATAGCTCAAGCGTAAGCACCACCTCCTTTACTTGTCAATCCGTGGAGACGTGAGGACCGGTATGAAGACCACGAGTAAGTGAAGGCACAAGTGCGTGAGTGAAAGCACACAATCATGCACACACATACACACACACGCGCACAAAGTAAGATCAACGAGAGGAACAATGGAAAGCTTAGATTGCAAAAGAGTTCTCTTACAAAAGTTCTATTCTCTAACCAGCTAACCTCAAAAATGAGCTCTCTAGCTCTTTTTATAGTTTTTTGACTAGTTTTGGCCCTGTCCAGACCTAGTGTCCGGCCTAGTTAAAAATTAGGTTCCAAGGCTTATTTGAGGGCTCAAACAAAGTCTAAAAATTATGAAAATTGGTACGATGGTACTTCTAATACTCCTCAAGCTCGAGGACTCCTCGGCTTGAACAAAATGGAGTTATAAAAATAGATAATGGTATTTACAATGGTTTTTAGTGATGAAAATCACTATTTTTGTAGGGGATTCATATGAAAATTTGACATACACTTCATGGAGCTCCCTACTTGCTCCCTTTCCTTGCGTGTCCACCTTTTGATGTGCTTCCATGCTTTGTCCTTGACTTTGAGCTTCAACACTCCCCCCCTCTCGAGTCTGTCGTCCCTGACAGACCCTTGTTGTAGTGGTTGTTCCAAGTAGTGCCTTGAGAGGGAGCGTCCTGTCTGTCTGAACAAAAGTCATCTGACTTCCAGATGTGTTTGGTTCTTCATCTAGCACTGCGAGTCTTTGCAAGTTTTAGTCTCTTGGTATATGCTTCTTCCTGGAATTCCAGCATGATTGTGTCATTGTGAGTCTCCGTTGATGTTTTCTAGATCTTCCACAGTTGATGTTCATAGTAGTCATGCCCAGTACTCCTAACCCATATTGAGTGATGGGTAAGTGTGTTCGTGCATGGGTTGAGGAAAATATGTGCCTTGTGCACGGCCTTGTAATGTAGCCCTATGAATGCTTACTTGGAAAATGCATTGGAAGAAGTATGGTGCAAAAATTGCGGGTCTTGAGCTAAGTGCCCAAGGGTATGATGACGAAGAGGTTTCCTAATCTATCATGGTTATGGTGTTGCCAGAGTAAAGATACTTACCATGGAGAAGGTTGATCGATGTTCGTCTCTTCATGTTGTACACTCGGCCTTTGGGAGGGAACATTGTTGATGAATGTCCATGTTGATGGTCCACTGATGAGATCTTTTGAGTGGTTGATCCTCTCTCCTCTTTTCAAAGCAACATTTACCAAATACTGAGAATTGAATTTCTTTATATTCTTTGGCAAACAACATTGGGTAACTACACCAAGCTGAGTTTCACATATTCTCTTTAGCTCACCATACGCAGGAGTCTTCTCCTCCAGAACTACCCTTTGTAGATATCTCCTTGGATGCTCACGTACATGAAGTAGTTAAGCATCACTCAAGTTGCGGACCTTCAAGCTTTTCATTCCTACCATGGTAAGAGAAAATCATAGTTGTAGATGCCATGTTCATGCCAAGTGCTTGCCATCTACCAGATAAGGCAGCAATAATATCATTTGCTAGCCGAGACACAGTTTTATCCAAATCGATAAATGCCTAGTAATCAACAATTCCACCTTCAACTAAGCATGACTCATTCAGGTTCCAAGAGCCAAGCCTAGAGACAAGTTTTTTTTTTTTTTTTTTTTTTGAGGAACAATGGCACAAAACAAGAAGACAGAGTTTAGTATCAATCAATAAAAATCTTTGACATATGTCAATGTGCTCTTGTGCCTGGGATTCTCAAGTGTGTCTATGCACGGCCGTGTAATGTGGCCCTATATTAATGCATACTTTGGAAATGCATGACCTGAATGGTGCAAAAGACAGGGTTGTGCAAGGAGCACATGGTTGTCACTCGTCGAGGCCTGATGTCACCTGCAAATGTTGATGTCATCTTTGTTGGAGGTATCCATTGGATCTCGAGATGACCACTGATCCTTCCTCTTGATAGGGACCCATTTTAGAACAGCATTTGGCACTGTAGAGATTACTTCAGGCGTCTTCCTCATTGGATGCTTTCTGAACTGTGGTATCCAATGTGGTTGGCGCTTTGGTTTGATGGAGGCTACTTGTACTTTTGGCTTCCAAACCCATATCCTTTTTGCACGTCTTCCTACTATTGTTGAAGAGCTGATTTGATCTCCTTTCGGTCTCTGTACGTGGTTCTTACCCTCTTCTCCTTTTGGCTTCTTTGTTGAGACCTTTCGTATGTGGGAGAACACAGGTTGTTGTAGATGTAAGAGCTTCTTAGGTACCCACATCTGTAATCGCCCTTGTTGAGCTTCAACTAATTTCTTAGGCACCCAAACTTGTTGGATACCTTGTGATTGAGCTTGTCCGAGCTGCTTCCTTCGTCTTCTGACCTGGTTGGCTTGCCTGGATGGGATTTGTGGGGCCAAGGCTGGTGGTTTCTCTCCTTTGTGTACCCATATCTGCTTCATGCTCGGCACTACCTTCCTTTGGAAATCTCGTTGTCTATTTGATATAGCAGTTGTTCTGTTCGGTTGTGCTTGCTTTGTTGGTTGAGTTGTTGTGGTGGCATTAGTCCTTGCCCCAGAGGAGGAGTCCGCTTGTCGTTGAGCCTGTTCTTCCATGATTGACTCCTTCTGCATCATAGAGCTTTTGACACATACATCTTCTTCCATATGATTAGTCTTAGAAGAACTAAGAGAGTGTGTGGTGCCCTGATCTGGGAGCATGCAGTTCTCTAATTCTATTGTAATGCATTGTTCATGTACCCATACTTGAAGAATTTGACTTCTTAGGTTCAAGTTTACTACATGGTCATAAATCCAATCTTGACCCAAAACAAGTGGTTCTGTAAGGTTCTCATCTTGACACACTAGCACTTTGACTTTCAGTCGAACATCTTGAAGGTAGATGGGAAGTTCCACCTCGCCCAAACAAGGGGTTTCCTCACCTCCCAAACCTATGAGATAAGCTTCTATGGGATTGATGTTCAACTGCAAGTCTTGGCAGTAGGAAAGTCTAACTGCACTACTTGCTGCTCCTGAGTCAATTAATGCTTTCACAGTCCTTGTATCCTTCCCTTGTCCTATCTCTATGGTCACAAAGGGTCGTCGGTCAATGACTTGAGAAGTCGCTATGCCTGATTTTTGGCACATGTCCATGTGATATTTTGGAGCTTTTGAGTTGACATCTAGGCCTAGTCGCCTTAACTTATTTCGCCTTATGTGCTCTCTAGCCTCTGCTTGTGCTTCTTCCCTCACCCTTAACTCCTCTTCTTTTCGCTTCTTAGCAGTGTTGAGTCTCTTAAGCATATCCTCAGTAAGAGGTTCTTGATATAGCTTGACTCTACAACCACTAATATAGTTTGGCAAGATATCACCTTCTAAAGTAGCCAATTGAACTGCGCCGCTAGTGGAAATTCTGTTAATGATCATGGGTCCATATCCTCGTTTTTCCAACTTACGGGCATGTTGTTTTAGTGTGTAAACCAACACTAGATCTCCCTCTTTCAGTGCCTTATCCTTAATGTGTGCATTGAAGTATGCCTTTTGCCTTTTCTTTGCAGTGTAGATGCCTGCAACCGCTCGTAGCCTTGTCTCACCTAAGCGTTCTAGATCAAAGATCCTAGATGACAATTCATGTCCATTCCACTCATGCTCTTGTGCTACTTTTAAAGCAAGGATTAAGAAATCCAGTGGTAACACCGCATTCTGTCCAAAGACCATATGAAATGGGGTGGCATTGAGCACCGTTTTGTAGGCAACTCGGTAAGCCCAAACAACATGATGAAGTTGTTTGTCCCAATCAGAGCGTTTATTATTTACCAATTTTGTCAATACGTTACAAAGGATCTTATTGGTACTCTCGGCTTGTCCGTTAGCTTGTGGGTGATAAGGGGCCGAACCATCGTAGTTTGAATTTTCCTGCTGCTCTATCCGATTTTGCGTTATAGAAGAGTACAAGCTGGCCTATCGAAAAGATTGGAGTCTTCAAATATCGATCGTGTGTCTTGGCTTGCCTTAGTTGTACTTCGCGCATAGTTAAAAAACTGAGCCATCGGTGCTCATCAAGTTCTCTGAGTGCGTCCATTCGTGCTGTCAGCGAATATTCCGGTAGCATCTTCTGAGTGATTGCTACACGCAGACTTGGGATGACTATTTCCATGGGTGCTATTGCTTCTAAGCCATAAGCTAGTTTGAAAGGTGTCAAGCCTATTGTTACCTTATATGTAGTCCGGTATGCCCATAATACGGCGGGTAGTAGTTGATCCCATCTTTCCGGTGCTTCCATGATCAATTTCCGGAGGATATTCAATAGTGATTTGTTTGTACTTTCGGCCAATCCATTCGCACGTGGATAATAAGGAGAGCTAAATTTATGTGTGACCTGGAATGATTGTGTAAGGGCCTTCATTAGATTGTTTACAAAGTGAGTGCCTTGATCTGAGACAATTTCCAGGGGTAAGCCAAATCGTGGGAAGACATCCGTGAGTAGACATTTTGCTACCGTAACCGCTGTAGCAGATCGTAAAGCCCAGGCTTCTGCCCATCTTGTTGCAAAGTCTGTACAGGTTAGTATGTATCTGTTGTTACTGAAGACTGCTAGGGGTGTGATTGGACCGATAAAATCTAATCCCCATTTCTGAAATGGTTCGAGTGGTAAGATGGGTTGCAGAGGAAAAAGATGCCTTTGCAAAGGCTGACCAGTTCTTTGACAAGTATCACATTGTTTAACAAACTGTGCGACATCTCTGTACATCGTTGGCCACCAGAGACCTCCTTGCAGAATTTTCCGTTGAGTTAAGTCTACTGCAAAATGGCCACCAGAAGGAATTGAGTGAGCCAGAGTGATAACTGAATTAACCTCATGAGGTGGAATACAGCGAAGTAAGATTCCGGTATGATCTGCATGATATAGTTCTCCTGCTACTAGCCGGAATCGGCGGCTAAAGACTGCCAATTTCCTTCGAACTGCCTTGGTCGTCTCAGATGGGAAGCATCCTTCGGTGAGAAAAGTTAGAATCTGATCATAGTATGTAGATGGTGCTTGTGGGTTGGCCGTCTCATCGGATAGTGGTTCAGCATTATAAATCGCAGGAGTCGTGTCATCTATGCCTACCGGAGCTTCACCGGAATCTAGGCGAGATAAGAAATCTGCTAGGGCATGTGCTTTTCCGGGTCGGTGAATGACTTCATAATCAAATTCCTGCAAGAGTAGCACCCATCGGGCTAATCGTCCGCCTAGATGTTGTTGTCTTACTAGGTAAACAAGGGCAGCATGGTCCACATGAAAGGTAAACTTCCGGCCTAGTAGATAATGTCTGAACTTTTTGATTGAGTAAATCAATCCTAGACATTCTCTTTCAGTAGTGGAATAGTTCTTTTCTGCCGGTGCAAGCCTTCTACTGGCGTAATAAACAGGGCGAAACCACTTATCTGTTTGCTGCATCAGAATACTGCCAATTGCAATATCTGAAGCGTCGACAAAAACATGGAACGGATTGTCCCAGTCCGGTGGTTGTAAAATTGGGGCTTGCGTCAGGAGATACTTGAGCCGATCAAATGTAGTTTGGCATTCTTCAGTCCATTCAAACTGTCGGGGAGTTTTTGTGATTAGCCTGTTCAGTGGTACTGCGAGGTGAGCCAGCCACCGTAAGTGTCTGCCATGCCACCGTATTTGACCCATAAAACGCATTACTTCTTTTGGGGTTGCGAGTACCAGGGCTTCTAAAATTGCCAAAATCTTATCTGGGTCTACTCGGATACCTTGAGCAGATACAATATGCCCAAGTAGTTTGCCGCACGAAACCGCAAACACGGATTTGTTTGGATTAAGGCAGTCTATATTCTCTACACTTCTGAAAACAACATCGTAAATGACTTAAATGTGCTATCATCTTCCCAAAGATTGAGAAGTCGTCAAGATATACTTGCATGAATGAAGTGAGATAAGGAGAAAATATCTCTTGCATACATCGCTGAAATGTACTTGGTGCATTTCTTAATCCGAACCACATTACGGTGCAGGCGAAGACACCCCAATTGGTAATGAAAGCAGTTTTTGGTATATCTTCTTCAGCCATTCTAACCTGATTGTAACCGCTGTATCCGTCTAAGAATGAATACATTTCGTGGCCTGCTACTCTATCAAGCATGGTATCCAAAAAGGGGATCGGGAAAGGATCTGGTACTGTTGCTGCGTTCAATTTCCGATAGTCTACACAGATTCGTAGTTGCTTATTTTTCTTTGGCACAATCACAATTGGTGAAATCCATTCAGCATGTTCTATTGGTACGATGAATCCTACTTTTAATAATCTGTCAAGTTCGGCTTTTACCTGAGATGCATAATTGGGATTCATCCGATAGCTGGACTGCCTATTTGGTTTAGCTTCAGGCTTCAGCATGACTCTGTGCTGATATATGCGCGGATCTAATCCTTTCATATCTTTGTAATCCCATGCAAAGATGTCTGAGAATTCGCGAAGGAGCTGAATCAAATTACCCTGAAAGATTTCCGGTAAGTTTTGCCTTATTTTTACAGGTCGAGGATGGTCCTCGTCTCCTAGATTGTACGTGATCAGCTGGTCTTCAGGGACATAAAATTGTTGTGGGTTCTCTGTATCCTCTGTTGGCTTGAATAGTGGTTGTAATTCAGTATCTGCTTGTTCAGACTTTTCGATGATAGCTACTACTGCACAAACTGAAGTGTTCCAGTTATTAATGACGGACTGTAGATCAATAGTTCCTAGAGACATTAAATCGGCGTTAAGCTTCAGAAATTGCTCTTCTTCATCATCTGATAGTCCATCTAACATATGAACTGGTTCAGCGAAATAAGGTCTGGCGTGAAGTTCGCAGGGTTGTATAGCATCTAGTTTTACCACATATTTACGATTGGCATCCTTGAATGTGAGCTCTTGCGCAGACCAGTCCTGTATTACCTTTGCATGCTTCAGCCAAGGTCGGTCGAAAAGAAGGTTGTAATCCAAGGTGGATTTTGGCAGATCTAGTATAACAAAAGTCATTTTGAAAGTCGTACCTTGTAAAGTAATGGGTACATTCCGTACAAGTCCTACGGGATGGACTCTAGATTGACCAGCCATTCTGACAAAGAATTGAACTGGTTCGATTTCGGTCCAGCCTAGCTTTTTACATAATGCTGCGGTTGCAATGTTTACGCCGGAGCCTCCGTCAATTAATACCTGCGTGATCTTCTGATTCTTATACCATACTGTAATCAAGGGCACTGCATGATCAACCGTAGAATCAGATTCTGGTTGAACTGCGGCGGTTGCCGGAATGCAAGAGGGTGCCGGGTTAAAATGTTGTTGAAACTGTTGCCGGATTCCAGGTACTAACGCCAAAAGTTGGCCGAGAGGTAAGGTGATAGATGCCTTGGATAAAATTTCCCAGGCCTGCTGAGATTGGTTATCCTGCTCCTTTGGACTTGAGGTCTCTGCGGTTGCCGATGTATCTGCTGTTATGTCTACTGCTGATGGTTGTTCTGCTGCTGCTTTCTCTTGTTGCATACCTTCCTTTGCTGACGAGGTCTGAGTCACCGGAATAGGTTCTGGGAACACAGGTGGTTCTTTGGCGGTCCAGTGACTAGCCTTGTTATACATCCTATGTTGTTCTCGTATCCCTGGTTCAAATACTTCTGCTGCTGGCTGCAGTTGTTTACCTGATCGGGTCTGGACTGTAGCAGTTTGCGTTTCCACCGGTGTAATTTGTACCATGTTGGCCATTGGGTTTTGCCGCTCCTTCTTCCTTTGATCATACTCAGCTGCGTCTTTGCAATATCTTCTAATGTGTCCGAATTCACCACAAAAATGACAGCGTGGCGGTGGTAAATTGGGTTTTTCCGGTGGTGTTTCGTTCTGCCAGCGGTTTGCATTATAGTTATTGTTCCTCTGTCCTCGGTAGTTTCGATATCCTTGTGGTTGGTTGTTTCTCAGTTGCGGAGGTACATAGTGATTCGCTGCCTGTCCATGTTCTTGTGTAACAACATTGACTGTTGCTGTTCCTTGTATTCTGGCATTGTAGAGACAATATCGGTGGAGTGTCCAGCAGTGTTGCAGATAGCGCATAATGTTTGATTTAGTGCACAGTTAGCACTTGTATGGCCTGAATTTTTGCACGTGGTGCAGTATACTTGCCTGGTTATATCTTCAGTCATATTTTTGTTTGTCCTTAACCATTCCAAGTCTTCTGAAAATCCACCAACCTTGGATTCCAACTGTAGAGCCATTGCAATGACTGCATCCAGTGTCATTGCTCCAACACATCTGATGATCATAATCTGCTTCAGTTGTGGGGTTAGTCCATTGATAAACCATTGAGAGATGACATCGTCAGGTAGATTAGCATGTGCCTGTGGTATCTGCCGTAAATGTGTTCTGAAGAGAGTAGCGTACTCCTGGACAGTCTGATTTTTCTTCTGTCGGTTGCTCTGTAGATACTCAAAGATTTCAGCAGGATTCTTCTTTAGTCTGAATCGTTGTAGAAAGGCATCTCGTACTGCATCATAGGTACCGAAATGATTAATGTCGTATTCCATAAGCCATCTAGCCGCTTCATTGACCAAAGTATATTGAAAAACAATGGCCTTGTACGCGTGATCTGGTGGATGGTTAAGAACTGCATAACTTATCTCAAAAGTTCGTACATGAGCGTCTGGGTCATCTCCTGGGAATCCACCAAATTTCGTGTAGGTTACTCCTGTTGGAGGCGGCCTTGGTTGACCTAACTGTTGTTGTTGTTGTTGTCCGTTCATCGTGGGTGTCTCCGGTCCTTCTTCTGTATCTTGAGGTTGATTAGTTGAACTATCAGAATCTGGATCGCCGGATGGCGTGCCTTCCGGTGTGCTGTTTTTGCGCAGGATACTTCGGATCTCTGCTTCGAATAGCTCTCCTTCCTTCTGGATATCCAATATCCGAAATCTTTCTTCCAGACACGCGGGTCTGGCTGAGAATTCTGCAAAAAATGCTAATCCTTGACCGCCAATTGGTGTTTCTATCACCGGGATATCACCGGAATGAGCTGATAGTCTACCAGACTGTAGCGTTCTTTCGCTTTTACTGATTTCTTTTCCTAGAGTTTGTCTAATCTCCAGCGGCGTCTTGATAGATTCTGGAATTACTGTACTTTGGTTAGGCTGGGTCGAAGTGACACCAGCATGTACCAAAGGCGCTGCTCGTTCCACCGGAATATGACCGGAATCAATTCTAGCATCCTTAACTTGCTCGACCACTGAGTCAGGTCGCGTTATACCTTCTTCTCCTAGAGTTGTTTTTTGTACTTTTCTTGTTCCCGTCGTCTGGGTCCTAGGATACGTTTCGCCAGACCGAGTAACCGGCATGTATCATTGCCCAGTGATACTATCTGAGCAGTTTGCAACAATCTGGGTCTGTTGCTACTCTCAGTAGATCATATGTTACTAGATGCTTGCTTCTTACAACCCGCTTAGCACTCTAATGCCACTTTCTCACAAGTAACTCATAATCAAATGCTACTTTACCGCAGAGACTGGTAAACAGTTGCCACTTTCCCACAGATGGTGCCAAATGTTAGACTAAATGTTGGACTGCTACTCGTTTATGGGTTTAAGCGTTACTCTACTTTGATCCAGATACTTCACGTTCGATCGGTTCCAAATACTTCTAACCGCAATCCCTCTCTTAGCCACATGGGTTCTTGGGAGTGGTAGGGGTCTGTTAGACAGAGGCCCTGTACTATTTTCCCAGTTTAACACCCAATCTTACGGTCGTTCCGTCCTTAGTTCAGCATCTGTCCCTGAACAACGGAAGTCTGTTCAGTGTATTGGAATTAGAACTACAGGACTGAGGGTAGTCGGCCGATTACGTACTCTACACGCAAAAGATACTTCAATAACAAAATTACCTACTGCGTACTTCTTCAACGTAGGTAGGTATGCCAATTAGACCGTGTGCCTTAAAGTCACGCGGATTCGCACAGTTAATCTCCTCAACAAACATACACCGCCACTGTTCTACTCATACTCAGATCGTTACAACTACTAATCTTCCGAAGTCGAAGTAAACAACAATTATATGGTGTAGTAACAACTTCAATCGCTCACAAGGACTCTACAAACAATTAATTCGCGATTACTCTTTGCGCTACTTACTTCCCAGAAGAACTAACAAATAACATGTCACGATTGTTCACACTCAGAATCATACTTAACCATCACCGAACAGCTTCGCCACACAATACAATTAATTCGTCATTCCGTATTATGGTGAGTGTAATCAACTAGTAGGACTACAGACGGAACCGATCAAGCAGAACGTATCCTTTCAACAACATATACACGCACACAAGACGTGATAGCAATCTCAGTGAGACTTAATCCGACAACACACTACAATTCCCGCAAAAACAGGGACTGCCTGCTCTTTCTTTTCATTGCCTTAAATAGGGGATTTTTTTACAAGGGTGCGCTCTTCTGCAGTTACCTGCGCGTTCCCTAAAAGATTCTCTTTTTCATTTAAACTCCCTGTCCTCGTACTCTTGTCCTTGTTTGGCGGTCGTCCAGCACTTTTACATTTAAGGCACCTGTCCGGGTTCATCCGTCCTGATTCGGCGGCCCTTTAACATATGTATCACCAAGAATTCTTGGAGAAGATTTTCAATGACCTCATTCAAGAAGCGTGTGCCTCTATCGCTCACTAACTCTATTGGTAGCCCATATCTCGTGAACACATTCTCGAATAAGAACTTAGCCATAGTCTGAGCATCATTCTTTGTTGTGGCTTTCACTTCTACCCACTTTGTAAGGTAATCTGTGGCTACAATAATATATTCTGCATGGGAGTTTCTAGCTGGGGGGTTAATAGGACCTATGAAATCTATGCCCCACTTTGAAAATGCATGCCCTCCCATCATTGGCCTCAAAGGCATCTCGTCTTTTCTAACTGGATATTGTGCACGTTGGCATGTGTCACATTTCTTCACATAGGTATGTGCATCCATATGAAGAGTGGGCCACCAAAGTCCTGAGAATAGAATGGTCTTGATCACTCGGTCAGGACCAAAATGTCCACCTGCAACACCACTGTGTGCAATCTCTAAGACCTTTAAATAGTCTGATTCATGAACGCACAGTCTTAAGTAACCATCTTTGCCTCTTTGGTATAGGTTCTCTCCTACTAAGGCATAGCCTTGAGCCTCTTGCTCCATGCTTCGTCTTCTTGCTAGATTGGCCTCTTTGGGTAATCTTCCCGATCTCATAAACTCTACCAATGGAGTACTCCAATCTGGAATTAATGACACTTGATAAAGGGTTGCATGCTCCACTGGTGGTCTCTCTCTGCACATTGGACAATTCTTAATCCACTGATGTATTTCTTTGTCCATGCTAGGCCAATACACTCCTAAACGTTTCAGATTTTGTAATGTGCGCTGTTTAGAATAATGATTTCCTAGCAAACCTTCATGAGCTTGTTGCAACCAACTACTATGTTCATCGTCCTCAACACAACAAGCTAATACACCCTCAGTGTCTTGTTTGTACATGCTTCCTGCCAATATGTGATATTTTTGTGATTTTACGATTTCTTCTTGCGATGTTTTCACATTCTTATTTGCAGGGCCGAAGGTTAGGACTGGTACCAACTTATTTGCCCATTTAGGAACAACTTCTAAATTGAACAGATAAGCATCGGGTAATTCATCAGACACTCCTTGTGGTGACTCTCTTGAAGTGATGCGAGAAAGGTGGTCTGCCCAAAGGTGGGTTTTACCTTTCATGACAACAACTTCAAAGTCATACTCCATTAGTAAGAGGAACCATCGTACTAAGCGTCCAGTATTGCAAGGTTTATTGACCAAGTATAACAAAGCTTGATGATCAGTGAAAAACTTGAACTTGTTGGCCAATAAATAGTGTCTAAACTTCTTCACAACATATACCATGCCTAACCCTTCTCGCTCGGTTGTGGTATAATTTCTTTCGGCTGGGTTTAGTTGTCTACTAGCATATGCTATGGGCAAATCTAAATTTCCTTCACCGGTGGGTTGTGCTAGCACACATCCTATGGCATGATTGGATGCATCCACATGGTCATGGAATGGTTTATTCCAATCAGGAGTGGTCAGTATTGGTGCTGTGCACAAACGCTTCTTCAGTTCATTGAAAGAATTCTCGCATTCGTCGTTCCACTCAAAATGAGACAACAAGGCATAAAGGGGTCTAGCTATGATCGCGTACATGTGGATAAACCTAAGGTAATATCCACAATGGCCCATAAAGGCTTGTACCTCTTTAACATTCCTTGACCTTGGTAGCTCTGCTATGGCTCGTACCTTATCTTCATCTGTTGAAATTCCATTTTTAGAAACAATATGACCTAAGATTTTACCTTGACGCACCATGAACACACACTTTTCTGGGTTCAGACACACTCGATATTCTCTGCACTTGCTGAAGATTTGTCTGAGCTCAGGGATGTGAAATCTTCTTTCTTGGGAATGAGCACATAAATCGTCCACATACACTTCTAAGATCTTTCGTAAGAACTCTTTGAAGACATGACACATGAGCCTTTGGAATGTTGCAGGTGCATTGGTGAGCCCAAATGGCATCACACGAAATGCAAAGATTCCCCACTCTATGGCAAAAGCTGTTTTGTGTTGATCTTCTGGGGCAATGGCTACTTGATTGTAACCTGAAAATCCATCAAGGAAGCTATAAACTTCCTTGCCTGCAACACGCTCCAAAAGGTGTTCTGTGATTGGAAGTGGATAACTATCTCTGATAGTAGCGGCATTAACTTTTTTAAGGTTAATACACACTCACAACTTTCCGTTCTTCTTGGGCACCACTACAATGGGGGACACCCATTCAGTATGCTCAATCTCATAGATGAATCCAGCTTCAATCAACCTATCAATTTCTTCTTTTATTTTGGCTGCATAGGTATCATTATATGTGTAGGGCTTCTATTTGGTGGGCTTGGCATCAACAGTCATGGGGATAGTATGAGAGCAAATTCTTGGATCTACCCCTTTCAAGTCTCTATAGTGCCACACAAACACATCCCTATATTCCCTTAATAGAGCTACAAGCTCCATTTCTTCTCTTGCACTTAGGTCATCTCCTATATATGTGCATCTCTCTTCGTTCTCTTCGATGGTCACTACAATCTTCTTGGTCTTTTCTTTATTATCATATGATTCTCCTATGATGGCCTCTCTCTTAGGCATTCGTACCAAAATTTTGCGGTCGTCAACTTCATATTTCTTGAAGTTTTCTGGTACTTCAAACAATGATTCCTCCTCTTCTTGTTTCACTGCTTTTCTTTTCTTTTTCTTTTGACTGCTCTCACTTCCAACCTTCGAATTTACCGTTTTAATACTTGTGAGAGGTTCTTCTTCTTTCTGGGTGAACACTCCTATATCTTCTAGATAGTGCTGCTTTGAGTTAAAGCAACTATCCATCACAACGGACTCTATATCATCATCATTCTCTTCTTCTTCTATGACATCACTAGGCTCACATTCTTCTAGCAAGGGCTAACACATGAACACTGAGATATCACAACCCTCCTCATCACAATGAGGTGTCCATTGTTCTTCATTGACAGCAATGTCCATGGTGGCTAAGATTTCTGGCCAGCCATGAGGCTCAAATTCCTCATCTGGAAAGATCATCGGTGTATAGGCTGGGTCTTTAATTGGTCTATCTCCTGGCGAAGTTCCTTCTTCTCTTGCCTTTAAACGTTTTTCCTCTTCCTCTGCAACCTTGCACATCCACAAATGAGTATCTTCATGCAGCCATGATGGATCAGGTGAACTTTCAGAATGCACAGAGATTGAATCTTCTTTTGCTTTGTGGATAGGATTCCACTGTAGGGGTGGTACATCTCTGAAGGATTAATCCTTCAAATTGACCTTGGTGGTGACCCCTAAGTGCTGCAAGTACAAGGAGTTGGTTCCCCAATCCTGTACTATTTGCAATTGTCGTAGGAAGGGTCTTCCTAGGATCATCTCATAGGCATTATTTTTCTCAAAGTCACATAAAGCAAATGTGTGCTCAAACTCTACACCACAAGTGGTTAGAGTTATCCCTTCTAGCAATCCTAGAGGTCTTTCAAAATGACCATCAGCCATTTGAAGCTTCATTCTAGTTTGTCTTAATGTGGGTTTGCCCAATTGCTTCCACAAGGAGGTGGTCGCAATGGCAACACCCGCACCTGAATCTATGATTGCTTTGGTTGTGTAACCTTGGTAGGTGATTGGAAGATAAGTATTACCTTCTTCACCCTCACACATGTCTCCTATTTTATCTAGAGGTATCTCTGGTACCCTTTGCTTAGAGCCTGCTTTTGGCATATTGGACTCAAGTTCTGGGACCTGATCCTTCACATGATTTCATAACTCAGGTTTTGCTTTGAGCAGCTCTTCTACAGTGAGATGATACTGAACCTTAGTGTTCTTCACGACATCAGTGTTCCTTGGAACCACTGAGTCTTCATTTCTTACCAATATTGTGGGAGCTCTAATCTGGAGAGATTCAGATTCCCATGGGCCTGGAAATTGACGCAGTTCCTCGAAGGTATTAGATTCAAAATCTAACCTTTCATCTTCTTGTTGTTCTGCTTCATCTCCGTAAATAGATGGAATGTCTTGGGGAAATTGATCATGAAGATCATCAATCTCAGGAATAGGAGGGGAGTTACCCTTCTCCTGGCCCATTTCTCTTCTTGTATTTCCTGCAAGAACTCTTGAGAGTACTGTTGAATTGAAGGAGGCATTCCAACATCCGTGGAATTAGGAACATAAGCTCCCATTGGTGGTGAGCTTCCTCTTTCAATAACTGGTTGAGCCTGTGGAGGTAAAGATACTTGTGGTTTGTTTACCAATTGCTCTAATCTTTCTAGTAAGCCTTGGAAATGCAAATCTAGTTTGACAGAGTTTGTCAGATTGAACTTTTGACTAGTCTCAAGTATAGCTTGAGCTTGTTCTACCATTTTCATGCACATTTTCATCCGTTCAATCTCTAAATCTGCTCTAGGGTAACTCTTGTCTAGGTTTGCAGCTGTAGGCCCTTCTTGAAGTCGAGCCTGGTAGGCCTTGAACATCATGTCCAAGCCTTCTGGGGTTGGATCTGCAAGAACAGACCCTGGTTGCGGTCTATTTACAATGGGTGGTGGGGTGGGATGAGGTGGAGTGGATGGAGTTTCGGCATGCGAGGGGCTTTGAGATGCAATGTCTTCTATTTTTGTTTTCTCTTCTTTTAAGCTTTCTTCTAGTTCCGATAACTTTTTATTCCACTTGCGATTGGCCTTCTCTCTGGTATCCTTCCATGTTCTTGTTTTCCTCTTACTAGGCTCTCCTGATTCACTCGACTCTGATTGTTCTGCTGGTTTATCCTATTTTAAGGCTTGTGCTCTTGTGACAGCTTGTATAGGAGCCACATTGCTACTACTTGAACTTGAATCTGCCACTAAGCCTACCACATTAATGGGTGTAATCTTGGGTGCACTGGAGGGGTTTCTTGGACAATCTCTGGGGAGATGGTCTTTGCCACAATCAGGACAAAAAGCCTGTATTGTGATAGCCTGTCCTTGACTCGGAGATGGTGGGTGGGGACAGTCACGAATGAAATGGTCACCTTGACATCTGAAACAAGATCCTCTAGGGGCTTGTGGTCTCATTTGTCTCAATTGGGGCCTAGGGTTAGGATTTGTGTACATGACATTGGAGTATTCTGGCTCCCAATTTTGCTCCATAGGTGGTACCTCATATTGATACGAGTAAATCTCACTATGTTCAGGTGACTCTATGTAATAAGCATGTGGACTACCTTCATGGGAGTAGTCTGAACTATGAGCATGAGAGTCATTATCTGGTATCAATGGGGTTAGTGGCACCAATGCTCTATTTGGATTTTCTTCTCCCACAACATATTTGACTGGAATCACGTTGGCAGGAGCTGGTGGTTGGTTTCCCAAGACTGGTTGTGGCCTATATTGTGCCTGATATTGTTGTTGTGGTCTATAATATGGCTGTTGGTATTGGTTTTGATACCTACCTGGTTGGTAAGGTTGTTGATAATTCTGTCTAACGGCCTGCCTATTATAGGGACAATCTTGAGCCGTGTGGTTCGTATATTTTCTCTCAATAGTGCAATATGGAGCATTCCTTTCTCTCATGTTTTGGTTTTGCATTGGGCATACGTTAGCCATGTGGTCGCCTCCGCAAGTATAACACCGATTCAATGGAGTGACTCTCTGTGTTTGTTTATTTTGGACTCCCAGCTTCTTGGCAACTTGCTCAGCTATCTCCTCTATTTCCGTGGAGATTTTTGAAGTATGACTAGTAGAACTATCAGAGTCCTTATAGAGTTTGGACAATCCTAACTCCTCACCCAAGTTATCTTCTATGTCAATGCACGTCCGCACACACTCTTCTATGGATCTAGGCTCTTTCAAGTATACATATGATCTTAACTTTGTGCTCAGTAAGCCATCTAAGAACAAAGCCACTTGTTTGGCTGGTGTGGGTAACTCTGGAATAGGGCATCTTTCTAGGTACTGTCTGAACCTTCTACCTGCTAGTCGTACTGTTTCTTGGGGTGTCTGCTTGAAACTGTGGATCAAGGATGATGTGTTATGCCTGATACCACTCTTGGAAAATTCTACAATGAACTCGTCTAGCAGTTGACCTATGTCGCGATAATTACGACTACTCAGTGGTTGAAACCAAGCTAAGGCAGTGCCCTTAAGAGTCAGACCGAATGCCTCGTACTGGGTGAACAAATCCTCAACCTGTTCAGCTCTTAACACTTGTTTGAACTCGGCCACATGATCATAAGGATCTCCTGACCCGTCAAAATAATTCTTCATTGCCTTGATCACTTGAGTGGGTCTAAGGGTTCTTGGGTGCTCTCGGGGTCTAGGCAATGGAAAATCATGTTCATCTCTTTGTTGCCTATGTGCTTGATGTCTCTCTCTTTCAGGTCTTTCATTTTCAAATCCTGCTCTATTTCTACCCATCGTGTGTGCAAAACTTACCTCAGGTCTCTCTCTAGTTCTTTCTCTCTGGGCTTCACGAGGTTGGGATGATCCTACTCCTTGGAGGCCGTGGGAAACATTGGATCGGGAAAATCAAATCATTCTTCCAAGTATATGCATGTCTATCATGTTCTGTTACCAAGAATATCTTCTCTGATGTGTTATCCAGGTAGACAACTTTGCCTGGTATCTCAGGATCTTTGAATTCATAGATGATAACTATGCCCAATTGGCTAGGTTGATCTGGCTTGAATCTCCAAAATGCTTCCTCTGTTTCTCTATTAAAAAATAGTTCTATGCTTTTGTTGTCTTGAGGGATCCAGTCTGGAGTGATCACTCTGGTCAAAACTGACTTGCCTCTAGGAGTCTAGGATCCTTGTCCTACATTTCCTTGTTCTAGGTCACCTATCTCATTCTCATGAATGATGTTTCCAAACTCATCGGTCCTATCTGGTTGGTTGGTAACCACATACATGGTTCCTTCCTTATCAATGTATGAACCCTCTTCGAACTTGACCACCGGGTGTTCAAGTCCAAAGGATTGATCTGGATTTTTGAGTTGGACCACTGATCGCCTAAGACCATCCTCATAGATGCGAGAACCTAATTGGTTGGTCCGAATATATTCCAACTGTGTCTTATAGGGACCTTCTGGTGTTTGTAGATGGGTAGTCCCTGAGCCACCTGCAGGTTTTCCCATGCTAAAAGACATTTCTGAATCACTTGTGTCTAAACTTAGTAAAAGATGACCACTTAGTTGTTGTGCCCAAGACTTGGATGTATGGTTGACACTAGCCTCAGAAGATCTAATGCTTTGTTTATCCTTGCCTAAGTGTCTACCAGATCTCAAGTTCATAAGCTTTAGTCAAGAGTCCAAATTTTCCCTTTGGTATGGCAGTATGGTTCAAAATTCTTTGGAGCCCCCTTGGTTCCCTAGTCCCACTTGAGGGTCAACTTCAAATTATCCTATCTCAAAATCAACATGTTATTCTTGAAAAAAACAGTTGAGATTGTGTAGGATTTGAAACGAGCTTTCCAACGAGCTATAGAGCTCAAAAAATGGACTTTGGATGAAAAAGTTATGTCAAATCAGGCTCCCGGGGGTCAAAACAGGCAAACAGGACCTTCTGGAAAAAATCGTGATTTTATGAACTTCAAGAAAATCGCAATTTTGTGAACTTCAAGAGAATCGCGATTTTGTACCTTGAGAATCGTGTTCACAAAATCGTGTTTTCATAAAATCGTGTTTTGAAAATCGCGATTTTAAGCAGAAAATCGTGTTTTGAAAATCGCGATGTTGAGCACAGAATCTTGTTTTTGAAAATCACGATTTTGAGCAGAAAATCGTGTTTTGAAAATCGCGATGTTGAGCACAAAATCGTGTTTTGAAAATCGCGATTTTGAGCAGAAAACCGTGTTTTGAAAATCGCGATGTTGAGCACAGAATCGTGTTTTGAAAATCGCGATTTTGAGCATAGAATCGTGTTTTGAAAATCGCGATGTTGAGCACAAAATCGTGTTTTTGAAAATCGCGATTTTGAGCCTTGAGAATCGTGTTTTTCACAAAATCGTGTTTTTGGCTAAAAGTCGTGATTTATGAAAATCGCGATTTTGAGCAGAGAATCGTGATTCACACAATCGTGGTTCTCAGAATCGTGTTTTTTGTCATAAAATCGCGATTGTCAACAGAGAATCGTATTTTCATAAAATCGTGTTTTAGAGAATCGTGGTTCTCACAGAATCGTGTTTTTGGTCTGAAAATCGTGATTTGTGAGAATCGCGATTTTGAGCACAACCACAGAATCGTGTTTTCTCAGAATCGTGTTTTTGGCTGAAAATCGTGATTTTTGAAAATCGTGATGTTGAGCACAGAATCGTGTTTTTGAAAATCGCGATTTTGAGCAGAGAATCGTGTTTTCACAGAATTGTGTTTTTGCTGCAAATCGTGTTTTTGCTGAAAATCATGATTGGTGAAAATCACGATTTTGAGCACAATCACAGAATCGCGATTCTGAGAATGACCACAGAATCGTGATTCTTTCAACCAAGTTTTAGGCGGGAAAACAGAAAATCGTGATTTTTCAAAAAAATTTGAATTTTCATAGAATCGCGATTTTCATCACAGAATCGCGTTTTTTGGCGGGAACTTCGAATTTTTGAGCGCCGAGCAATGGAGCTCCGTATGTGCAGAAAATCATGAAAAAACACAGGGCTTACTCTCCCTTGCACCTCCTATCTCCCTCTCACACAATAATGCATGAAAAATGGTATGGAAATGGTGAAAATGCACTAAAAAACAAGAAATTTCTATGAAGAAGAAGATGGAAGAAGGTGGAGATGATGATGATGATGAAGATGAAGAGGAAAAAACAGAAAATGAACTGAAATGACAGTTTTTTTACCTTCCAACGTCGCAAATCTACGATCTTACCATCACAACGCTCGTCCTCGAAGCTCTCTCCCCGGCAACGGCACCAAAATTTGGTGTAGCTCAAGCGTAAGCACCACCTCCTTTACTTGTCAATCCGCAGAGACGTGAGGACCGGTATGAAGACCACGAGCAAGTGAAGGCACAAGTGCGTGAGTGAAAGCACACAATCATGCACACACATACACACATGCGCACAAAGTAAGATCAACGAGAGGAACAATGGAAAGCTTAGATTGCAAAAGAGTTCTCTTACAAAAGTTCTATTCTCTAACCAGCTAACCTCAAAAATGAGCTCTCTAGCTCTTTTTATAGTTTTTTGACTAGTTTTGGCCCTGTCCAGACCTAGTGTCTGGCATAGTTAAAAATTAGGTTCCAAGGCTTATTTGAGGGCTCAAACAAAGTCTAAAAATTATGAAAATTGGTACGATGGTACTTCTAATACTCCTCAAGCTCGAGGACTCCTCGGCTTGAACAAAATGGAGTTATAAAAATAGATAATGGTATTTACAATGGTTTTTAGTGATGAAAATCACTATTTTTGTAGGGGATTCATCTGAAAATTTGACATACACTTCATGGAGCTCCCTACTTGCTCCCTTTCCTTGTGTGTCCACCTTTTGATGTGCTTCCATGCTTTGTCCTTGACTTTGAGCTTCAACAATCCCTTATTAAATGTTCCCTACCACAATCCTTACAATAGGCTCCTTCTATTCTTAATGTTGGAGGTTGTGGATAGTCTCTAATGAAATGTTCCCCCCCACATCTATAACAAGTTATCTTTTGGCCTCCTTTGAATTGGGGTTTCTGATTGGACATGTAATTATTAGTTGTGTACATGAATGTGGTTGTGTCCATTTCAATTCTCCCATTTCACAAGTCCAAGGCTTGCAGTTCTGGTTCTCTATGTTCATATCCTTCCCACTCCTCCTGATATCCTTCACTCAAATGGTAATCCTCTCTGTAAGATGATCTTAGTCTCGTGCATTCTTCTTCTACTAGTGTGTATTTTGCTGGTACTACATTTGCTAGTAATGGTGGTTGTTGCCCCAGTATAGGTCTTGGTTGTTCAGAAAATCTAGATTCTCTTTGTAAGTTGTGTTGGTTCATATATTCTCTTTCTTTGATGGGTTGTTTATTGTAGAAGCATTCTTCTCTAGTATGGTTTGTCCATTTTCTTTCTAAGGTACAGTTTTGAGTGTTTTCTTGCCTTGCAAATGTTGTGGTTTGTGATAAGGGCATTGTTGAACCAAATGACTTTCTCCACAATTATAGCACTTCTTAATGATTGATATTCTGGTGTTAATTAGATTTGTTTTGGTGTTCACTTTTAGGGCTTTAGCAATGGCTTGTGCTAATTCTTCCATTGGTGGAATTCTATCTTCATTTGTTCTTGGTTGATCAAATGCCAATAAATCTTGCCCTCTATTATCCTCTAGATCTATTGCTTCTTTCACACAGGCTCCTAGATCAGGGCATCTCCTATAATATACCAAGGTTCTTAATTGAGCACTCCTCAATCCTTCTATGAACAAGGACACTTGTCTTGCCATTGAAGGTACCTCTTCTCTTGGAAATCTATCAATGTATTGCTTGAATTCTGTGTTTTCAACAGTTTTTTGTGTTTTTGTGCTTTTACCAAAATTTTGAAATTGAAATTATGCAAAAAATTAATGTGAAGAAGATTACCTTGTTGCTTGTTCAACAAATTCCCAAATGCTTTGTGGAAACATGAAATCGCGATTGTGACAGCTCTCTTCACTCACTCTCTCTCACTCAAATGCCTGATTTTTTGTGAATTTAGGCTTTTATAGGCTTCAGACAATCGCGATTGTGAACAATTTTTGACAATTCTGAATTTTCACTTTCATGAGCCTTATTCTTGTGCAAGTTTATTGTTCTATTCCTAAAATTTTGTCCCTTTAAGCAAAATTTTCATGTTTCTCCATTACTAATGAAAATCGCGATTCTGTGTCCAATTCCCAAACATGATTCACCTGATGCTCAATTATTACTAAAATTATGCTTACCTCTGATTGTGCAACTATTGAAACCTTAAAATGGCTCACCTCAATACCACTAGATCATTTTCATTATCTTACTGAAAATCACGATTCTATGATGAGAACCGTGTTTTTTTTTTAACTTTCTGCTTTTCTAGTTTTTTGACTGTTCTCTCCACCTAGCCTTCTCCAATGTCTTCTAGCAACTCCAAATCAATTGTCACCTGCAATTATACACCACCCAACTTATTTAAATAAATTAAAATTTGAAGAAAAATAGACAACAACTTTACTCTAGATATTTTTTGTTTTTCTTTCAATTTCTGGATTTTTCTTTCACTATTCCTCTTTCACTATCAACACCAGACCTCCTGCAAAACTTCCTTAGTAAAAAGAAATTTGTTTGGATTTTTAATAAATTTTATGAATTTTTTAGTGTTTTAAGCCCTAAATCAAGGAAAACACTTCACTTAGGGTTTTCTTGTTTTCAAGATTCATTGATATTTTATCTCATGATTGGCTATACTTTTTATGCTTGCCATCTCACAATTGGGAAGTAGAGCTTTTCAAGAAAAGATATGTTAAGAAGTTTAAGTTCAATTCATTCAAAGATAAACTCAACACCTCTTTTTTTCAAGTGACTAATCAATCTTTCCTCAAGACTATTACTTACCTTGGATAAACAAATGGAACAATCAATTTGCACATAGCTACTTTACTTGACTTTCCTCATTGCAACCATGTCATCTTTTCCAAGATTTGATAAATTTTGCTAAGTACTTTGTCAAAAAAGCAATCTACTTATGCAAAGATAATCGCATTTGATTTTCCTTCAGTAAATCAATTCATTTCTTTTTCACACACCTACACTCTACTCTTAAAAGGTATGAGAAACTATCAATTTGCATAAATTCACAAACTTCTCTATCTCAAAAGGTTAATTCATGCTTTCTTTTCCCAAAAGACAAGCAAAGAAATCTACCTTTCCAATTTTTTCTTTCTTGATTATAGAGTAGTACCTTTTCAATGTGTTCAAATACCATCAACAATGGAAGATCCAGCAAGGTCCAAGTCTTCAATGAAGCTTTTACTTTGTTCTCCGGCAACGGTGCCAAAAAATGTTTGTTGTTAACCTTTGGAGTTGTCCTCTCCAATCATTATAGCACAAAAGATCAACTACACATCTTTAAATTGTCAATCCGGGAAGTATGCAAATACCACAACCCCTTCTAGTTAATGGAATCCAAGAATAAGAGTTGACATGACAGTTTTTCTGAGAGATTTATGAAGAAGAAAGGAAATAACTAGGGTTTTGATTATCTTGAGTTCTGCAACAACATTTTCAATAATTTCTGTGCCTAAAATGTGCCATTTTCATAGTAGAATACAAATATGAAGTCAAATTTACAAAACAGTACGTGTGTCACACAGATGAGACAATCGTGATTCTATAAAAACTGAGAATTTCTAATTCCAGCTTTGTTATTCTACACTTTCTTACTCAATATATTGAGAATCACCTCTCTTCATACATCTTACTCAGGAAGACACAAGAAAAGTTCACAAATTCCATGGATCACACAATGAGAAGACTCAACAAATCATGAAAAAGGTCATGGAAGGAGAAAACACGATTTTCTGCAGGAAAGCTCTTCACATTACTTGGATAGCATCAAAATAATACAACCAACCCCTTTAAAATAGAAGAAATTATCTTTTAAAAAGTCTAGTCAAAATTCATGATGAGTAAAAGATACAATATCTGCTTTGTAGTAAGTGGCATGTAGTGGGCAATCAAATGAAAGGGGTGAGTTAAGAAGGAGGCACAAACTTCTTCACATGCTCATTGATTATAAAAGTGGAGTGGGAGCACGTTCTAAATAGGGAGAGAAAGAGGCAAGAGCTCCCAATAGTCGGATCTGGTCATTTTGTCATTTTGTCTTTCCATAGACTCCTTATAGTCGCACATCATTTTGTACACAATTCTATTATGAAGCTCATATCTTAGTGTATATGTAATCATTTCTTACGTTTGAACACTCATTGGAAAGCTTCTCTTATGCAGTTTTTGTATCTCAAATATCTCCTTCAAAGCTTATATATTCTATGAGATATCAATCAAAGAGTGAAGTCCAATTTTCCAGCATACCTATGTAGATAAGTAGTCTCTTTTGGTCGGTTAAATTTCCTAATCAAAACGTATCCAAATTGCTAACTTTTTAGCTTGTTAGAAAGCTCTTTGCATGTATCTTCTCTATCCCAAATACCTCATTCAAAGGATTTATATTCTGTGAGATATCTATCAGAGAGTGAAGTCCAGTTTTTCAGTATACTTGTGTGTGCAAGTGGTCTATTTTGGTCAATTGAGTTTCCTGAACAAAAATCATCCAGATTACTTGACTTTTAGCTTGTTATAAATCTTTTTCTCAAATATCTTCCTCAAAGGATATATATTCAGGAGTTATGAGTTTGAGAGTGAAGTTCAATTCTTCAGCATACTTGTGTGGACAGGTAGTTCATCTTTGTTAGTTGCGTTTCCTAATCAAGACTTGTCCAAATTAAGTTATTTATAGCTTGGTAGAAAGCTCTCTTTGGCTCCTTTGATTGACTAAAGGCACAAATCCATTTGAGTTTTGTATTGAGAGTAGCAAGCTATCTAAGGTGCAGCTATTTGTCCAAGTGTTGGACATACAAGGGTTCACTACACGTTTTCATTGCGCATAGGAGAACTCATTCTCCATAGTTGGTATCAGAGAAAACTTGGTGCTGAAGATTCATCAATAGAGTTGGAGTTCAAGCAAAGCTTGTCAACTAGGAAAGAAAACGAGGCAGCCATTCAAGAGAAGCAATTATGTGGCCCCAATGTCTTGGACTTGATACATACAGATGTATGGGGACCAACCCAAGAGGCATCAATGGCTAATAATAGATTTTTTGTCACCTTCATTGATGATCACTCAAGAAAGATTCAAAGTTGAAGTTGAAAAAGAAACAGGAAGGTCTATCAAAACCTTAAGGTCGGATGGTGGAGGAGAATACTTCTCCAAAGAATTTTCAGATTTTCTACAAGAGAATGGGATCAAAAGGAAGTTTACTTGTAGGTATACACCACAACAAAATAGAGTAGCTAAGAGGAAAAACAGGCAAACTGCTGAAATTGCAAGATGCATTCTCAACGAGATGAAGGTACCATTTTACTATTGGGCCGAAGCTACCACAACCGCCATTTACTTGATGAATAGGTGCACAACATCAGAAATACATCACTTGACTCCAGAGGAGGTATATTTCGGTAAGAAACCTGATCTTACACACCTCAAAGTGTTTGGATGTGTTTGATTTGTTCACATTCCACAAGAAGTTAGAGCAAAGATGGAATCAAGGTCAGAAAAATTCATTTTCATCGGCTACTCGACAGAGCAAAAAGGATACAAGTGTTACAACCCTAGAACAAAGGAAGTAAGAGTCTCGCGAGATGTGGTCTTTGATGAACTAAGACCATGGTATGAAGATAAAGTAAAGGAAAAGATTCTTGAAGAAGATTGTGATGATTATGCAGGAACAAATCAAAGCAAAGTCCAACAATAAAGCACAAAGGTTTCAGATCCAGAGGCATCTACATCAAATGAAGAATGTTCAACATGGAGGGGGAGTCATTCTTTGTCTCTAAATTCAGCTCATAGTAGAGCCGAAGAAGCAAGTTCTACTCCAAACAGTGAGATAGATGCAAGTGAAGAAGAATATGAAGAGGGTATCACTCCGAAGGTAAAGGTGAATAGGTTAAAGAAGCAACTTTCTAAAGGAAATGAAAGAAGATCTTCAAGGACAAGGTATCCAACTCAAAGGCTGAGTTATGATAGTTTCATGGAGAAACATTTTGCATACATGATGCATCTTATCAAAGACAAAGAGCTTGAGACATATGAAGAAGCTTGCACAAAAAAGGAATGGACGCAAGCTATGAAAGTGGAGATCAAAGCTCTCAAAGATAATCACACATGGGAGCTAGTGCCAAAGAAAGAAGGTATGAAGATTGTTCCAAACAAATGGGTGTTTAAAGTAAAGAGGAATGCTAATGGTTCACTAGCTAGATATAAAGCTAGATTAGTTGCCAAAGGATTTAAACAAACACAAGGCATAGATTATGATGAAGTTTTCAGCCCTGTCGCAAAGAATGGGAACAATCAGAACATTAATAGCAATTGGTGCTTCAAGGAGATGGCCATTATATCAACTCGACATAAAAAATGCTTTTCTCAATGGAGAACTACAAGGAGAGGTATACATGAGTCAATTGGTTGGATCTGAAGATGAAAACCATCCAGACTTTGTTTGTAGGTTGAAAAAGGCACTTTAAGGCTTGAAGCAAGCACCAAGAGCATGGAATTAGAGATTGGTAGAATATCTAACTAAGTGTGGATACAACGAAGTAGTGCATATCCTTCATTGTGCATGAAGAAGGAAGAAAATAGAGAGGTATATACTTTCATATACGTCGATGAACTTATCATAATAGGAAATGATGTTATAAAGATTAAAGATATCAAAAGGAAGCTTGGTAAGGAGTTTAAAATTTCAGATCTTGGAGAGCTAAAATATTTTTTAGGAATTGAAGTTGTTTATGTAAAAAGTGGCATCTACTTGATGCAAAGGAAGTACTTGTTGGATGAACTTTTCAGATTTGGAATGAGTGAATGCAAACCACTCACTCAACCCATGGACACAAATACAAAGATTTGCTCAAATGATGGAGAACTATTGGAAGATGTAATGACATACAGAAGCATTGTAGGATCATTAATCTATGCAAACATTACAAGGCCTGATTTATCTTATGTTGTTGGTGTACTTTCTCAGTTTATTTAAGCCCCGACAAGTGAACATTTAAATTCAGCCAAGAGAGTGCTGAGATACATAAATCATATAGTTAATCATGCTTTGTATTACAAGTTTGATGAAGAATTGCAGATCAAAGGATTTAGCTATGCTGATTGGGCAGGTTCAAAGGAAGATAGGAGATCAACCTTACGTTATGTGTTCATGATAGAAAGCAAACCTATCACATGGAGCTCAAAGAAACAACCTATTGCTCCACTTTCATCCATGGAGGATGAATATAGAGGATTAGCATTTGCCACATGTCAAGCAATATGGATTAAAAAGCTTTTGGCTAATCTTGAGTGCAAGTTGAAGCCATCCCTATATACGGTGATAACATGTCAAGTATTTACTTGGCAAGCAATCCTATGTTTCATGCAAGGAGCAAGCACATAGAGGTCCACTACCATTATGTAAGGGAGAAGGTATTGAGCAAAGATGTGGAGATAAAGTTCATCAAAACCAAAGAGCATGTTGCAGATATGTTTAAAAAGTTCTTGGATGCTTCTAAACTCAAAGGTTTCAAGGATGTGATAAATTCGCAGGGCATGGTTGAAGATAACTCCCAAATGAGCTTGAGGGGGAGTGTTGAAGATAAATGTACAAGCTCATTTTCACATGAGCTATGCTTTGATGAATTTAACAAATGTAAAGATAAAGGAAAAGAAGAGAAAGGAAAAAAAGTCTAGTAAAAATTCATGATGAGTAAAAGATATAATATCTGCCTTGTAGTAAGTGGCATGTAGTGGGCAATCATATGAAAGTGGTGAGTTAAGAAGGAGGCACAAAATTCTTCACATGCTCATTGGTTATAAAAGTGGAATGGGAGCACGTTCTAAATAGGGAGAGAAAGAGGCAAGAGCTCCCAATAGTCGGATCTAGTCATTTTGTCATTTTGTCTTTCCATAGACTCCTTCCACCCGCACATCATTTTGTACACAACTCTGTTGTGAAGCTCGTATCTCAGTGTATACATAACCATTTCTTGGCATTAAACACTCATTGGAAAGCTTATCTTGTGTACTTTCTCTATCTCAAGTATCTCCTTGGAATCTCTCAAATATCTCTATCTCAAATATCTCCTTCAAATCTTTGAGATATCAGTCAAAGAGTGAAGTCCAGTTTTTTAGCATACCTGTGTAGATAGGTAGTCTATTTTGGTCGGTTAAGTTTCCTGACCAAAACGTATCCAAATTTCTTGGGTTTTAGCTTGTTGGAAATCTCTTTGCATCTACTTTCTCTGTCCCAAATATATCATTCATAGGATTTACATTCTATGAGATATCTATCAGAGAGTGAAGTTTAGTTATTCAATATACTTATGTGCGTAGGTGGTGTATTTTGGTCAGTTGAATTTACTGACCAAACCTCATCCAAAATACTTGTTTTTTATTTTTTTTGGAAAGCTATTTGTGTGAACTTTGTCTGTCTCAAATATCTTACTCAAAAGATGTATATTCAGGGAATTATCAATCCGAGAGTGTAGTTGAATTCTTCACCATACTTGTGTGGATAGGTAGTTCATCTTCGTCAGTTGTGTTTCCTAATCAAGACTTGCCCAAATTAAGTTATTTATAGCTTGTTTAGAAATCTCTCTTTGTCTAGTTTTATTTACTAAAGGCACAGGTTCATTTGAGTTTTGTATTGAGAGCAGCAAGCTATCTAAGGTGCAATTGTTTGTCCAAGTGCTAGATATACAAGGGTTCACTACATTGTGTCAAGAAGTCATTTCTTATCTTAAGCTTAAACTTAATCTCTTTCTTGTTCCATGAAAACCATGCATATGACATGTCATTTACATCTTTACTCAAAGATTCTTAGCATGCATAAGGTTCAGAAACATATACATCTTTACTCAAAGATGCTTAGCATGCATAAGGTTCAAAAACATATACATCTTTACACAAAGATGCTTAGCATGCATAAGGTTCAAAAACATATACATCTTTACTCAAAGATGCTTAGCATGCATAAGGTTCAAAATTGAACCCCTTTTAAAGGATGCATGGAATTCTCATGTTGAACTCCATTTTATTCAATAAGGTGCTCTTTCTTGCATTCGCTTTCATGCCATACTATGATGAATTTACTATGCTTAAGTTGTGATTATTTCCATGTGGTGAGTCCATTTTGTGCTAAATGAAAATATCCCTTGTCATTTATCTATGCTTTTTTTTTTTTTGTGAACAAACATGAGCTTTCTTCTTCAAGCATCCCTATGCACATGTAGTTGTGCATTTAACGTGTTTCTAATAAAAAAAAACACTTGAGATGTAAAAATTGTGCATTGAATTCCTCCCTCCCTCATCAAGAGGGGATCCACATCCACTATTTTTCTTCCTTGCAACAATGCATGCAAGTGTGCAATTAAATTTTCAATGCCTAATCATTCGTTAACATCTTATGTTTTCCAAACATATCAAAATTGAAGCTTACTATGCTTCACTGATGAGTTACTATCAAAATAATGAAAGATGTGGCAAACAAATATTGAAGCCAAACATAAATTCAATAATACTTAGCTTTTAAAATAAGCTTTCTCTTTCCATTGATGTTGGAGAAGATCCATCTTTCCTTCCACTTAATGGCCATTGCTTTTCTTTGTGATGATCCATGCTCATGTTGATATATTTAGGTAGTGATGTGTGTGACCACACTAGGACCGATGGGGCACTTTTTTCCCTCTTTAGGAGGTTTTTTCCCCTGGCTTGTATATACGCCTATAGTCCTAATGGGTTACTTATCTTTGTACATTCTATTGGTAATACATTTAGTTTTGTGTGTTGTGCTCCAAGCTTCTTCTTCTTCCGTGTGTTGTTCGCATGCTTCCGTAGACATCTAACTCCAACAATTTGTATTAGAGCAGGTCACTGCTTCATCTAGGTCGTCGTAGACACCCCTCTGACTCTGGACCATTGTACAAGGTGTTGAAAAACGTCCTATTACATCTGCAAATACACGTATTTTAGCTTATGTAGATGGCATTGAAGATGTTGTTATTCTGTAGATTCCTATTTGTGCTACGATTTTTGCTGTACCTACTACAAAGCAAATTCATTGGGATGGTAGAGATGCTCATGCACATGCATTGATAGCCTTGTCTGTCAAAGGTGCCATTATTTCTCACATTCGCTCTTGTAAAACAACTAAGGATGCTTGGGATACACTTACCACATTGTACCAGGCTAGAAATGAAGATCCTGTTGCTTATCTCATACACAAGCTTAAGCATAAGCTTGATGGAACAATTGATAGGTATAAGGCTAGGCTTGTTGTAAAGGCTTATGCTCAAAGAGGCATTGATTTTGATGAGAGCTTTGCTCCTACTTGTCAAATGGCTACTGTTCGTAGTATCTGTGCACTTGCAAATCATCATGGTTGGAATGTACATCAGTTGGACATTAAAACAACATTTCTCAATGGTGACTTTCATGAAGAAGTGTATGTTTTTTAGCTTCGCGGCTTTGTGCAGAAAGGGCATGAAAACCAAGTGTGCGGGTTAAAGAAGGCATTATATGGTTTAAAGCAAGAACCACATGCTTGGTATGAAAAGATACATGCCTATCTAATTGCACATGGTTTTGAGAACATTCCAACTAAAAGCACCTTATATGTTAAGCGTGCTGACGATGTACTTCTGATCATTGTTGTGTATGTTGATGACATGCTGCTCACTGGTCCTCATGAGAAGCATATTGCTGATTTTAAGGCTGATTTGCATGCCTCATTTGAAATGTCTGATTTGGGGCATTTGCATCATTATTTGGGCATTCAGTTTATGCACGTTGATGGTGGAATGGCTTTGCATCAAATGAAATATATTGAGACATTATTGCAGTGTATTGGCCTTGATGACTGTAAACCTATTGACACTCCTATGGAGACAGGTTTACGATTGAGTCTTCATGATCTTGGAGATGCATCTGATATTGTTCTCTATCAGGAGGCTGCTGGATGCTTGATTTACTTATGCATTACTTGGCCATATATTCAGTTTGTTGTCTCACAGATGAGTAGGTTTATGCATTGCCTACGAGTCAAGCATTGATAAGCAGTTAAGCACATCTTTTGCTACTTGAGTGGTACCTGGCTACTTGGATTGTTTTATCCTAAGAGGGGATCACTACCGCTAGATCTACATGCTTTTATGACTCTGTCTGGGCTGGTTGCTATGACACTCATGTGTCCACTAGTGTTTTTTGCTTCATGCTTGCTAGCTCATGCATATCTTGGGTGAGCAAGAAGCAACCTACTGTGGCCACTTCCAGTTGTGAGGCTGAGTATAGGGCAACTTTCACATTGACTATTGAGTGTGTGTGGCTCAGATGCCTCATGGCTGATTTGGGTGTTGGTCAGTCTTCTACCACCACCATCTTCACTCGCAGTCAGAGCGCATTGGTAGTTGCGAGGAATCCTCTGTTCCATGATCGCACTAAGCACATTGAGGTGCATTATCATTATGTCAGGGAGAGGCTCTTTGCTGGAGAGATCATCTTGGCATATGTGCCCACACACGAGAACATTGTAGACCTTTTCATGAAGGCTCTGCCTAGGGAGAAGTTTGAAGCTTTTCGCAAAGCTTTGGGCTTACTTCCGTTTGTGGATTGATTCCACATAGCTTGGCACTTCCTTATACATGAGTGCTAGCTCCTTGTTCACCACATCATTCCTAGGGGGATTTGTTGATATATTTAGGTAGTGATGTGTGTGTGAACACACTAGGACTACCGAGGCACTTTTTTCCCTTTTTAGGAGGTCCCCCCCCCGCTTGTATATATGCCTATAGCTCTAATGGGTTACTTATCTTTGTACATTCTAGCCGCAATACATTCAGTATTGTGTGTTGTGCTCCAAGCTTCTTCTTCTTGCTTGTGTTTTTTGCATGCTTCCGCAAACCTCTAACTCCAAAAGCTCATATTCTTGATAGAAAAACTTAATGGTTTTCATTACCTTATATGTGTAAGAGGCTTGGCTAGTTCCTTTTTTATGACAATAAACTTCAAAAGTTCTTCATTGGCACTTTGGAGAAGCTTCATTTGCGGACCACTTCACTATGCATAAAAAAAAAACTATGGAGCCCTCCTCAAATCACGCACAGGTTCAAAACCTTTTGACAATTATGCCACCTTGGCAAAAATTAAGATGTGATGCAACTCTATACAAAGCTGAATTAGAATATCTTTTATAAATAAATATGTGAAGAGAGCTCATGAGCGCTGATACTATGTCTCTGCTCTCATGCTTAGGGCCTAAAATTGATGGTTTTTTTCCTGTCAAAGGCTATTTTTCCTATCAAAAATAGGTATTATTGTCGTTGGATTTAGACGTCTGCAAAAGCACGCAAACAATAGAAGGAAGAAGAAGAATCTTGGAGCACAACACACAATACTAAATGTATTACTAGAGAATGTACAAAGATAAGTAGCCCGTTTTGGCAATAAGCATATATACAAGCCGGGGAAAAAACTCCTAAGGAGGGAAAAAAGTGCCCGGGCGGTCCTAGTGTTCACACACATCACTACCAAAATATATCAACAAATCCTCCATGGGAGTGATGTGATCCTAGCACACATCACTGCCAAAATATATCAACAAATCCCCCCTGCACTCATGTATAAGGAAGTTCCAAGCTATGTGGAAATCACTCCACAAAAGGAAGTAAGCCCAAAGCTTTGTGGAAAGCTTCAAACTTCTCCCTAGGTAGAGCTTTCGTAAAAAGGTTTGCAATGTTCTCCTGCATGGGCACATATGCCAAGCTGATCTCCCCAGCAGAGAACCTTTTCTTGACATAATGATAATGCACCTCAATGTGCTTAGTGCAAGCATGGAACACAGGGTTCCTCGCAACTGCCAATGTGCTCTGAGTGTCAATGAAGATGGTGGTGGCAGAAGAATGACCCACCAAATCAAACATAAGGCATCTGAGCCACACACACTCAATAGTCACTGTGAAAGCTGCCCTATACTCAACCTCACAACTAGAAGTGGCCACAATATGCTTTTTCTTGCTCAACCAAGATATACATGCGCTACCAAGCATGAAGCAAAAGCCACTAGTGGACACACGAGTGTCATACCAACTAGTCCAATCAGAGTCAGAAAAAGCATGCAAATCTCGCGGCAATGATCCCCCTTGGGATAAAACAACCCAAGTAGCCAAGTACCACTCAAGTAGAAAAAGATGCGCTTAACTGTCTTCCAATGCTTGACTCTTGGGCAATGCATAAACCTTCTCATCTTTGAGACAACAAACTGAATATCTGGCCGAGTAATGCATAAGTAAATCAAGCATCCAATAGCCTCCTCATAGAGAACAACATCAAATGCATCTCTAGGATCATGAAGACTCAATCGTAAACCTGTCTCCATAGGAGTGGCAATAGGTTTACAGTCTTCAAGGCCAAAACATTGCAATAATGTGTCAATATATTTTGTTTGATGCAAAGCCATTCCACCATCAACGTGCATAAATGGAATCCCCAAATAATGATGCAAATGCCCCAAATCAGACATTTCAAATGAGGCATGTAAATCAGCCTTGAAATTAGAAATATGCTTGTCATGAGGGCTAGTGAGCAGCATGTCATCAACATACACCAAAATGATCAAAAGTAAATCATTAGCACACTTGACATATAAGGTGATTTCAGTTGGACTGTTCTCAAAACCATGTGAAATCAGATAGGCATGTATCTTTTCATACCAAGCATGTGGTGCTTGCTTTAAACCATATAATGCCTTCTTTAATATGCACACCTGGTTTTCATGCCCTTTCTGCATAAATCCACGAGGCTAAAAAACATACACTTCTTCATGCAAGTCACCATTCAGAAATTGTGTTTTACTATCCAACTAATGTACATTCCAACCATGATGAGCTGCAAGTGCATAGATGCTATGAATAGTAGTCATTCGGCAAGTAGGAGCAAAGGTTTCATAAAAACCAATGCCTCTCTCTTGCGCATAACCCTTTGCAACAAGCCTAGCCTTATACCTATCAATTGTACCATCAGATTTATGTTTTAGCTTGTATACCCACTTAGTGCCAATGGCCTTCTTGACAAGAGGCAAGTCACATAAAGACCAAGTACCATTCCTCATTATAGAATCATATTCAGATTGCATAGCAGCCATCTAATTTTCTGAATTTTGTGCTTCATCAAATGAAACAGGATCAGTCTCATCACAGAGACTAGATGCAACCATAGCATAGCAATCTGATGCAAAAGAGGCACTATGAGAGCTTGATCAAGTACGATATGATAGAGGTGCATCTAATTTGTTGTCACGCAAAGTCTAAACCAGCCATTTTGGCATAGTTTTTACCTCCTTAATATCAAGTCTCTCATCAACAAGTGCATCATGTAAACTTTCATCAGAAATGGGACGATTTGCATCATCACACAAAACCTGCAAAGGCTGAGAAGTTGCCTCATTAGGACCAGCACTAGACTATCCACCTATAAAAAGAGGCAGAAAAGTATCATACATGTCTTTGGAGCTAATAGATGTATCTTTAGTACATGAAAGCAATTGCTTAATAACATCTTCCACAAAAACAACATCACGGCTAACCAGAATGCATTTAGTCTGTGGATGATACATACGATAGCCTTTACTTTCAGAATTGTACCCAACAAAAATACATTTTATTGCTTTATCATCCAATTTTTTGTGATGTTGTTCAGGCACTAATGCATATGCCAAACAACCAAAAACACACAGATGAGCAACAGATGCTTGCGATCACGCCAATCCTCTTATGGAGTGATAGACTACAACGCTTTAGTGGGACACTTGTTAAGTACATATGCTGCACACATGACAGTCTCAAGCCAGAAACTATATGGTAAAGCCTGACTCTTGACCATACACCTCACCATCTCCATGAGTGACCCGTTCTTTCATTTAGCAACTCCATTCTGTTGAGGTGTATACGGCACTGTACACTAGTGTTTCATCCCATGTTCAGCTAGAAATGCATTAAAATCAGAAGACATATATTCCCCCCCTCGGTCAGAACGGAGGGTGCCCATTTTACATGCTGATAAATTTTCAACCAAAACCAAAAATTGTTTGAAGCACATGAACACTTCCTTCAATGGATATACCCATGCATGCCTGGAAAAATCATCGATGAAAGTCATGAATTAAAGATAATTTCCAAAAGAAGGTTTCTGCATAGGACCACAGACATCACTATGTACAAGCTGCAATTTCTGAGTAGCTTGAACTGAAACATCTTTTGGAAAGGACGAACGCTGCATTTGGAAAGGATGAACTGAAACATCTTTTGGAAAGGACGAAAATATAGCCTTCACAAACATGTTTTTGAGGTGCCTCAATTTTGGGCAAAGAGGACACCATTTCAAATTTCTGTAGGCATAGCAAACTAGCAAAAATCAGATGGCATAGCAAACTAGCAAAATTCAGATGACCAAAGCGTGCATGCCAAAGCTTTGCATCTGACATTGCATGAGAATCATGTACTGCACATACCGAATCATTTACAAACCTTTCATCGTGTATGAGCTTATACATCCCATGATATAAAATGCTAGAAGCAATAATCACGTCACCATTTGAGAGATCATGAACTCTACACCTATCATCAACAAATTTCACAACCAAGCCGATCTTGGCTAAAGCTGAAACTGATAACAAATTTTTCTTTCATGACAGGATAAGAGGAGTTGTTGGTGCATGTGATAGTATTCCTTGTAGGGGCAGGCTCGAGTGAAGTGAAGAAACTGGACTGCGAGGTGATATGATTGGTCGCCCTACTATCAAAGTACCAAACATCTGAGTCTACTACAGACATGCACTGCTCATGAGAAGATGGTTCAAAACTGAAAACAATAGTAAACACCCATTCTTCTTCGTGTACAAGATTAATAGACTCAGTTTTTGGTGTAGAGACTCTACAACAACCATTCCAGCTTCGTTCTTCTTTGCCTCTTTAGCAACCACTTTTGGAGAGTTCTTTATGATATGATCATTTCCTTTACAATACTTGAAAAACAATTTTTGCTTTTTTGATTTCTTTTCATCTTTGTCTTTCCTCTTCGATTATGCAGAATTAGCAGATTTTAGCTTACTACTTGAAGAGCTCCATTTTCCTTTGCCCTTTAGACTAGCCAAGAAAGCTTGATCTGCAACACACATAATGGACCTGTTCTGCCTGGATTGATCTGCTTGCAATAGAACAGAGACTAACTCCTCAAATGACAAGGCATTTGGATTGCCTTTCATCATTAAACAAAGAGTAGAGCAAAACTCTGATATGAATCAGGAAGACCATTCAGAACGGTTTGCACTAGTGAGCTATCTGGTATAACTTCATCAACAAAAATCAACTGTTCCTTCAAGTCTTTGATTTTTGTTAGAAAACTATCCATAGAATCACCTTCATTCATGTGCTCACTCTCCAACTGTTTTTGGAGGTAAGCAACACAAGTCTCATTCCTAGCTTGGTACAATGTGGTAAGTGTATCCCAAGCATACTTAGCTATTCTCATGAGTGTATGCGAGGAATAATGGCACGTTTGACAGACAAAGCTATCAATGCATGTGCCTGGGCATCTCTGCCATCCCAACAAATTTGCTCTATAGTAGGTGTAGCAGAAACTGTAGCACGAACCGGAATATGCAGAATATCATCATTTTCAACACCTTCTACATCAGCTTCAGTACCTGTAGTTGTAACAGTTGCAGGTGTGATAAGACGTTTTTCACCACACTACACAATGTTCCACAGTCCTTTTGCAACCAATACATGTCGCATCATATAAGCCCATAACAGGTAGTTGCTACCATCCAACTTATCCTCAACAACCAACATATGGAATACATCATTGTTTTCAGCCATGGCCGATGACTAAAATACCTTGATGCAAAAAATTGACTGTATCTCAAAAGTTGAACAGAACTACCCAGATGAATTTTGCTAGACTTGTAGCAGATTTCAAGATGCTTATATTGGAAAATCGAAACTGGTATATACCTTTGGCACAAAAAGAAGAAATAGCCTGCACAAGCATTATGATAGTGCATTCAAAGGCCGAAACGAGCTCAGATTACGATTTTGGCACCACAAAGTGAAGCCGTTTTGATCTCTGAAACACCCTGAGTATATGTACCAAATTTCATGTGATTTTGAGACAGTGACTGAAGGGGTGTTGACGACGTCCTAGATGAAGCGATGACCTGCTTTGATACCAACTGTTGGAGCTAGACGTCTGCGAAAGCACACGAACATCACAAGAGAAGCTTGGAGCACAACACACAATACTGAATGTATTACTAGAGAATGTACAAAGATAAGTAGCCCATTAGGGCAATAAGCATATATACAAGCCGGGGGAAAAAAACCTCCTAAAGAGGGAAAAAAGTGCCCTGGAGATCCTAGTGTGTTCACACACATCACTACAAAAATATATCAACAATTTTTTTCCCTATCATTGTTGAAAATCAAGTCTCAATCATGCAAAAAGGCTCAACCATGAGTTTTGCAAGTGGACCAATAAAAAAAGGAGGACCCATGTCATGGAATAAAGTTAGAAGCTCCAACAAACTCAATCAAATTCAAATCTTATCAAATCAACCACCAAAAAGTGCACCTACATTGATTGGTGGGTGGTTATCTAGATTGTAGCAAAAGTAAAACTCTATATAAGCATCATCCTGCCTTTTTTTCTTGAGTTGTATGCATTCCACGAGTTTCCCACTTAGTTTATGTTGGAGATAGATGTCTGCGGAAGCACGCGAACAACACAAGGAAGAAGAAGAAGCTTGGAGCACAAACACACAATAGTGAGTGTATTACTAGAGAATGTACAAAGATAAGTAGCCCATTAGGGCAATAGGCATATATACAAGCCGGGGGAAAAAAACCTCCTAAAGAGGAAAAAAAGTGCCCCGGCGGTCCTAGTGTGTTCACACACATCACTACCTAAATATATCATCAAATCCCCCCTGGGAGTGATGCGGTGAACAAGGAGTTGGCACTCATGTATAAGGAAGTGCCAAGCTATGTGGAAATCACTGCACAAAAGGAAGTAAGCCCAAAGCTTTGCGGAAAGCTTCAAACTTCTCCCTAGGCAGAGCCTTCGTGAAAAGGTCTGCAATGTTCTCTTGCGTGGGCATATATGCCAAGCTGATCTCCCCAGCAGAGAACCTCTCCCTGACATAGTGATAATGCACCTCAATGTGCTTAGTGCGAGCATGGAACACAGGGTTCCTTGCAACTGCCAATGCGCTCTGACTGTCAGTGAAGATGGTGGTAGCAGAAGACTGACCAACACCCAAATCAGCCATAAGGCGTCTGAGCCACACAAACTCAACAGTCGCTGTGAAAGCTTCCCTATACTCAGCCTCACAACTGGAAGTGGCCACAGTAGGCTGCTTCTTGCTCAACCAAGATATACATGAGCTACAAAGCATGAAGCAAAAACCACTGGTGGACACACGAGTGTCATAGCAACCAGCCCAATCTGAGTCAAAAAAAGCATGCAAATCTAGCAGTAGTGATCCCCCCTTGGGATGAAACAAACCAAGTAGCCGAGTACCACTCAAGTAGCGAAAGATGCGCTTAATCACCTTCCAATGCGTGACTCCTAGGCAATGCATAAACCTGCTCATCTGTGAGACAGCAAACTGAATATCTGGCCGAGTAATGCATAAGTAAATCAAGCATCCAACAGCCTGCTGATAGAGAACAGCATCAAATGCATCTCCAGCATCATGAAGACTCAATCGTAAACCTGTCTCCGTAGGAGTGGCAATAGGCTTACAGTCTTCAAGGCCAAAATGCTGCAATAATGTGTCAATATATTTTGTTTGATAGAAAGCCATTTCATCATCAACTTGCATAAACTGAATGCCCAAATAGTGATGCAAATGCCCCAAATCAGACATCTCAAATGAGGCATGCAAATCAGCCTTAAAATCAGCAATATGCGTCTCAATGGGACCAGTGAGCAACATGTCATCAACATAGACAACAATGATCAAAAGCACATCATTAGCACACTTAACATATAAGGTTCTTTCAGTTGGACTGTTCTCAAAACCATGTGCAATCAGATAGGCATGTATCTTCTCATACCAAGCACGTGGTGCTTGCTTTAAACCATATAATGCCTTCTTTAACCAGCACACCTGGTTTTCATGCCCTTTCTGCACAAAGCCATGGGGCTGAAAAACATACACTTCTTCATGCAAGTCACCATTCAGAAATGCTGTTTTAATGTCCAACTGATGTACATTCCAACCATGATGGGCTGCAAGTGCACAAATGCTCCGAACAGTAGTCATACGGCATGTAGGTGCAAAGGTCTCATCAAAATCAATGCCTCTTTCCTGCGCATAACCCTTTGCAACAAGCCTAGCCTTATACCTGTCAACTGTACCATCCGGTTTACGCTTCAACTTGTATACCCACTTAGTGCCAATGGCCTTCTTGCCAGGAGGTAAGTCACATAAAGACCATGTACCATTCTTCATTATAGCATCATATTCAGATTGCATAACAGCCATCCAATTTTCTGAATTCTGTGCTTCATCAAAAGAAATAGGCTCATTCTCATCGCAGAGGCTAGACGCAGCAATAGCATAGCAATCTGATGCAAAGGAGGCACTATGAGAGCCTGAACGAGTACGATATGACAAAGGTGCATCTAATTTGCTGTCACGCAAAGTCTGCACCAACCATTTTGGCATAGTTTTTGCCGGATCAATATCAGTTTTTTCATCAACAAGTGCATCATGTAAATCTGCATCAGAAATGGAATGATCTGCATCATCATATGAAGCCCGCAAAGGCTGAGAAGTGGCCTTATTAGGACCAGCACTAGACTGTCCACCTGTAAAAAGAGGCATCAAAGTATCATACATGTCTTTAGAGCTCACATATGTCTCCTTAGTACATGAAAGCAATGGCTGAATAGCATCTTCCACAAAGACAACATCACGGCTAACCAGAATGCGTTTAGTCTGTGGATGATACAGACGATAGCCTTTACTTTCAGAACTGTACCCAACAAAAATACATTTTACTGCCTTATCATCCAATTTTCTACGATGTTGTTGAGGCACTAGTGCATATGCCAAACAACCAAAAACGTGCAGATGAGCAACAGATGGCTTGCGATCATGCCAAGCCTCATATGGAGTGATAGACTGTAGCGCTTTAGTGGGACACCTGTTAAGTACATGTGCTACACACATGATAGCCTCAAGTGAGAAACTATGTGGTAAAGCCTGACTCTTGACCATACACCTCGCCATCTCCATGAGTGACCTGTTCTTCCGTTCAGCAACTCCATTCTGTTGAGGTGTATACGGCACTGTACACTGGTGTTTTATCCACGTTTAGCCAGAAACACATTAAAATTAGAAGACATATATTCCCCCCCTCAATCAGAATGGAGGGTGCCCATTTTACATGCTGACAGATTTTCAGCGAAAACCAAAAACTGTTTAAAGCACATGAACACTTCAGACTTTGCTTTGAGTGGATATACCCATGCGAGCCTGGAAAAATCATCAATGAAAGTCTCGAAGTAAAGGAAATTTCCAAAAGAGGGTGTCTGCATAGGACCACAGACATCACTGTGTACAAGCTGCAATTTCTGCGTAGCCCGAATTGAACCATCTTTTGGAAAGGATGAACGCTGCATTTTGCCCAAAATACAGCCTTCACAAACATGTTTTCCAGGTGCCTCAAGTTTGGGCAAAGAGGACACCATTTCAAATTTCTGCAGGCGTAGTAAACTAGCAAAATTCAGATGACCAAAGCGTGCATGCCAAAGCTTTGCATCTGACATAGCCTGAGAATCACAAACTGCACATGCTGAATCATTCACAGATCTTTCATAGTCTATGAGCTTATATAGCCCACGACATAAAATGCCAGAAGCAATAATAACATCGCCATTTGACAGATCATGAACTGTACATCTGTCATCAACAAATTTCACAACCAAGCCAATCTTGGCTAATGGAGAAACTGATAACAGATTCTTCTTGATCCCTGGCACAAATAAAGCATCTGACAAGGTGAAAGAACTACCATCAGCAGTAGTCAGAATGATCTTACCAACTCCCATAACAGGATAAGAGGAGTTGTTGGCGCATGTGACAGTATTCCCTATAGGGGCAGGCTCTAGTGAAGAGAAGAAACTGCGCTGCGAGGTAATATGTTTGAACGCCCCACTGTCAAAGTACCAAACATCTGAGTCCACTGCAGACATGCACTGCTCATGAGAAGATGGGTTAAAACTGCAAACAGTAGAAAACGCCCATTCTTCTTCCTACACAAGATTTGCAGACTCTGTTTTTGGTGTAGAGGCCTCTGCAACAACCATTCCAGCCTCTTTCTTCTTTGCCTCTTTTGCAGCCAGTTTTGGACAGTTCTTTATGATATGATCATTCTCTTTACAGTACTTGCAAAACAATTTCTGCTTTTCTGATTTCTTCTCATCTTTATCCTGGTTCTTTGAATGTGGAGCATTTGTAGATTTCTTATTACTAGTAGAAGAGCTCCATTTTCCTTTGCCCTTTTGATTAGCCAGGAAAGCTTGATTTGCAACACGCATAATGGACCTGTTCTGCCTGGACTGATCTTCCTGCAACACAACAAAGACTAAATCCTCAAATGATAAGGCATTCGGATTGCCTTTCATCATCAACCGAAGAGTAGAAGCAAAACTCTGATATGAATCAGGAAGACCATTCAGAACGGTCTGCACAAGGGCCTTTCGGGGTTGATTAGTGGAAGTGAACCAAGACCTAGGTTGGATGAGAATCCAACCAATGACCAGAGAAGGGCCTTTAGGGAATGGAATGAAAGAGACAAGAGGGTTATCTTTATTCTTTCCCAACACATTAGCAATAGCATGATCGGCCATATCCAAGACTTGGATTCAAGCATGAAGGTATGGGAGACACTTGAAAGGCTTTATTCAAAAAGCACCAAAGCAAGGAAGATCCAACTCAAGAATGAGCTCAACAACCTTAGGAAGAGCTCAGGGAGTAGCATAAATGACTACATACTTAAGGTCAAGGAGTTATCAGATGCATTGGGATCCATTGGAAGCCACGTAGACGATGACGATCTTGTTGCTTATACTCTCAATGGTTTGAGAGATGATGAGAAGTGGAAACCCTTTACCACTTCAGTTTATGTAAGGGATAATCTTCCCAATTCTGAGCAATTGGTTGCTCTCATGGTCACTGAAGAAATGAACATAGGTGGAAGTTCAACTAAAAGCAAGGATGCACAAGTTTTCTATGCACGTAATCAAAGGGGCAAAGGAAGACGAGGACAAGGAAGGGGCAAAGGAAGGTTTGGAGGAAGTCAAGGCCACTCAAGCAATCAAGGATATGACCAAGGCACCTCATCACAAAGAGGGAGAGGAAGAACAAGAGGAAGAGGAGGACGACATCAACAAAACAGGAATCAAGATGGCGAAGGATGTTACATATGTGGCAAGTTTGGCCACTATGCTAGAGATTGCTACCAAGGAGGAAACCAAAGGAGCTATAATCAAGGTTCTTCATACAAAGGCCAAGGTAATTATGCTTCTACAAGTTCAGAAAATGACAATCTCTTGATGATGCACATGAATGGGAATTCAAGCAAAGTAGATAACACTTGGTATATTGATAGTGGATGTAGCAACCATATGAGTTGCAATGCTTCTTGGTTTACTAATCTACATGTTCCCAAAGGTAAAGGACATGTAGAAACAGGTGATGATACAGCCCATGAGATCTCCCATGTTGGAGATGTAGCTTTGGATGACAAGGAGGAAGGAAGATGTCTCAAGGATGTCTTGCATGTACCTACTATCACAAAGAACTTGGTGTCCGTTGGGCAAATGGTTGAAAGAGGCTATCCAGTAAGGTTCAACAAAGGTGGATGCTTTGTGGAGAACCCTAAGCAAGGTTACAAGGTCATAGCAAGAGGAAAGAATCAAGGGAGACTCTTCACTTTGGAGGTAAATTCTCATTCCACTCAACATGTCTACTTCACATATGGAAACAAGAGGATTTTGGAGTTGGACTTGTGGCACAAGAGGATAGGTCACATCAACATACAAAGAATGAAGGAAATGCAATTCAAGAGGCTGGTTGAAGGTCTTCCCAACTTCCAAGGACAAGGTATGAAGCATTTATGTGAATCTTGTCAACTAGGGACGCAAGCGAGACTTCCATTCAAGAAGAGTGGCTACATAAGCCAACATCCATTGGAGTTGATACATACAGATGTGTGGGGGCCAACCAAAGAGCAATCCATTGGAGGTAACAAGTACTTTGTCACTTTTATAGATGATTGCACAAGGATGGTTTGGGTTTATTTCATCAAAAACAAATCAGATGTGTTTACATGTTTCAAAGCATTCAAGGCAATGGTAGAGAAGGAAACAGGTACATATATCAAGAAGCTAAGGTCCGATGGAGGGGGAGAATATTTCTCCAATGAGTTTTTTGATTTTTTAATGGATCAAGGCATCAAGAGGCAAGTAACATGCAGGTACACACCCCAACAAAATGGAGTCGCAGAGAGAAAGAATAGATACATTGCGGAGATCGCTAGAGCAATGCTTAATGAGATGAATGTACCTAACATGTTTTGGAGTGATGCAGCAAATACCGCCGTGTATCTAATGAATAGGGCTCCTACCTCAGGGATCCATGGCTTGACACCATATCAAGCCTATTATGGTAAGAAACCTGATCTTTCCCACTTGAAGATATTTGGATGTACTTGTTATGTACATGTGCCAAGTGAATTGAGGCACAAGCTACAACCAAAGGCAGAAAAGTGTGTGTTTCTAGGATATTCAAATGATCATAAAGGTTACAGGTGCTTCAACCCAAACACAAAGGACTTGAGGATATCAAGGGATGTAGCATTTGATGAGCTACTCCCTTGGTATAAGAAGTATGATTGTATGCAGGACTATGAAGAAGAAAAACATGGACATGATGAGGAACAAATCGACCTAGAGCTAAGCGGCCCAAGGTGTTCCATCAATGAAGATAGTTCAAGCATGAACTCACCATGGAGGGGGAGATCTTCATAAAGCTATGAAGCACACTCAATCAACAAAGGCAAAGCAACATTGGTGGAGTTGGATGAAGAAGGTAATGAAGTTGAAGATGATGAAGGACACATGATGGAGAAAGAAGCCACGTCAAAGAAAGAGATCAAGTTCCCAAGGCAAAGGAGGTTTATTCCTCCAAAAGGTGAAGAAAGAAAGTCTTCTAGAGTTAAGTATCCAACTCAAAGGTTTACTTATGATTCATACATGGCAACGCATTATGCATATATGAACAAAGTAGTAGAAGATCATGAGCCCGATTGCTATAAAGATGCAAGCAGGTACACCGAATGGAAAGAGGCAATGCAAGAAGAGATCGGCGCACTTGAGGAAAATCAAACATGGACTCTAGTGCCCAAGAAGGAGAACATGAAGGTAATAGGTAATAAGTGGGTGTATAAAGTAAAGAGGAATTCAGATGGATCTATTTCTAGGTTCAAAGCAAGATTGGTGGCCAAGGGTTTTGCAAAAACCTATGGAGTGGACTTTGAAGAGACATTCAGCCCCGTGGCAAAGATGAGCACCATTAGGACACATTGCAATGGCTGCTAGCAAAGGATGGAAGATTTTCCAATTGGATATCAAGAATGCCTTTCTCAATGG